>VXBQ01001371.1:88895-186111 GCA_013400175.1 Phainopepla nitens
GGGCTCCGCTCTTCAGAGCGGGTTTGTGCCGGGCGGCAGTGCCAAGCCCGGCTGTAGAACGGGAGTTTGGCGTTTAACCAGAGCGCGCTACTGGTGCTTCAGGAAGCAGAAGTTGGTTGTCTGGGAAGGTTTCGGGAGAACGGGTCTGTGTATGTGTGTGGTTTGGTGTCCGTTTCGAGTTCCGTGCATGGGAGTCATTCTTGAGGGCCGTGGGATTGCTGATTGGTTCGTAGGAATTCATAGAATGTTGAGGGATTGGAAGGGACTTCAAAGCTTATCTAATTCCACCCCCACTACCGTGGGCAGGGATGCCTTCTGCTGGACCAGGTTGCTCGAGGCATTATCCAGTCTGGCCTTGAACACTGGCAGGGATGGGACAGCCACAACCTCCCAGAGCAACGTGTGCCAGTGCCTCACCACCCTCAGACTAAAGAATTTCTTCCTAAATGTAAATTTTCCCTCTTTCAATGTTTATCTATTACGCCTTGTCCTATCACTGCAGTTTCTGACAGAGTCCCACTCTGGATTTGCTGTAGGACCCCTTCAGATGCTGGAAGAATATATGAACAGTGAGTGGAAGGGCTTGAATTAAAGTCCAGGGGCAAAGAAGGGCTGCTTGTCTTCTCCTGCAATTTGGTCATGTTGTTCTAGGCACAGTAGTTATGGCATAGAGAGCTAAGGTGATGGTGAGAAAGGAACAGCAGTTCCTGTGTGCTTTACTGCTTCCACTTATATTGTGTCTTAAAAAGTTTTCCTACTCCTTGAAAAACTTACAAACAGAAAAAGCTTAAAACTGCTTGGGAGAATGTATGTGATTCTGTCATCTAAATCCATAAGGTTTCTGTGGTGCAGCTGTGACAGGACATTCAGTGAGGGGGGAGGATATGGGTTTTCATGTAAGGAATTTAAAATACTGAACCAGATGCTCTGTCTAATGAGAGTCAGTTTGCCACCCTGTGCAAGTTACTGCCCTCCTCAGTTGGGTGCTTAAAATAAAGAACTAAGTGTTTGGAAAAGAGAGGAAGTGGTAAGATGGCAAAACTGCCAGCTGAGTCAGTTATTCAGAACAGTGGGGGCTTGAGGCCATTATGAGGAATTTATGGCAGATAAAAGGAATTGTTGACAAATGTGTGATGGTGTGTTTTGGTAGAAATTACTTCAATTGCCTACTCCTCAGGTCCACTTTAAATAATGAACTGTGTAGAGAAGCATTGTGTGCTCTTTCTTGTCCTTTCTCACAGTGCCAGTGATCCAATATTACTGCCTTTAAAACTGAAAAAAAAACCCATTTTTTTTCATCATATCTACTGTAAAAGCTCTCTGGGGTCATAAGAAGATTGGACTTTTGCATATCTACCTACAGATGAGATGAAGAAGAAAATATGCAGGACTGAAAGCTTTTTTATAGAAGGCAGAGGAGCATTAATTGATTGGTGGTAGAAGAAACAATAGGTTTTGAAGGTTGTTGTGGGATCTAATCAGGATTTTTCTGCATCTGCCTCTTGTTGCAGGGGGGACAGGCTGTTGTACCAGATGGGGTACCAAATATAGCTTGAAGCTTTTAGGTATTTTTAAGGTGGCCTATTGTAATTTTATCTTTTTAGTGTAGTTAGGATAAGGAAGCTTTCCCTCTGTTAGGTTTGATAAACATTATTGTGTTTTACAGACAAGAGGATGTTGTGCTGGAAATATGCAGCAGATATTTGGGTTGTACAGTTATCCAGCTGCTCTCTGATTATCATCTCTGTGTTTCCTGATCACTTCCCCTGGCTGTAACATGGAGATTACGTTGCTGACTCCTTCTCTGAAATGTCTGGATGTCTGTTTGTGCCATGTGCTGTGCGAGAGCTGGGTATTATTGCTGCTGCTCAGAACTCCCCAGGCCTGCAAATGGACTTTTTACTTATTCATGTTTAGCTTAGCAGGCAGAAGCTGCTCCATTCTCTGTAGCAGCCCAGGCTTGCAGCCTGTGGAAAAAGCACTTTTACCTCACATCTCTGCTGTAGGAAGTAGAGCATTGCTGGCTTGCTCTTACTACTTCTGCTCTTGTGTTTTCTTTCCACAAGAAGCTGATCCTCACTCACCAGACTGGGTCTCTTGAGCATTTTGAGGTGGGAGCCTCCTTGAGAATCCAACACTGTATTTCTTCCTTTTTGTTTCCTATTTTGAAGAATCTTTCTGCAACTTGTGGAACTCTTGGTTCATCAGCTACTCTGAATGTAGTGGGTGAGGCTTTCCTTCTCCTTCTCCCCTGTGACATCTTTTCTTTTTTCCCAGAGCACTGGCAAAACCTAATTTTTTAACTGTTTCTCAAAGTTAATTGATTAGTTGACACAAACCTGTGAATGTGTGAAGTACAGCAGACACTTGCACATGCCTTGGAGTATTTCAGCTTTGTGTATTTCTGAATCTAGTACAGTAAAATGTTAATTGTGGCCGTATTTGGAGTGGAATAGCTACAGTTTTCTTCCTAAGATAGCACTGTAGTGTTCTTGAGGAGTTTTTAGTGTTTTTTAGGTAAGAAATCATCAATTATAATCAGTCTGAATAGACTGAAGAAACCTGTCATCTTTTCTGTTTTCT
Organism: Phainopepla nitens; assembly: GCA_013400175.1. Classification (NCBI taxonomy): domain Eukaryota; kingdom Metazoa; phylum Chordata; class Aves; order Passeriformes; family Bombycillidae; genus Phainopepla; species Phainopepla nitens. The sequence continues at coordinate 91,479 of VXBQ01001371.1, forward strand.
TTGTGGCTTAAACTTATACAGCTTGTACAATATATAGTGCTTATGTGTGATTTTAAATGTTGGGGAAATTAAACTGAGGTTTAATGGAATCATAGTCTAATGCAGCAGCTTCTATTGATAAGTCATCAAAGTTGTTTTACAGAAGAGCTTTTTCAGTCCTGGCTTTTAGCCCAAGGTCAGTCTGATTTCACCGAAGTTAATTTAATTTCTGAAGTATTTTCTTTCTCTTAGGTGTTGGTTGTTGTTCCTTCCCCAGCCAGACATGAAAATTTGCCATGGCTGTGCTCGTTTCTGTGGAAGCAGTTTCCATCTTGCACAGCAGCATGAAGAGTCAGACTGCAGTCTCTTGAATGCAGTAAATTCTGTCAGGGTGGAGGCAAAGTTGTTTGCACTGTTACAAGTATTCAGTCTAAATGTTTGAACTCTGTCACTTAGAAAAAGCTGTTTAGTGTTGGCACTCTTGAGTTTTGAGATGTTGCTTCCAGTGCTTGGTTATAATCACAGGTACTTTAACTTGCTGCAAAATAACCAGTTTATTCTGTATTTGCTGAATGGGGTCAGTCTCACAGAGTTGTTGCAGTTGTCCTACACGGGCCAGCTTGTGTGACAGACCTTACCTGATATTAACGTGGTGTCTGCAGTAAAAAGTGCAGGTTTGGGAGCAGTTCTTTACTACTGATTTTTCACGCTTTTGGTTTCAGCAGTCTGAGAAGTTGGTGCTGCTTGCACTGCCCAGCTTTTTATCTTGGTAAATGAAAAGAGGAGGTGGATCAGATTGGATGTCTGTGTTCTCACAGTCACTGCTCCCGGAGGATCTGATCAGTTTTTGAATGTGCAGGAGTGTGGCGGTTCTGGTCAATGTCTCTGGTCAGAGGCTGTTCCTGGCAGAGGTGCATCCTGCGAGTAAACACTGGGAAGATGTTCTGTACTGCATTGCAGGGCATGAAACTGCTTATTTCCTCCTCCTCCCTGTTCCTCTCTGTCTCGGTGGCACGCTAATCTGTTCAAATAGATCCGGTCTCTGCTATCTCACCTGATTAACAAGTCATTGCAAATACAATCATTCCCTCCCCCAGCTTTCCAGAAGTGTGTGGGGAGTGCTTGTGAAATTCTCCATTCCTGGATGCTGCTGTTAGGGTTTGTCCTGGCACCCAGGCAGGAGGGATGGGTTTCTCTCTCAAACTGCATATGTCTGAATGAATCATCATGCAGTGCTTTTAAATCATTTGTCCAGACAGAGGAAAATGCTGCTACTGCTGCTGGGTAGTTGGGAATGGTGGTGAGACTGAGAATGTGAGGAATGTTCAAATTCTACTGTAAAATTGCTTCGGTGTGCTTAAGAAGAACAAAGAAATACTTGAATATAGGCTATTGTTGATTTCTAAAAATCCCTGTTTTTTTCTTAGGAAGCTTCCTTGAACCAGATAGTCTCCACTGATTTTTACTTTTGAGTAAATGATAAACAGTTGGAGTTAATGCTTGAGATCTGGTTTCTCTTATTTCATCCCAGGCCCTCTGGGTGGGGTGCAAAAGCTATGAGAGAGGGACTACTGAAGATTTCCATCTCTGTAGCACCATTCAGCACCAGAGATTGCTGTGGTCTTCTGTGGCTTTATGGAGGTGCCTGATGCTTATTGCTTGTAGCTGGTTTAGCTGCAAACCGTGATTTGGTGTGTGAAATTGAGGGTTTGGGTTTCATATTTTGTTAATGTGGACACCATTGCAGCTACAGGTCGTTTTCCATAGTGATCCCAAGCACATATACTTTTGTCCTTTCTGTAAAAATAGCAGGCTCCGTTCTGAGTTTAGAAGTGCATGATGCATTTAATGCTTCTTCTTGTACAGCCCTTGCCTTCTGGTTTAACTTCTTTAATTATTCTGTCACTGAGTCAGTGCAAGAATTCTCACACTGGTAAAACTTATGCAGGCACTGAATTTAGACACAGGTCTTCTAAACTGGAAGAACATGCACTTACTTCTTTTTGCTGGGGGTTAATGACATATGGAGCAACACATTTTAACAGGTTAAGGCTGGCTGTGTGCATCTATAGCTCGACTGTTTTGCTGTTAATTTAACTTCATGTTTGTGTGCTTCCAGCCCTCATATATTCCTACACTTGCCCATGTATGCATCTTTCTTCATAATATATAAAAATATAGAATCACAGAATGGAAAGGGACCCATAAGGGTCATGGAATCCAGCGCTCCAAGGAATCTATTTATGTGTGTATGCAAGTAACTCCAAATTCTTCACAGGGACTTCTCTGCTTTCACCCTCCTTTGTTTTAAGGCAAAAAATGAACTGTGGTATGGCATCAGCATCCCACTTCTGACAGGTCTATAGAATGTAGCCCTGCAGGGAAAGCTCTGTCAGACCTCTTGAAAGGATTTTATGATGTTTAATGCCTGGGGAGGATAGACAGTGTATCCTGTTCTAGGAGACCTGCTCTTGCTGGTCTGTCTGTGACCCCACGGGCGTAGAAACTTTTTGTAAAAACGTTTGTAGCTGAGCAACAATTTTCCCTTTTTCCCTGCAGGCTTCCGTGGGTCTTGAGCAAAACCTGCGGCAGAGATGGACACGGAGGGCTTCGGAGAGCTGCTGCAGCAGGCAGAGCAGCTGGCAGCCGAGACCGAGGGCATCTCGGAGCTGCCGCACGTGGAGCGCAACCTGCAGGAGATCCAGCAGGCGGGCGAGCGCCTGCGCTCCCGCACGCTGACCCGCACCTCGCAGGAGACCGCCAACGTCAAGGCGTGAGTTGGGAGCGCTGACGCCGGGACCGCGCGCGGGGCAAACCGCTCCTGGGCTTGGTTTCCAGCCTGGGGGGAGTCCTGCTGGGAGAAACAGAAGGACTGCCAAGCTCGTGTTTAGTTTTGTTTTTTTTTTTCCTTCCAACCTTTCTCCTGCTTCCAGAAAAACGATAGGATAGTTGAAGGATTTGTCCGAGGAGCTACTGTGCTTGATTTTGGACGCTAAAGCCAAAAAAGTGCGGTACCTTGTTCTGGCTGCTGCTGAAGATGTTTACCAACATGGTGTACATCTTTTTTCTGTTTGGAAGGACTTGGCAGCTGTGCAGCACTGCAGTGGAACAGCAGAAAGAGTTCAGCAGGGCTGAGATGTTTACACAGACACATAGAGCTGCTCAGAGCTTGGTTCTGTGCAGTTTTTGTTACACGTCTGGGAGCACTAGTGTACATGGCTAGCTGCTGACCTAAATATTGGCAATGAGTCTGGGTTTAGAGTTCTGTCTGTTCAATACTAATTTCATATCTGTACAATTTCTTCCTTATAGATCGGTTCTTCTGGGGTCTAAAGGACTTGATATATCCCACATTTCTCAGAGACTTGAGAGTCTAAGTGCAGCCACTACATTTGAGCCTCTTGAACCTGTGAAGGACACTGACATCCAGGTAGGGACATTTCTGACATGTGAATTGCACATTTCTGACATGTGAATTACACTGCCCTTGCCACTGCCGTTCCTGTGTTGTGGTTCAGAGCTGTTCTGAGGCTTCTGTGGAGATAGTCTTGCTCTCTGTTTAATTCACTGGCTAGAGGAAGTGCAGAGGGGAGATGCTGCTTTCAGTGATGAAAGATGTTTGAGTTAGCCGTGAGAAGCAGCATTAAGTACCAAGATAACAGAAGTACTTTAAGTTCCAAATTCTTGCTGAAGTCAAGAGGAACTAGGTACATACTTACTCCCTTTGTGGGCCTGTCTTTGTTGGCCTTGCAAGCCTAAATTGTGCAGGGATACCTCTCATAGTTTTGAAAGCTTTATATCTGATTGGAAAAACGCACGTGGAACTATTTTTGAGGCAATTTTGAGGTGTTTGAATAGGGGGCATTTAAGTCAACAATCAAAAGAGGTGAGTATAGCTTTTTTCTTTCACTGTATCACAGATGTCATAACCTTGTCTTGGTGATAGACTGAATTTGCTGTGGTTTGAATGCTTTACCAGATGGTTTTATCTTGTAAAGTTTCCTGTAAATTTTCCCTGGATGTCTTAGAAATTATTGTGACTAATCTAGTTTTGCTTTCTGATTGTTGCCTGCCCTTACAGAATATCTTCATGATGAAACCTGCAAAATTCATTACTCAGTTAACAGCTGGTAATGGAATTGATGTTGTGGGTTGCATTGAAGGTAACAGTCTGAATTACTGGTTAATCATTTTGAAGCTCATCTTTTCTCTCCTTTCTGGCAGATGGCTCACTTAGGAGGGTCAGAAGAGTTGTAAGCTCTTCTTTCTTTTTTTTTTTGCAGAAGTAGTATGCTAAACTACTTAACTTCAGGAGGGGAAGGGAGGCGTGTGAAATTACCCCATTTTATCTAATTTATGTTTTATTTTTGCATTTGGTGCCACCCATTTTGGGTGCAGGACCCTTAGCTGAATCTCATGCTAGTGTTTGGAGCCCTGTGGTTTCCTGTCTTCAGGCAGACTTATTTAACCCATTTTTCTAAGGCTTCTCTTTCACTAAAGATTAGTACTTGCTGGAGACTTTATCTGTTGCCTGATCATAGAGTGAGAGCTCTAAACCACTGGCATTGTTAACTCTGTATTTTCTCATTTTATCCCTTTGTCCTAATTTCTGATGTTGTTGTCTTTCTGATTGGTAATGTTAAAATTGGTACATGTCTTTCTTGACCTCATTCTGTCTATATTTTTTTGAACAACTCTTGCCTCTTTTTCCTATTTTTTTTTTATTTGGTTTTTTTCTTAGGTTTATTACTGCTGTTAATTCTTTGATGCCTACTGTTTTTCCTTTCTGTTATAAGAAGAATCTTATTGTAGATTCTCAAGCCCAGAAGCAGTAGAACGCTTGACTCTTCAGACCTGAGATTTGTGGCACATGAGAAAATGGATGTGATTGTGTAATAATAATATTTTATATTATTGCTGGTTACCTAACTAAAATGTGAAGATTTCTTCTTTCTTAATTATACCAGATCTCAAGGCCTTATTTGGAATGGTGATTCTGGTATATATGTTCAGGAAAAGCTCCAGATTTAACATAAAACTAGTGGTTAATTGGAAATCAATGTGTTTAAATGGCCGATTCAGCCCTTTATTCTGGAAAACAGCTAAAAAGTACAAATGAGAAACAGAATTAAAATCAATCATTTAAATCAAAGTTCTCTGTTTGCTGTGTTGAATCATGATTAACACTAGTGATTTAATCACTGATCACTTCAACAGCTCATCTCTGAGGCCTAACACTTGTGTGCTTTGAATCTTGTATTTTTTTTTTTTGCAGGCCATGTGCAGAAAACATTCATAGTCAATTAGCTAAAAGTGATTTGCAAGGGGCTCCACTTCAGATCATCTTGGAGGCACATGAGCCAAGTTTAAAATGTTTTGACCCTGCTTGTTTTTGCAGTTAATGGGCACAAGGATTTTATGTCTTGCAGATCATCCTCTGCTCTGAGGATATTTGCAGTCACATCTCAAGCTGTCTGGCTGGTACAACTGTGGTCTGTACCTGAAAGTTACTTGCTTAGAATAAGGACAAGTCTCTGTATCCATCTGCACGCAGTTATCAGCACTTTTAGAATAGTTTTTGTTAGTTATATAAGAGGACTTTTGTGTTAGACACTGCTGATAATCTTCTAATTACCTCTGTTAATCAAGGAGGTCGTAAAATTACTCAATGCTTTAGATAAAGATGTGCTACAAAAGTTTCTTTCTATGTTACTTTTTCTTATACCTGCTGATGATTGTTGGGATTTCTTTTCTTTGTTCCTAAATAGTTTCTTAAGTCTTCTTTAGATGTGTTGGGTTTGTTTTGGGACAGATGAAGCTATCCCTGTGCAATGTGTAGAGTCCTTCCTCCATAAGTGGTTCCCATTGGAAGACAGTATGCAGAGTGATATAAGGAAGAGTCTGCTTTATTTCTTTACAGGACTTTGCTGTTCCTCTGCTGTTACTCAGTATTTGCACAGGTATACTGGTGAACTTCAATTCTGAGGATTGGGAAGGCCTGTTCTGTTCTGCATCAAGCACTCTGCCTGTGCCTTCTGGCATTATCATTACACTTTTGAACCAGCCAAAACTTCTTCACATATTCTTAATGAACTTGGTCCACACTTTATCATCAGTGTTGTGGGCTCTACTGTCCTTCCTCAGACCTGTCTTCTCCTGATGCTCAACACAGACTCACAACCCTGTGTAGTTTGCAGCCAGTGTATTTAGCCTGAAATCCCATCTGAAACTTAGTTGTCATTTGGAGATACTTTAACACTTAAGTTATTCTTGTCTGTTTGGTTCCTCACATCTGTCACTTAATCTTCAATTCATAAATACTTTACACCATCATTTGCCAAAGAGACTGAAACTTTTTTGGGTAAGCACCTGAGATTGGAGGTCTGTGCCCTGTTCCCTCTGAAGAGATGGTGGGGCTGCATTGGTGCAGCCTCTGGGCACCACAGCACAGGAGAAGGGTGAATATGAGCACTTGTGCCAGAGGCACAGACCTGATGCATAGCCTTTGCTGACTGTTGCATTTGTGTGAAGGCTACAAATATAATTAAATCTTTTTTGTGTGAATTTTAGGGTACTGCTGACTTTTTATTTTCATTCTGTAAGAGCACTGATAGAATTTGTCTTGAAACTTTCTGCCATGTGTTCCCACATCACTCCTTTGCATCTAGAGATTTCCATGAGTTTCCTTGAGCTTTCCCTGCATTCTTACCTAAAGCATTTATTTATTGTCTCTGTTCCTTCTTCCAGTGCCGCCTGTTCTAGCAGCCTGTGGGAGGCCAGCACAGAGAGAGATGCTAGAATCTAATCTCTCAGCTGATGGCAATCAGCACTGCAGAAGGAGAATGCCAGGAAATACTCAATTTCTTATATAGAGAGTAAAACAGCAAGGAAAATCAGAGGAGAGCATCCTAGGGCATGAAGTCTCAGGATGCTGGTACGAGACATTCAGAAAATGTTAAGAGAATCTAGGAATTCACCTTAATAGAAGTCTCAGCTGGGGTTAACAAGCAGGAGGGACTTTCTGTACAGAATCTCTTTAAATGGAACTCTATAGTGCTGACTAAAAAGTGCACCAAATTGCAGCTCAATTAATTATCTGAATTATTTATCAGTTGTAAAATGTAGATTGCTTGAACATAAAAGGGTTGTGAGTCCAGGAAATGTCTCCCACTAGAGCAGTAGGCCGGGAAGATTATGTAAAAGATTCTAGGCTTGCCATTAAATTATAGGAATTTGTATTTTTTCTCTCTCATTTCAAATTTGTGTTATTAAATTGCATGCAGAACAACAAACGCTTCTTGCAGTAAATCCGTTTTACAGTAATTCTTATGTCAGGAGTTTATAAAGATCAGGATTTTTCTAAATTGTCAAAAATCCCTATTTTGGCAAAATCTTTTCAAAACTGAATGTGTTAATCAAGTGCTTCTTGGTCTCATATTTAGCATGTGTTTATGTGCTTGGGTTTTTTCTTTTTTTTGGCTTTTAGAAATCCAGGGTAAGGCCTGATCATGCAAATCTGTATCCCAGAGATGGGTTATGTGCATATAAACTTAATATTGCCATTCTGTCCAGAAAAGGCATTTCTTCACTCTTCCAAAGATGCAAACTATGATGTCCTCTTCCACTGAGCACTGTCATAGCAGATCCTCTCTCAGGTTGCAGTAATTATTCCAAGGGTGTGGATAGGCTCTCCTATTGAAATGTGTGAGGTGGCCCCTGCACTCGTTCTGTTTGGTTTATGTGTGGAGGTCAGAGGGAGATTCAGTGCTGCTCTGTCAAAGTGATTTTTGGGGTACCAGGTAAGAGTTAGCTGATAGATCACGGCCTGATTTATTCTTGCTAAGATCATTTCACTGGTTACAATGTATGTTATGCTTTACTGTGGGCTTTGTATTTTGAACATGTTACTCAGCTTGATACTAGATTTGGTCCCCTGTATGCTTGTTTTGAAAAAGATAAGCTCAGAGTCATGGTGGTAATTAAAAAAATGGTGTTGCTCTCATTTTTCTGGCTCAGTCCAGCTCTGTGCAGATTTGTGAAATGAATGCTAGAAGCAGACACAAGCTCTCCTTGCATGCATTGCTTATCTGCTCAGAAAGTTTGAGGTGAAGGCCTAGCTCCATTACATTGAAGGAAAATTTTGTTGCATTATCTCATTTGTACAAGTTTCACCTTGGCCTTCTGACCTAGGCAGAACTGAAATGAAAGACTGCATACTAGAGTTTAGTTTTGATTTCTGGGTGTGGATATTCAGAGTATTGACTGAGTAGCTCTCTGGAGGTCCACATACAGAAATAAGAGCTTTTATCTAAATGAGGGCGGAGGGTTAGATTGAAATCTCTCCAAATGGCAAGGGAGACAGACTGAAATTAAGTATCTGGGATATTTTGAAGCTTTTCAAAGTACTGTAAACAGGTTTGTATCAAAGGCAGCTTTAACTTCTACTTTAGTGTTAATAGAATCCGGGTGCCAGTGTGCTCTCCCCAGCCCTGTATGTTCTGTTTGTGTGTATGGATGTGGATGACTCATAATTTAAAAATTCTTACTCTGACATCAGGTACTGAAAGGGTGCATTGTTCAACAATTGAGCTCTTATTGCTATTTTGTTACCATTTGTGATATGCTTTGTGGTATCTCCTAGAATAATACCAAAGGCTGTGGTAATCTACTAGAGTGTAACTAAAATCAGAGTTTATAAATGGAAATGCTGACACAACCTTAAAGGGCCAACCTCAAGTGCTGTTCACCATCCATTGTTTGCATTAGCTTAGCCTGAAAATGCATTTTGCCTTTTGCAGATTTTGTCCTTTCTCATTTGCCAAACATTGATTTCTCCCCCCGCCCTCAAGTCCTTCAGTTCTAATGGAGCTTGAAATTAAGGTGGCTTTATTTTTCTGTGCTTCCTTGTTCACCCTAATCAATGATGCCAGCACAGCTGTGGCAACCTTTTAACCATTGCAGAGCCATGGTGAATGCAAGAGGACAACCTCTGACCTTGGTTTTCTAGGGTTGGCCATTAGCTGTTGGTTTCTTTGCATTACTGCAGTTCAAATGAAAAATACTATTTGTGGTCATAGTTGGGAATTCTTCAAAAAGTGTAGAAATGCTTGGCTCCAAAAATACCTCTCTTCAAAGACTCTTAGAAGTCATTTTTTTTGTCCTCCCTTTACTAGTGCATGCTAGTATCAAACCCTGCTGTCTACTTTGCCTAGGTTGTCTCACTGATTGCATTCAGGATTTTAGCCTTAATGTACACATTTAAGCTTGTAAATCAAGAATATAAATATCCTGGTAATTAAATGTGGCCAGAGGCAATTTGCACACAATTGAAGAAAGCAGTGGTGGGGAGTGAATGAGTATTTTGACATACAGCAAATGGAGCTAAGGGATGTGGACCTTTTGAAATATAAATTACAGAAACTTCCTCAGCTCATCTCTGCTGTGTTTGATGTCTCCTTCTTCTAAGTAAGGTGTAACAATTTTACATAAACTGCAGCCTGCCTCTGCTCTCTCCTGGGTGACCTGGCTTGCAGGGCCTTGGGCAGCTGGCAGCCCAGGCAGAGCAGCCAGGGGATCAGTGGCCTGTCTGCCACCTCCCTGACACTGACAGGCTCCCAGGGCCCCTCTGAAGGATCAGGCTGGCCCAGAGCCTCCCGAGGCCTGTGCTGATTGAAGGATCCCCGGGGAAGTACCAAGGTGTGTGTAGATTGGCATATGACTTGGATTTAAACATGCAGACTTCTCTGTTTTACAGCTAGCATGGGGCTTTGGGACCTGTTTTGGTTTTAAGTTAAAAGGAATGAAACCCAGCTGAACCAAAACACCCCCTTCTTTTTGGCATTAGGTAGATAAGTGAATAACACTATAGAAAAAAAAAAAAAAGGAAGGAAGGAGGAAAAATTGCCCAAAACATTGGGAAGTTTTGTTTTGCTTGTCACTTTTTCCCTCACGTTTATAATTTACATCTAAGCAGCAATTTTCTCTAGTTTTTGTTACTACTTTAGTGGTTTAGTGCAGTTTTAAATGACCCTGGTGTTATTAACCTTAAAAAAAACAGGCACACTCCAAAAAACCCAAACCATGGTATCTTTAATGTAGAATACTCAAGTGTTTCATTAGTTGGCCAAATTACAATCATTCAGTAAATACCCTGATACTGACTTATTTTAAATTTTGTTTGTTTGCTTAGTTGCATGCTAATTGGAGTAATTATGTGGTGATCTTCCAGTTCATCATGGTTCTGATCATGGATTCCTAACCCTAAGGGGCTGGGAACAGGGAGAGAAGATACATGATCTGCCTTTCTCTTTCATCATGGGTAAATAGGAGGGTAAGAAATATTTCAGAACTTTATGCTAATGCAAGGTCATAAGATGGAAAAATTGGGAACTCTGCTTCTAGTAGCTGTATTTATTGATCTGTTTAAATTTTGCTGTGTCCTGGCACATTTCACATTTCCTGTCTGCTTCATCCAGATACGTTCTTAGCATCTCAAATCAGGACAACTGTAAACTTTTAATAAATGTTTTTGTAACAGATGCTTCAAACATATTAAAACATACCAGATTTTGAGTCATAATGGTTAACTTCATTCCCCCTCCCCTGTTCTTCTTTTGCCATGTAGCTCTGCCCTTGTTTGAAAATGGTTCCAATTTCTAATTGAATGTTAACTCCTATTCCTGTGAAGGAGCAAATACCATATTAAAAGGCAGTTTGTACATCACATATCTAAAATGCAGCCTGTGCTGTGGGGCAGACATCTCCACTGCTACCAAGAGAAGTACTTTCATAGCTGGAACTCAGGAGCAAACCTGAGTGTGAGGATCTGAGCCAGAATTTCCCCAACACCCTGCTTGTAGCAATGTTGCTATTGCAGAGTACTGTGGGATCATCAGACTTTCAGGGTCTGTGTTGCATCTGACCAGGAGGACGTAATTTCTGGCAATGTGGTACCTCTCAGTGTCACACTGTCCCATGAATTTAGTGCTCACTGAGGTCTTGTATTGACTACTGACCTAGACAGTGTGTGCTTAGCATGTGCAAATGAACTGTTGGAATTGGTATTTTCGTGGTGCAGGAAAAGTTTAGTAGAATGGTTTTATCTCTGCCTTTATACAGATGGGTGAGAAGAAACAATGATGAGATGCAACCTGGCAATTTGCCCCCTCTAGATATCATGTGATAGAGCACTTACTTGGATTAAAGAAATTGTTTTATTTATTTATTTATTTGAGGCTCAAATGTAGCTTTTGCAGAGCATAACTCCTGTTTTGTTTTGTAACATTTTTTTACACCATTACAAATAAACCAGAGACCTTATAGGAGAGGATTTGGAATTTTCCAGTACCTTTATTGTATCTCTGAAATGAAAGATTTGCAGGGGTGTGCTGGAATTTCACAGTGGAACTGATTATACACAGAAGTGAATCCAGTTCATCTATGTTGCATTTAAGGGGGAAAAAAGTTGTCAAAAATTAACAAGATGGTAAATGAGATTTCTAATATATGAACAGCTTTTTGCAGTATAAGACCATAATTTGGAGGGGGAGATAATTATTTGTTACATATTTATTTTTAAAGCAATCCAGTTTTCTCAGTGGGCCTTGGTATGACCTTGTAGTGCCTCTGTGGAAATTGGAAATGGAAGCTCTTGGCTTTGGGAAGCCCTGCTCACAACCTGCCATACAGAGGTGCTGTTGAGGGGACTTCTCACTGATGGCAGCAGCTTTCAGTGCCAGTGTTGCAGTGGCTTAATGGAGTTAAGCCATAGCTGTGAGATCAAAAAATTAACAATTACCTATTTAAATCTACATGGCTTTTTAGCTCTTCTGAAAAAGAGGAGAAAGAAACTCAAGAAAGTTTCCCAAGTGCAGTTGGAAAAAAGCATTTTGATCTTCAGCAAACTTGTCTGAAATGAGACAAGAGGGGCTTGGAGCTGACCTATATGAGAAGTGAAATTGTCACCTTTGTCCTGAGCTATTGTTTTTGTGGGTTTTTTTGCTAGTCTTTATTATATAAGCATTGTCTTGACCATTTTTCTCAACTAATCCCACATGGTGCAGTAAGCAAATTTCCACAGGGGAAATCTGTAATGTGACTAGGCCAGACTCTCTCGCTGAGCTCCTGTGGTCACAAACAGCACAAAACCCTGGACACTCTGTTTTCAGTTCATCAAATTTATTAGGAAAAGCAGCAGCTGCTGCAGCTCTCAACTCCCTCCCCTCCTCTCAAGCTCCCCTCATTTACTCAAGCCTCTTGAAAGTGTTACTCGACTGATGAATTCCACTGGGGTTTATTACTCAACCATTTGCGTAATTTAGGAGTCTGGGAAGGGCCACAGGTAAATTGTTGTGCATGCCCTCCTCTCTCCTGTCATAATTAGTCAGTTTGACTCCACATCCAAAATCTTAATCATAGGCATTATCGAGCTTTGGTTTAAAACAGTCACTAACTGAGAAGTGTATCAACTGTTTATCAGTGACTGGGCATCAGACTGTGGATGTGTTTAAGCTTTCCCATACAAAACAGCAGCCTGAAAATTTGGCAGTTTGTGGAAGAAATGTTTGGGTTGTGTGCAGGGATGTTTTTTAATTTTTCTTTTTTGAAGTCAAAATGAAATTCTTATTCCTGCCAAGATGTGTTCCTGAAAGAAACCTGCTGCCTTTTGAGGTAGAACTAAGGGTACATGCATTTGTTTCACTCATTTATACTTTTGGCACACCTTCTGTTCTCACTGTCTGTTTTCTTTTCTATCCTTTATTTCTCATCTTCCTTCCACTCTCTTTTTTCTTACTCCAGTTGTGTTCATTCTTTGCTTTTCTGCTCTGAAATCATATATTACCTCCTCCCAACACTTAACTCAAGTCTCTGCTTTGATGCTATTTTGGGTGCAAAAGAGTTGTTTGTTTACTTTGAGCTAAAATATTAAACTGCTCCAACAAAAAGCAGTTACTGCAAGATGTCTCAATGGTTTTCCATGCACGTGGAAATGACTGAAAGAAACTTAGAGAGATGAGTTAGATATTTTCTATACCATTCCATTATTTGTATTTCAGTAAGTGTGCAAGATGCATGGTACTCCATAGTGGTGCCAAAATGCTTATGCAGCATTATGAGCCACAGCTAACAGATCATCTTTTAAATTAATTGGAACAGCATGCTTAATTGTTGCTTGGTAAAAATGGCTTGAGAAGGTTGGAGAGATTTAGTTTTGAAATAACTTTATAGAGGAATGAAATATCATGTTCTAGGTGGTGTGACTGGAGTGGAAGTCTCTGTGGACTATATTTTTTGAGCATCAATTTCTGGATTATGTATTATCTTCAGTGTCTACTGTGGGATGGAGGGGGGAAAGGGGGGAGAGGTTTTGTCACATGTGGTATTTTCGAGGGAGCAAAGGGAAGGCTTGCCAGTGTAACACAAGTGCTGTTCAAAGGCTGATGAATGAGGAAAGGCAGTGATAAACACCTCCGTGCTTAGTTGCGCATTCAGCAGCTTTACTGAACTCTTTGAATCCTTCAGCTGGCTGTCCTAGGCTTGATTCAGGGATATGGGGTTAGCTGATAGTCAGGTTCTCATAGCTGATTTCTTGGATTGCGTTTGGGATGCATCTGTTTGGTTGCCCTTAGAGGTGTGCAAAAGCATAAGCAGGTGTTGCTTATGGTCAGCACCATTAATCTCAGAGGAGCAACACTGGCAAAGATGTTCATGGGGATATCTACTTGCTTTATTAGGCTTCACCTTGTTCCTTAGTGGTTAGAGACTGGTTATCCTGAAGCATGAGGAATAATATTTCTTTCCACAATTTCAGTGTTAAACTCAGCTCTAGGTACTGTCAATATCAATACACATATTGAGACAGTTCTTAATCTCATTATGGTTTTGGCTGTGCCATCTTCCTGGGGCAGTAAATTCCACAATCCAATTACAGATGATGTTAAAATTTATTTCCTTTTATTGGTTTTGAGCTTGGCATCATTTACACAGACATTGTTTCCTTTTTGTTCAGACCTGTACAAACTGGATGTCAAGATCTGCCCGTTCTAGAACACTTACTTCGCTTAAAGTACCAGCTCTTACTTGGTTCCTTTTTTAATGTTATTCATCCCAAAAGTGTTCCCAGACCATGTCACATGCTTCTGACAATTCCCTGAGTGTGTCCTGCAGTTTCTCTTTTGAGGGTGTCTGTCCAGTTTACACAGTGTTGTTGATAACACCAGTTTGTTTGGTTTTTTTGATAATGATGTTTTGTGAAGCCAAACGCAGTGTGAAAGGCAGAAGTAGAAATCTGTGAAGGATTTGATTTTAATCTCGGATAAATGGGAGTGCATAGGTGGGAGTACTGTACAATATCATGACAAATCCTTATCTCTAAACACAAATCAGTAGGATTCTTTGGGCCAGATTCTAATGTATGAGAAATTTCTGAAAAGAATGGGAGAGGAAATGCAGAAGGAAAAAAACCAAACCACATTTCAAATAGATGATAAAACCTGTATGTTATCTCCAGATCCTCTGAGCAGTAATTGATTTTGCCTGCTATGGTTACCATACAGTAACTCTGAAACATTCATTATTTCTTTCCTGCCCCAAGGCTTGTAGCAGAAAATGGCATATTTAAATCCTTTTACTCTGTCTGTTAAGTTGATACAAAAATCTGAAGGTTTTAGTGAATGTGAAGTAAGTGCTAATGCAGTAGTCAAAAGACTCACCATTGTTTTGACTGAATGAAACTGACCATCTTTAGGTTCTAGTGAAAGTTAAATGCTGGAAGCTGGATACAGAAATCCATCTCTCTGCGGAATTACACATTTGAACTCTGTACTCTGGTTTGTTTATTTCCACTGGTTTTTCATAGATTTAACCCTGCAGTATTTCTTATAGTCCTCCTCTATCTCGATTTAATTTTTTCAAGGTTAAAAATGGCTTATTCAGAAAATATGCAGTGCATTGCTAATGGTAAGAATGCTGATTACTCAACAGATACAGTGAATCAATATCACTTCTCTTATTTTTGTTTTGCTGTTTGACTTGTGGTTAATGTTTTGGCTTCATATTTCCTGGTAAGATGCAGTGTATGACATTGCTGTGCATAATTAGCTAAAGTTATGCTAAGTATTTTGTTGCTAATGGTATCATATGATGATATGTGGTATCATACTCTTAGATGCCTTATTCTCTACCTTTTCTAATGTCCTCTTGTTTTTTTGTTTTCCTTGTCTGAGGAAGACTTTGGTTTTGCTTTTTGGGGTTTTTTAATGAATTATGAAAATAAGCACTCAAGGTGGACACCTCTGGCTTGTTGCTGGAGCAGGGGGAAGCTGAGCTGGAAATGATTCCCATCGGGTAGTAGTGTGAAATCTTTGGCTGAGAGTTGATGGTAACTTGTCACTCAGTTATATCCCTCTTAGTCACTATAGCAGAATTGTTAGTTTTCTCTTCTTTTTTTCTTTATTTCCTCAGAGTTACTCTATTTGCTTTTGGCTTGCTTTGGCATTTTCTCTCGGAGAAATTTTTTCAGGGTGTAAAGGGTCTTACACTGTGTCTCTTGAAAGCTGTCAGAAAGCAGCTGGGAATCTCCAGGCCTTCTGCCCCCTGGTGTATGCTGAGTCCACCAGTCAGCAGGGCAGTCCTCTGTGTGAAAAGAGTCTGGGGCTTGCTTTTGAAGGCTGGATAGTTCTTGCTGATATTTAGGGATGCTGGATTTGGGGAGCAAATATTACATATGAGTCCATCTATCCCCAGGAATGCCAAAAATGGAATTCCTTTTGCAAAGCATCACCAGGAATAGAGAAGCAAGTCTTGCTCATCAGTCAGAAGTTATTCCTATAATAAATACCCAAAGCTAAACTTTGAGAAATAACATTCTTCTGCAGCAGAAAAGCAGAACAGATCTCCTTCCTGCAGGGTGTTGAATCTGCAGTGTGTCTTAAAGGGGAGAATTTAGTTGCTTGTCTCAACTAGATCTGTCTTCTCTTGGTTGCAATTTTGCTCTGTTTCTCTTAGAAAATTTCCTCCTCAAACTCTTCGGCATGCATTGCCTCTGAAGAAGCTGCTGTAACATTTTCTTTCTCTGAGATGAAATACTAATTTCCAGCCAATATATTATGTATTAGCAACGCATCCTGTTAACAAATGTTGCCTGAAACCACATATTCAGAGAGGAAGGTGGGAAGCGCAGTTCAAAGATTCATGTTGCAGAGACAGATCTGCAGAACATGTTGCATGTGGGAAGTGCCCCTGTGGATCCAGAGAAGGTTCATCTTGCCATCTTGGAGGAGTTTCTAAATCATTTGATTTTATGCAGATCTCAGAGGTAGATCCTTTTGCCTTCAGCATCCCTGGTTGATGTCATCTACAGGAAAGAACATGCCTTGGTACTGGGTATTTGCAAACCAGGGTTTGTC
This sequence comes from Phainopepla nitens, assembly GCA_013400175.1. NCBI lineage: Eukaryota > Metazoa > Chordata > Aves > Passeriformes > Bombycillidae > Phainopepla > Phainopepla nitens. The sequence goes on from VXBQ01001371.1 coordinate 107,864, forward strand.
TTGTGGCAAGTGTGCTGGATGATTATGGCTATCCAGAAAAAAAATGGAAACTTTAAAACTGGAAGATCAGATGCTGAAGGAGGAGAAGGATGGCCACTGCTTAAAATGCAAATGGTTTTTGCTGGAGCTCTTTTGCATGCTGATTAATTGACTTCAAGCAGTTTATATGGGCAAAGACTCCCTATTGCACTGCACCTGGTGCAGGAGTTAGTCTGATTCTCCATGCCACTGCAGGCTGTGCCTTCCCATCAGTGAGACTTTCTAGTGTCAAAGGCAATGGCTTACTGATCTCATCCTTTTCCTAACTGAAGTTCCAGAGTGATAAATTGAAAACTGTCATGACCAGTATCCTGTACCTCTCTGCTTTATGGCAAATGCATGCAGTGAAATAGTCTCTACCACATGCAACTAAAGAGAAAGTCTTTTTGTGTCTTGCACAATTTATTTTTCAGAGAGTGTTGAAATTTGTTTTTGTAAGCTGGATGTGTAGTCAGTGCATTTCATTGAGAAGCTAAGGAGTTGTGTTAAATATGTGAATTTGTGCAGGGAGAGTAGATAGGCAGGACCTCAGAGTTTAAACAACTCCTGAGCTTATTGATTTATTTTACTCAAGTTTTTTACATCTCACAACAACCCTTTGCTACAGTTATAGCACTGGATCATTTGCCTTGCTGTGTAGTATTGACTAATTATTTAAAAAAAAAATGAACTTGCAGCTTCCAGAGCAACTCAAGAGTGACACCATATCAGCAGCACAGGTGGCAGCCTCTTCCTCAGACAGAGACTCCAGTGGTCACACAGTAATGCTGCTTAGTGTGAGGCTCTGGCCCTGTGAAGTGCCAGGTCTGAAAGGCTGAAGCACTGACCTTTCTAATACTGTTTGTGAAATCAGTGCAGTGAGTTAGTGACTGTAGCTTTCATTGATAGGCACAGCTTCACAGACTAAAATCTTGCTTACTCAGGCTGAGAGTCTGACAGCTAATTCCTTTGGACTTTTCCAGAGCCATCGTGAGTGTAAATAATTTAAGTTCAGCACTACCTTTTGAAGTGTTCGTATCAATTCAGAGCGTTTTGATATACCGTGGTACATCCATCAGAGTAATCTTACCTGTGGGATCATCAGAGCTTCCTTTTGCATTGGTACCAAAGATGTAGTTAATTGTTACTTCTGATAGGCCAGTGAAACTGAAAGAGCTGTCTTTTGTCCCTTGGTTTTTGAGTATAGTTTGGGTCTGGATTTTTATTTATTTGCTTTTTGCTGTTAATCTCTGAACAACTTGCCTGGGTGCTACTAGAAGCATCTGCTGAACCAAGCTGTTGCTACCAGCAGTAGAAGCAAAACTCTGCAGGTGTCAGATGCAATGTCAAATTTCTCTGGTCAGTAGTTAATGTGTTTATTACAAAAAAACCTTAGTGATTTTTAGGATGTGTTATTGAAATATCTTTTAAGAGACTTTTAAACTTCATTTTCAAGAGAAACTTCAGCTATTTTGGCGCTTAGGTACATTGACAGGTCTAGGACATAGAAGCACTGGGAAATGAAGGCTGAGATAGGAGCAGGTTCATGCAAATCAATATTGAGTGTAACTGTGGAGATGTCAGGATGGGAATCTCCAGCAGAGCTGCAATTCAGTGTATTGAATTGTTCGAGGGTGCAGCCAGCTGGGTGATTGGCAGTGCACATCTGCTGGGCTTCTACCTCCAGTTACAGCAACTTCCAGCTCATTGACTGTCACATAGTTCAGGGGCTGGGTTGGGCAGCACAGTTGGTTACTGACAGTAGGGAAATGTTGCCCTACAAGATCAAGATCATAACTTATATTAATGACTGGCTAAAACAATTGGGAGGTTCAATTGCATGGGGAGTATCAAAATGCCTTTGCCTCTGACCTTTGACTTCTTGAGATCTATATTGAGATCTAAGCAAATGTGTCTGTGTCCTCCATAGTTTATAAGTGTCTAATGACAAATTGCATCTTAAATTGTTTTATGGCACACTTTGTGAAAACAACTGAAATGGAGCTCAAGCAATTAGCTTTTGAAGACAGAGGTTCTGGCATTTCAGGTTTTGTTTTTTTATTTGGGATTTTTCAGGGAAACTGAGGGTTGATTTAGAATAAGAGCTCATTAAAGAGCCAAGGATATAGGATTTCACCACTTGAGATTTATCTATTTGTACTTGCTGACTGAAAGTAGCCAAATCAAACCAGCAAACTACTGTCAGATGTGTTGTGGATGAGCAGAGAATGGGGTTTTTTTCAGAGATTCCACAGGACAGAAGAAAGAAGAGAATGTCGCTTATAAACTTTGAAAGCAAGTGACTGAAATACGTTCCAAGAGGATTTTGGAACAAGAGTGCCAGTTTAAATATTTATGCAGTATTTTATTGTACTGATTCAAATATTGAATAGCACCTGACCCTTGAGTTTTTGGATCCTTGCCTGACTGGCACCCCCTGATGCATATATTTATTTAGAGAATGGCCTTCTGTGGCAGCTGCTTTTCATTGCAGGAAATTGGGAAAGCTGGATTTTGATCCAATTTTTGTCATGAATTTTATGCTTGACTTTGAGTTCAAGAAATGCTTTCCTATGCATCAGTTTCTTAGCTGAGAATTAAAAATTGCATTTACCACTGGTTCTCACAAGATAGTGAGATTCTGTAGTGGAATTTAGTAGTGTTTTCCTTTATGCTATTTTCTCTTAATTGTTCACAGTCCTGATCCATATTGGGCAACATTTTATTGGCTTCCAACTCCCCTCCCTCAGATACCACCAGACCTTGTGAAAAAATAAGGTTGTTTCTTTCCATCAGAAAGTCTGGCAGTGCTAAACATCAGAAAGTTTCCTAGTTTGGCAGTGCTAAACAGCACTGTCCTTGGCTGCCCCTGTGATACAGACTGTCAGCACTCCTTTCCCCTCATGAAACAAGAAACTAAGCTGTGCTACCAACACCTGTCCACTGGCAACTCTGCTGAAACCACCCTTTTGTCATTAAGACAGCTGCAGTGGCTGTCACCAGTCTGGTCTGGAGATCTTCAACGTCTCTGAGCTGAAATTGTGCAAAGACTGCTGTTAGTTGCTGCTCTGAGCTGGAATTGTGGCCATGCAAAAACCCTTTAAGCTGGCAGTTTCGAGTTGTAGGCTGAAACTTCAGTCAATACAGCTACTGCCTGCTACCCAATATAATCATTTTATGCAGCAGTGTTTAGTAGTGTGGTGACTCTCACGTGAGATGGATTATTTATGATGTGTCTGATGTAGAGTGAGTGAGCTGAAGTAGCAAAACCTAATAGCAGAAGTCTGGCCTAGGCTGTTTCTGGACACACACCCTGCTCCTGAACTTGGGTTGTGCAGTGGCAAACTGCTCCATGGTCTGTGAGGACTTGGGTATTCCTGCCCGTGCCTGCCAGGCTGGCAGCATTGGCTGCTTCTGCAGAGCTCAGCCTCAAGATGCAGATGTCCTGACTTCAAAATATCAGCAAAAAGTCTTTCCAAATTCCTGACCGTGCTCTGGGCTTGTTTATAGCTGAAACCCAAGGGATGCAAGATGGTTTTAGCAAATAAATGTAAGGGATCTGTGAAGGGATTTCTGAAACAATCATTCTCTGTTTCCCTCTGTGTATTTGCAGACTCGGAGAAGAAAACGGAGAATTCGGTTGCCTTGTTTACCCAAACTGTTAGGCTAGCTTAGCCATTCCATGATGAAGTGCCATTTCAGTGCTGAGCTTACTAGGCTGTGGAGATAAAAATGATCAATTTGGTTGTTTTCGTCCTCCTGTTTTTACATTCAGGTTTCACAGCATTGACTCAATGTCTGCCACCATTTCTTCCTGTAAAGCATACCCTGAACCTTTCTGCAGACATACACAGCTGCTCCAAGCATCCAAAAACTGGGGTTTTTTCCACTGTCAAGAAGTATCGTGGTGGCTCAGCATTTGACTGGGAAGCCAGAGTTAACTAAATTTAAAGCATTTGTTCTATTGCAGAGCAATATGGCCTGATGGTCAGGCTTTTCAGAGGGTGTCCAAAACTCATGCTCTGCAGAGGTTGTCTTTGGCTCCATTTGATCAAACTGATAGGATGGGTATGTCGAGGGATTGTGCAGGACTGATGTTGTGCAGGCAATTAAAATCTATGAATTGGATTAAAACCCAAATGACAGTATGCTTTGATGGGATTTTTTTTTTTGTTTTCTTTTGACTGAGATGGTTTTTGGAGATAAAGTTGGAAGCAGCTCCTAATTTGCTGTTGCTTGGGGCTTTGCTGTTTGAGATTTCTTTATTTTTCTGCTCTTACCAGTTGCCCTGCTTGATTAATTTTGTGCCTGAACTTCTCTCCTTCTTATTTGTGACTCTTCTGCCCTGTCAGAACAAAGTTGAAAAACAAAAATCTCTACAGTTCAGAGGACCAATTAGGTTTAGACTTTAAGGTAAATGCTTAATGGCTGTGAAATAGTATGTGCTTTATTTCTTGCCTCAGGACTTTTATTTTTTATTAGGAGCGGAGTTTGACAAAGAAGGATGAGGCCAATGGCAGTTATAAAGGGTGCATTGTATTTTTACTGCAGTACTGAAGTATTGATTGTTGACTTATTGATAGGCTTAATGCACAACCATTTCCTTAGTTAGTGTTTGAATGTCCATTAAAATGTGACTTGGTGCCAGAATATTGAAATCCTACGTTTATAATATAATTTGTCTATCCAAAAGTACTAATGTGGTTTGGATTTTTAAAAAAAGATAAATAGGCAAGTTTTGAGTTTCCTTGCTTTGTATTTGTTAAACTTCACGTGCTGAATTGACCCTCTGAAGCAAGAGACGCTGAAAAGAAGACAGATGGAGACTGACAGAAATCCTAACGTTTTGAGGTTTGTGCCTCTTGATGTTTTTTACCTTTGATCTTTGACATGCCCAGCATTTGCTGAGCTGCTAACTGACATTAAGAGATGCTCTAATTTACTAATTTTAAACTAGTTATTGTTTTTTCTAGGGGAAAGTTTATTTGTATAGCTTCACAAGTGTGTTGCATGTTAGTAGCACTACTCATAAAAATACACCTGTTGTAGTCACTCTGTAATGCTTCTCCAGATGTGAGGTGGGGTGTGCCCTCTCCTCCCTCAGCACCATCAGTAATCTGTGCTCAGTTCCTGGGATGCTTCCCAGTGTGGTTTAATGTCCTGTGTTCCTCTTGGTCCCTTCTGCTCGAGTCTCAGGCTCATGCTACTGATGGCCAGTTGTCCAGCTTGTAGAAAAGACCACATCAGGTTTTGGACAGATGGATGTGGAAGGCCTGATGCTATTACTGTTGCCCATGAATAATCCTCTAGAAAGCAGCTGTCCTGATAATTGGGGTGGCTTTCTTGTGTTGATAAGGTAGACAGGGTGGAACCTTTAATTGCTATCAATCACTTGCCACTATGGTGAGCCAGAAGCCTTTTGTTACCCAAACCTTTCCTTCCTAATTGCTCTGGTACATGTAACCAGGGATCCTTCAGGAGCCATCTCTCCCTTTTATAGAAACACAGACCTTCACAAAACAAAAGATTAAGCTTTGTTTTGGTTTATGTATATCTGTGGACTTAGGTGGTGGCATGACCACATTTTTGGTGGAAAATGACATTTGCAGCTGTCTGGTTCTGTCAGGTAGTTTTGCTGTTTGTTAGACCCTGCTGTGAAAACCAATAATTACACAAATACTAAATACTTCACTGTGACTAGAAGTACTGGAAATTAAGGGAAACCAAAACAGCTTTCTGCAGTTCCAAATAAGAGGGGAAACACTTGACAAAAGGTGAGGAACCAAGAGTTTGCCCTCTGGCTACTGTCTTGAGTGTTATTTAATCTCTCTCACTTAGACTTGTAGCCAGGACTTGATGCAATCTTTTTCCTGTCATTTCAACTTTCCATTAAATAATAAAGTTTTGTGAGGTAGGGTTTTTCCCGTTAAGAGTCCACCATTTTAAAAGAAATTATTATGATACTTTTGCAGAAAAAAAAAAGTTTTTCTCTCACTGGGAAGTAGTGGAAATTGCACCATTTCTGAGCAAATACCAGTGTGAGTGATACAACTACCAAGATGAAGCTTGTGTTGGTATTTGTGTTAAAACTGACCTTTTATCTGCCATGGCACATCTTGGGCTTAGTGTTTGTTTCTCCAGTGATCTGACTTTCTCCATCTCCCTGTTTCAGTCGTCTGCCAGATCTGATACTTCTGTGCTGAGGTGGCCATCACTATTGTTCACCATCTTTCCAAAATGTACAAAGATGAAAAATTTTCTGTTTGGTTGTTCCTTTTTTTTTTTTCCTATGCAGTTCATATCCATTCAATTTCTGTGGTTGGTCTGTGAAATTTTATGGTGATTTTTTTTTTGAAATTTTGAGTTTGGATGACAGATGATGAAGCAGTTTGGAAATTAGTCTCTTCTCTTTCATACCAAGTGGGAAAGAGAGAACATAACAAGCTACTTCAGATTTTCAGCTTATCTTTGTGTGCAGTACAATGCAATGTCTAAGCATTTGCACTCACTTTCCATGGACTCCTACATGGCATGGTCTCAGCTTACCTGACTTATTCAGAGTTCAGCTTTAAAAAGTGGAAAAGAAAGGACATTACCATAGAGCCATTTAATTAACTCTATGGCAACAACTATTTATAGACTTTAAATAATTGCAATGCCAATTTAAGTTGCTCTGTTTTACTTTTTTAGATACTAGCAACAGGAAGAGATGATAAATTCCCTCTTTACAGGAGGGTAAATTAATAGGTGCCCCAGAAGGCCTGGAAGGGGCAGGATTTGATTGTATTCCTTGAATGCCGAATACCTAAGTCTCCCAAATTGGCTAGCAAAGAAAATGTCTTGAAAGATTTGACTTGCAAGAAAGGCCGTTGCTGATAATGGAGGACCCTAGGGAAAATTCATTTTGGGTGGTATTAAACTTCAGCAGCTGGAGGATCGTGTTTGGAACAAACATTAATAAAAGTTTTCTTCAAAAAGAAAATCAAGTCTTCTGTATCTTTGCCTCCAGCATGTCCTTGCTTCCAATAAATAGTCACAGGAATTAATGTTATTTGCAGGATCCTAGTTCAGTAATAGTACATGAATAATATGCTATATCATAATTGAGTAGCAACAGATATTTTTATATACAAGTATGCATTGATGTATGTAATGATGTCTGTGGTACTTAAACTGCAGGTCCATAAGGAAGTGTTTGCTTAATAGCAGGTGAAGGGTGGTTTGACACAACCCCCCCTGTAAATACATCTGCAGCCTGTGTAATAGTGCCCAGTAATAGTGAGAAGGATAATGCTTCACTGCATGTCTGTTTTACAGCATGGTGTGGTATTAGAGCTGTGATTCCCTCTGAAGGTAGATGGGAGACACCAAGTTGTGCTTGATGACCACAGTTAAAGTGGCTGCATTACTGGATGTACCTCCTGAGTGATAAACACTGTGTGTTTACTGCTTTTCATTACTGAAATGTATGGTTTGGAATCCTGTCTGCCCTCTTTGGATGTCCTCTGGAAGGATGTTCTGCAGTAAGGCTTCTCATAATATACATCTGAGTCTGCAGTGCTGCAAGATCTCTAGGGATAACTGGAGCCTCTTCTGAGCCGTGCTGGGGGAAAGGATAAATGACATTTGGTGGTCTGTTTTTCATAAATATATAGGTTGTATGACATTAGTGAATCAGCAAAGTATTTTTACAGGAAAATTCTGACAAAATAATTCCGGAAACCTGCAATATGATCTTAACGCTTGTTTAGAGATGCTCAGTGGGTGTTGTTCAGTGCAATATCTGATAATATGTATCCAGCAACAAACATGTGAGCGCACTATGCTAGAGTATCATTACTGGAAGGAATAACTTGGCCATTTTAAGCAAACGGAGCAGTGCATCTGTCTCACTTCTGCACTGACTGGGGACGGGCACTTGGTGTCTGGGTACCCACCTAAGCCCTGGCTGTTCCTCTGGGGCTGGACAGAAAGTAAATTCTGCATTGCTTTCTGCATGGATCTTGCAGTGTGGGCTCCTGTGTAGCAGGAGCTCAAGGAGGATTAACAATACATCTTTGTTTACACCACTAATCAGTCTTTAGATGCTTTAGTCTTGGCCACTACTGATCTAGTTCCTGTTTGAACTAGTGACCTCTATTTGAAAGTCATTTTGTCCTTTTAATAGTTTTCTGAGTCAGCCTCTGTCCCTTCCTGAGAGTCTCTTTATCTATACACTTGAAAAGGTTGTTCTTTTTTTGTGAAAAGCTAATCCCCATTTTGTATGGCTGTGCACATTGCATTAAATGAAAGCTCTGTGCACTCCCCTCACTGCCTGGAATGAGTCCTTGCTTTTCCTCTAGTCTAACAGCTGGTGACTCAGTTTCAGTGAGCTTCTGTTACCTTCAGTTTTGAAAGTTTGGATGGACAGATGAGGAGAAAGTGGTGGTGAGAGTCTCATCCCCTGCAGCCCATTGTTACCCAATCTCTACCAAGTTTATGTTCTTGAGTTTGGCCTTTCTCTAAGCATTTGCTTTTACTAGAGGCATCTGTCTAACCCTAGCTAGCTGACCTTAAGACACGTAGCATTGCCAACCCTTCAACATCTTGAGTTTAAGATTTGAACTCTCCCAGTTCTTTTCCTTCTAGCTACCTCAGTGTCCTCACAATGTCTTTGCAAAGAATTGCTGGGTTATAACTTGGAACAAATGGTGACATAAGTACTTTTCAGCATCAGAAAGACAGATATATAGATAGATAATCATTGGGAAAGGTGAAAGGCATGTGAGTACAAAAGTAATAATTACTGACTTCAGTCTTCTAGTCTTGATAGCCAGGTGAAACCTCGGTAGCTTTGTGTGTTTTGTAAGGGATTTAAGGGCAGGATGAGCTGTTCATACCTTTGTTGTCCCTTTTAGTCAAATTCAACAGATGGACGCTTTTATTTCCTCTGCTGGAAGTTGTATCCTCAGTATTATCTAATGTAAGATGACAAGGCAAGGAGATTCAGGCAGAGGAATGAAATGCTAAAACTCCAAATGACTTCATTTGGTCCACAAAGGACAGACTTTTGTTTGTCTTCCAGTCATGTCAATCCTGCATGGAAATGCTTCTGGGAGGAGACCTGGTGCTTTTAATATGTATAACTGCTTAATCATTCTGCTGATGACTGTGATATGAAACCATTAACCAAGCAGATGTGGCCATGCTCTGTGTCAGCCAGGGCTGAAGGAATCTCCCTTCCCAGTCGCTGGGTGGTCTGTGATCTGCTTGAACACTGTGTTTCCACTCCTCCAGGAAATGGAGAAGAGAACAAACAACACTGACAGATGTTAGTCATGTCATTTAATGTGGGACTGGAAGGCACTTGGATATTAATGTAATGAGCACAGTATAAAGACCTGAACAGAGTAGACCTGACTTCTAATTAAGCCCACTGAGATGCCAATACTGATTTCAGTTGTACTTTCACTATGAGAAATACAAGCATGGTTTGACAAAGCAGCCGTGCACTGCTGCTGTTCACTTTAACCAACGTGCTTGTGGGTGTTCATTTTTCATGCTGGCCAGTAGTTCTAGTGCCACTTTCTTCAGAGCTGGCAACTGTAATTAAAGGAAAAGCACAAATTTAGCTTCTCATCTAAGAAAAACCTAAAATGCTGTCTTCATCCTGGCTTTTCACTGCTAATTTCAGAATGGCATGGCACCCCATTCCAACCAAACATCCTTGTGCATTTTGGGATTCAGCAGGTCTTTTTAGGTCCATCACTAGTGTTTGTTGCCTCTTGGCACTTTGTGGTTTAATATGGGGAGCTGTCTGGATTCCTTTGGCAAAGAATTGAGCAAGTTGTTCTTCCTGAATGTTGTTGGGATGGTAGAGGCCCGTATCTTACATCCAACTGGCAGGATGGGCCCATGCCTTTCAGAAGGAGGCTGGGCTGGCCTTTTGGGTAGCACCCATGGTCACAGGTGCGGTGAATGCATCTGTCTTCAACTGTCTACTACTGGTGAGCAGGCTGGGAGCCACAGCTGCTTCTTTGTGCCCAGTCAGGCCCTGGGCTGCAAACAGCTTTGTGCTGTGTGATGTAACAAGAATCTGCAGGCAGGTTTCTGTGATTGCATTTTATCCAGTCCGAGATGGATTGAACTGCTGTGGAAATTAAAAATATGGACTTGTTTCTGCATATATGACTCTTCTGTGTTGCGAGTCCATGTGTAATTGCTGTAATGCAGGTGCCAAGGCAGAGCTTTCTTCTCTCAGACCACTCACAGCTGATAATACAATCCTGAAGAAACAAAGGTAAAAGCACGGAATTGTTTCTCTTTTCATACATCTGGATGTGCATTTCTATGTGATGCCTCTTGTACTTTATGTGATGGGGAATTTGGTGACATTTTGTGAGAAGCAGGAGCATTGTTAATTGCATTCTGGTTAATCATCATAGAAGGCTCACGTTTGCTCCTAGCTGACACTTTGCGGCTTCCGCTGGAGTTAATAATTCATTGCTGGACTGTGTCAAAGCTCTTAAGTCAGGTTCCTCCGTGGATTGCTGGCATCAGTAGGAGTCAGAACAGATGAAAGATGGGCTTAGTGTTTGACAGCCATTAACTTGGTGTGGGCCTCTAGGCAGTGTTAGGTTAACTTCCTCATCCTGTGCTTCGCTGTGTTTGGGAATGTGAGGGACATGGGAATTCAGCTTCCTGTGAAGCTGGGTTAGAATTTCAGTAACCAGACAGAAGAATGCTGAAATGAAGGTGTGAATATTAGTGGCCATATGGTTCTGGTTTAATAGGCTGTGGGTCAATAGGATTTGCTTGCCGTGATGCTGAGGTGCCAGTTTTATAAAAGAGCTATTTCACTACGAGGTTGAGTTGCTTTCCACCGCAGTGCCAAACCTCCCAGGGAGAGTGTGCTTTTACCACCGAGGGTTGAATTTGGTCATGTCGGTGCTTACAGTCATCTGCAAGAGGGATTGACGTGCAGGGTTTGTACATAAAAAAGAGGTTAGCAATCTGAATTAAAAATTAACACATTCTCCTCATAATTACAGACTTACAGCAGGCTAATGCTCTACAAAAGAGGGCTTTCTAGACAGAGTTTAATGGCCCTAAAGCAGAGCCATCACTTCTCTCCCCCTTCCTTTTAAATTAGCATTGGCATGTTTAAAACACTCCTCAAATTCTGCTGCAAAATAGCTGTTTGGCTTTCAGTTGTGGTTTTTGGTGGTGTGGGTTTTTTTAAAGGTGATTATTCTTTTCAATGCTAAAGATGGAAAGTGGTTTGCATATTCATGGCACATTATAATTTTGAAAATAATCTCCTAGTGGATATTTAACAATGGCTTTGGGTAAATGGACACTTGTTGCGCTTTGTTTAAACGATTACATCTCAATTATCGCTTGATGGTGAGAGCATGGGTAATACCCTCGGTTCTTTGTCAAACAGGCTCTAATTAAAACCGGTTCCTGCACTTGCCTCTTGGATAAATATGGACGTGAGGTAGTTCAGTGACACCCTGTCAAATTGCCGAATTGAGTGCGAGTTCCCCATTCATCCGGACAAATGATAGCACTAATTGGGGTGTGGATGGCAGTAACAGCACTGCCAGTGTTGGTGCTAATCCTCTCTACTTGGCTGGGCTCCCCCTACCTATCCCCTGCTTGGGACCAGCACTCTTCTAATTTTACTGGATTTGTGTTTTGCTTCCCCTGTATCTGCCTGCTCAGACAAAGCGCTGGTCCTCCGTCGGTTCTCTCAAGGCTGTTTCCTGCTCTCTGCCTTCACATCTTGCCTCTTGTTTGGTACAAATTTAGTTCCAAAGCTGCGTTGAAAACTCAGGTGTCTTTTGAGCTCTGTAACAAGCCAGCAACTTCCAGTGTGAGTGTGTTTTTCCCCTGAAGGAGGATGGCTCTGTGATGATGATGGATGTTACTGGAGCTGGTCACTTCCTAGTTCTAGTTTTTGTTTTGACTCTGGGTGGCTCCTTTGGTTTAGTTCATGTACATTAGCTCATTGCTACAAAGCCCAAATTCCCTGTTAGACAGGCCAGTAGCATCATAATACACTCATAATACACTGACTTTTTGCTCTGCTCATGTGTGAGTGTAACTGTATTGATGTTGAAGTGTTAGCCTGGGATTTTGTCCTCTTCTTTTCACCACGACCTGCTTGGATTGGACTCCTGAACTCTCTGGCTGTTCTTTCTGCATCCATCTGAAGGGGTAGGATTGAGTGCGCAGAGCTGAAGGCAGAGGGAAGAGACCTCGCCTGTCATTAATGCTGGATAATCACCCTGCTGGCCTTGCAGAGAGGACCAGCTAATGCTTTAAGGCTTTCTCCAGAGCCAGTATGACAGTGCAGTATTTGCTGCTGCTGCTACCGTGCTGGATTAAGCAGAGAAGAAATTTTGGGAAGGAGCTACCTATCACTGTTACAACTCACTGCCAGCAAGGTGTCTCAGTTTTGCTGGCTAATGCTCACCAGCAGTGGCAGGCATTGAAACTGTAGAGCTTCAAAACTGAGCTAATATAGGAGCAGATCCAGGGCTGCTGTCCAGTTCTCCAGCTTATCCCTGTCCAGTGCAAGACTGAAAGAAAAGGAGATGGTATCATTGATTGCAGGCTACCATGTTTTATGGTGTGTTGGTGGGGTTTTTTTTAAGGTAAAGGTGATTGAATATTTTGGTTTTTGTAGTCATGGTGAAGGAATCCCCTTCACTCCAGAAATGAAGCTTTGCCTGATAAGGCAGGAGGTCGTTGTGGACACCCAAAGAGAGAGTGAGGGAATGATCCTGACCCAGAGACGTATATTTTTACTCCAGTGGCTTCTGCATTCTTTTTGCATTGTCATTCTCTTAGAGATATGCTTTCTACTCAGAAGGAAGACTTTTGCAGTTTTCCTTAACTGGGGCCCTGAACAGTAGTTTTCCTTCTTCTCCTCCCACAGTCACATCAGAGTGCAGAAGTGATTGATGTGTGAGCTGACTGAACGCTCCACTAAATTGATTGCCAGTGAAACAGATAGCAGTTCCGACATCTTAGCTGGGTTAGCACTCACAGTTGTTTACACTAACAGCCATTTGGGGTGGGTACTTTCTGTTCATATCCCTCAAAGCTGTTACTTTAAGAAATCCATAGGTAATGGAAGTCAGTGCTGTGCTGAGCTACACCGGAAGGCTTTCCCTGGCAATGCAATATGTAAAACAAAGTACAGATCTATAATTGTGCTGATTGTAATGCATACATCTGCAGTTGCAAGGAGCTTCTGCAGTAGCATTATATGGCCAGAAAATAACAGAGAATGTCTCTTGATAAAAGCAGCATCTTTAGAGTTGCGGCTAGCAGCTCCCAGGTGGATGACTGTGCTCCTGAAATCCCTGGGATGCTGCTGCCTGTCCTAAAGAGTTGACTGTCTCTCCAGGTACCTTTACCTGTTTCAGAGTTTGACTAGAAAGCAAAAGCTATGTGTATCCTCTGTGCTTCTCTCTCTGCACCACTAGTGGGTTATGCAAAATAGAGATAAGCAGGGGGACAAGCCATCACAACGACAGCAGTGTGTGTGAGGTGAGTGGCAAGTTACTGAGGCAAGCCCAGCAGCAGGGATGGTGCCAGACATGGATGCTCAGAAATGCAGGAGGCATGCCAGAGTTAAATTATCCCTGCAAATGTATTAACCTTCCTCTCCCAAAAGGGACTTTGCCTGCACTGTGGGGTGTAGCTGGTTGTGATCAATAATTTTCCCTGCAATGCAACTGACTGCAGTTTTCTACTAAGAGTGTTGGATTTGGGCCTGTCTTCTCCACACGTGAAATGCCTGGTAGGAGGATTCCAGGTATTCAGTGTTCATTTGGTCACAAGCAGGGAGGGATTGCTCCTTTCAGTCATTTGAGGAAAATCACCTTTAGGATAAAGTTGGCTAATTTGAAAGCCAGAACACCCTATAAGAGATGACTCTGCCACCTGTGAAACTCTGAATTGTGCAAGGTGCAGTGATGCCTTTGGGGTAAGTGAACCTGACCCACAGAGCACCTTCTGCAGACATAACCCTGTTGGGAATTGCTCCCAAACCAGACAGTACTATGTTAATTCAGAGACTTCTGTTTTTTCCATATAAAATGTGCTGCACCATATTTTCTGATATTGCATGTCCAACATACACATTGCAGTGTTGTTTTAATTTAAACAGAAGTGGCAATAATGAAGCGGTGGTGATTCTTCAGGTATATCAGTGTTCATTCACAGCAAAACACTCTCCTGATAGCTTTTTGTTCTTCATTAAACATAGTTATCCCAAGTCTGGATTTTTTTGCCTGTGTGTTTTTGCAAATCCAAGACGTGCATTTGTGAGCAGAATTACTGAACTGTGAGATGAAGTGATGTGGCAGCAGGACTATTGTTCTGGAATTTAAAAAGAATGAACTTTTCAATTTGGGAGTGTCACTAGCAGTTTGCAGTCTGGAGCTGGGTTGGCAGTGTGGGTTAAATGTGCACTTGGGACCTGTGACAGTAACTTCCCATTGCACACACGTTCTGTGAAACGCTTCATCGTGGTTGTACATTTGGCATATTAGCAAGTGCATTCTTTATTCCTTTGGTGCTTCTAATTTTTTCCTTGAAGATGGGGGTGGTCTGTTTCTCGATTTTTCTGTGGCTTTCTGCACTGTAATGATGGCACCATCACCTGACTGCTGGAATACACTGGCCTGACTTTAATCATCGGGTGACTGGCTCTTAGCATGGTTTCATCTCTGCTGTTTTACATCTCCTCTTGTAATTGCGTGATTGCTTGCAGCATTGTTTTTCTATTGGTGACAATGAAAGGCACGTTATTTATGTAACCTTATACTTTTCTGTTTGATGTTTAAAGTGTAGGTGAAGAAGCGTTACTTTGCAAATAAAATTATCTTTATTTGATTGTGAGCATATTCTCACCCTTTACGTGCAATCGTTTTATTTTCACGCCTCATGTGCAATGATTTGTAAGACAAGGTTATATATACACACACTCTTAAGTATCATATGGAGGAAGAAGTAGGTTGAGCCTGTATGAATAAGAAGGCTGCATTTCTGTAGTGCTGACAGTTTCATTGATGTATATATGCTTACAATTAAATAACCTGTGTAAAGCTACAAAAAAGAGCGATGTTTAATGTAAATTGTATCTCAGTCTTTTAACTGCTAAATAACCAAACACAGCAAAACAATGGAGAATTAAACTCCCTTTTTAAAGACCATTGACATCAATTAATATGCAGTAAAATTATCTGCCTGTACAAGTTGTACCAACAGCTCTGCAGGTCTAAAATGGCAGAAGCTTTCAGTTGCTGTATAAAAATCAAACTACCATTTATTTCAGCCTCATGGTACGTGCAAATTCATGCAGCTCAGTTAAGGGAATAGCTTCACAACTGGTGTTACAATCTGTGGCTGGAGTGCTGCATCACAATGCAGCAAATGCATTTTCCACATTAACCAAACATGACAGCTGAAACGATTATTAACCATGCAATATGTCGGAAGTCATCAAAAATTCACATCAGAGTAATTGCAGTGGCTCAGGAAAAAAAATAGTAGCATCTCTCTTCTCTTGCCTGCCTGCCGCCTCACCCCCTCCTAATTCCTACATGGTACAGTCCGTTAACAATAAAATATCCTTCTGTAACCTATAAACTGTTACTCCCATCAGTTACTGGTTTCAGACTGATGCTTTCCCTAGAATTTGAATAAAACACCACTGGAAAGAAATATATAGATGCTTTACAGGCAGTGGTGTTCAGCCGTGGAAAGCAGCTGCTTTCTTATTGTCTTGCTGGACTCTTGACTGTCTCAGCCATTTCAGGACTTGCAGGTTTGATTTATATATATTTTTTTTAAGATGAGAAAACCTGAACATTAATAGAGATAGATACAGCTGTGTAAGCCTAAATACCAGGCAGCTGAAGTGTGGCAGTTACAGCCAGCATTAACAGGTTTGTAACTCCTCAGTACTGAGATCTACAGGTAGGAATGTCTGTCTTTTAAAATATATAAAATGAGGGTAAAAGGCTTGCTTTGGTAAGAGAGCGTTTTCCTTCAGGTGTCTTTTATGGCAGTTTTTCTTTGTACTGTTTTGCTGCAGGTTGTTTTAATTTGTAGGTGAGTAATTAAAGAGAACAGGTGGGTGGTTTTGGAGAAAAGGTCCTTTGCTCATAGAAAAGGAACTGGAAGGTCCGTGCCTTTACCTTCCAATGTTCTTCGCTAGAGCAGCTGTTGGGTGGGGCAGTCCAGCGTCTGCTTTGAGTTTCATTTGTGTTGCCTTTTTAAAGACCTTCTTGACATTGCTGACTTTGCTTTTCATTTAAGCAGAAATACAGTAGCTTAACTTTCTGAATGCCTTTATTCCTGTTTCTTCTTCCCTAGACTATTAAAAGTCTATGGAAGTATTTTAAACAAAAAAATAAAGATGCTACTTGATCATGATTTTTTTTTTCTCCTGCTTTCATTGTGGTGCAGAGATGTTGGTCCACTCTGTTTCCCCTGTTCTTACATATGCACTTATTATTTATTTAGAAGACACGTTAAACTTTCTTTAATTTTATTTTGAGGTAAGGATTTCAAATGTAGGACAAAAATAAGAGAGAAAATATTTTTACTTTTTCAAAGCAAATGAAGATACTTGGAGATTTGCCTTTTTTTTGTTAATTTCTTAAATGAGGTGGTGAAGCATATTTGCTTAGTCAACTGGAGTTTGCAGCCTAAATCCCACCTCTCTTTCAAGTGAATAGGATACATTATGAAAAGGGTTAATCCAGTAAAGTCATAGCAAAGGGAAGCAGTCAGGGAATTAACATTTATATAAATGTGGTGGCCATGACTTACTGGGTGGGTGGCAGCTCATTTAATACTCTCAGATCTGGGGACTTAGAGGCTGCATGAAACTGGGAGCTCTGTCTGGCTTTGGTATGGGGACAAAAATACAGGATGGGTTGATATTTGTCCTTTCCTTTCAGCTTTATTTTTGTATATGAAAGGAAGCAGTTTAATAAACCATACTGTGCTGGGACAGCACCTGGGCTCTTGCAGTAGAGTGACTTGCCTCCTTTGGGGCTCCCTCTCCAAATATTAAGGTGCCTGTGTGCCATGTTCTACACTCTTCCTTTTGTCAACTGAGAAATGCTCAGAGGGAAGATGTAGAGCAGTGGCACAGCATGGCCAAAAAGTTGCCTCTCTCCAACCAGATTACTTGTGCAAAGGGGGGGGGTCTTTCCACAAAAGCAGCTCAGCAAAAAGTCAAGTGAAGGACAATGAAATGTGTGGTTTGCCTGTGTAAAAACATGGAGGAAACCATCCCATCCCTACTGACCCCATATGGGAGACGGCTCAGTTATCCTTGCAGTTAGTACAGTGTGGCAAATTATTTTCCTTTGTTTGAAGTGGGTGGGAGACAGACTTCAACCAAGCTCCATAAATTAATGTATGAAAAAATGACTGAGCCAGTGTAATGAATAATTAGCTGTAGGTCTCTTATAGCAGGGTTTTCCGTGATATCTGTTGGCAGCATCTGGACTTGACATTTAATTTACATTAAAGTCCGAAAGCTTGTGTGCCTTGTTAATGCAAGGCACAAATAAAGGCATGCACTGCTAGACAGTTCCTTAGCCAGGGTGGAGTACAGCCAGAGGAGAAAAATGGAAACCTATTGTCTGTGGTGTATCCTCAGCACACTGGCCTCATGCCCCAAGTCTGGAAAGTTTAAACCTTAGGTTTCTTACACAATAGGACAAATAAGCTGAAAAAGGATAAAGTGTTTATTGTAACATATTTATTGCAGCAGAGAATTTGCTTGTATGCTTTTCTCTCTGAGCTCTTTAATGTCTAATATTTTTAAATATAAGTTGTATAATTATAACAGGCGTATTCCAGACTTCTGTTTCTCAGTTTAATGATCTGTAATTAATAATTCATACGTAATTTAAATAATTAACTTTGTGAAATGTATCAGTAATGTAGTAAAGAAAAACCATTTCTAAAGACCATGACATGTTTAAATTGAGGATTTTAAGATATCGTGACATGTATGAACTCCAAATTGCTTGCTTTCACTGTCAGTAAAATATTTATATTTGTTCTAGGGGATAAGGTGTCATGTTGAAAATAGCTATTAGGTGAACAAAGTAGCTATGATTTATTTACAAATACTAAGGAATAATAGGGTAGCTAACTTGAGCTTATTTTTTTAACTCGGATGATTTTGCCGAATCATCTCATGATATTTAAGAGGGCTGAACTTCAAATTTGCACATTTTCTTGACATTCCAGTGTGTATTAAAAAAAAAACCCAAAGAAACCTACCTTCCTCGCACTACAGTGAGTGTAATCTTGTCTCTTTGTCGTGTTAGCCACTATCAGCGAAATAAAGTAAATTTAACTTGGGAAAGGTTTTCTTTCCCTGTATGTTTTTTTCTGAGAGACTTCAAACTGCAGTAGAGATATTATGGGAACCCCCTTTGTAGAGGTACAGCACCGGGGAAAGCCACCTGTGCTGGTTTAGGATTTGCATCCCAGTGTAACTTGGTTGTTGCATTCCCCATGCTGACAGGATTTTGATTGAACCAGGCGTTGTCCCTTTGAGGCAATGAGCGTTCGCTGCCTGCATCGCTTTCTGTCTGAAATGCAGATGGAGGCTGGAAGATGCTGCTTCGCTTTTCTTTTCGTGAGGCAGAAAGATAACTCATGCTCCTGAGGACCGTTCAGGAAGGCAGTACACAGGCTTTCAGCTGTGGGATGGGGGCACAGCAGCCGAAATCTTTCTGCTTGAGTCCGCCTGAGAACAGGGACAGTGTCAGACTCAGTGCTGCCAGGCTCACTACTTGAATCCAGAGGAGATAAAGAGAACCAATTTTTTTCATTACTGTTTTCTTACCTACAGTTTCAGACTGAAGGCATTTAGCTGATTCTACTCATCTGAAATTGTGAAGGAAGAGATGTGGAAATATCAATCATATTTTGGTTTTTGGAAAACCCTGAGAGCATCCCAGTTTCTCACAAACAGCCATGTTACATGTTCCCAGTTAGACAAGCAGAAGGATAACGCACTTAACAAGGGAGACTGAAGGACTGCGATAAAATTTTTACAAGTGCATTAGAGGAGGCTGGGTGTTAATGAGTAGCAGATTTGTTTAATAATTTGCCCCTCTTGCTGGTCATCCATCAGAAATGTCATTTCAGGATGAGGAATAGTTTATTGATTGACTGGGATGGCTTTTGGATGTGATCCTGAGAAATGAATTTTCTGCTGCTGGGTTAAGTGGGTTTTTGTGATTGCCTATGTGTTAATGCTAATGTACAATTAGTCCAGCAGCAGACACTGTAAGCTTGTCCGTGTGCCTCCTTTCTGCCTTCTGCTTTGCTTTTCAAACTACTCCTTTACTAGCCAGTGTTTTCTCTGGGGTTTGGAGAGATACCTCCTGCAACAGAGCTGGACACTCCTCTTTCCTCAGTTTTATCAATTTTTTGTGGGGTGCCCATGGATTTCCAGTGGGTGGTTTCTCAGCTTGCACCTTCTCGGGAGACTCCTTGCCTGCTCTCTGTACGGGGAATTGAGGTGTGGTCTGCAGTGGCAACTGCTTCATCCCTGCCCCTGCCATGCAGGGACGTGGACATGGGCAGAAATTCAACGTGTAGGTTTCATTTGTCACCGTGTTATTCGAGCATGGTTTCCTCTTAGAGCAGGGAGAATGCACAGCTACTTTTCGAGGAAATGCGAAGTAACCACAATGCTAAAATGGCAGCGAAAGAAATAAGAAAATGGCGTCATCAGTGAAATTGGTTTTGATGGCTTGATTTGAGGGTGTCCTGCCTGATGCGAGCACGTTTCCAGCAAGAGGTATTACATTACAGCCTTAGTTATGACTGTACAGTGAAAGTATTAAATCATTTAAATCTCTAGGTTTTTTCACAGTATTCCCTTTAAAAACATGATACTAGAGAGGTGGGTATAACAGCTTATTCTAGTGGATGAGCAGAAATTATCTGTGTTTGCATGCTATAAATATTATTACTATGGGGTTGCATTGTGGATCTCAAGCCCACTGGAATTATCTCATAATTTAATTTACTTAAATTCCAAAAAAGAGGCAAAGCCTTGAGTTTTGTTTTGATTGTGGACCTCTTGATGCGTTTGAGATTTTTTTTGTAGGCTTGTATTTTTTAATCACGATCGTAATGCGAGGACTTGTATAGCGCAGGGGGGAAGCTGTAGCCACTCATCGTAGTGCTGAGCAAAGCCCCACACTAAGGTCATCCCTGTGTGTTCAAAAGTGTAGATAAAAACAGGTGGCCATGTATTTGGAAACGTGATGAATGAGCTCAGGTTTCAGACTGTGTGGTCTGTTCGCTCTGTGCTGATGCCGTTGCTGATGGTGAAACGCCGGTGCCACAGGAGATGGGCTTCCCGTGAGTCCTGCTGCCCGTCCTGCTGGCCTGATCTGTGTGGAGAGATTCCCTCACTCAAGAAGTTGTAATTCCAAGTGAGGTAGCCTTGTGTTTAATTGCCTTTGTGACATTTTGGTTTCTTTGTCTTGATTAAGACAAACAGAAACACCCTCTGAGGTATTTTCAGGTGTAATGTACCAGTGTTAGCCAGCTGAGCAAGCTCCTTCTTGAGTAATGTCTCCTACTGCCACAGTTGGCTGGCAAGAGTCTGTCTGCCTTTTCTAGTTTTCCATTTTTATGTTTATTCAGTCAATAAACACAAAGATGTTTACATTCCTGATAAAAATATTCAGGAATGTAAAGATGGTAGTGTCTTTCTAGTTCTAGATTTTTTTTTTTCTTCTTTGTTATTCCTCCTGTTCTTTGCATGACCTCTCAGCAGGTTAGGGCTATTCCAGACTTTCTGTTTTGTTATTGCACTGATCTCCTTGGTGCTTTGCACCTTGATAGGACCTGGGATTCTTGTTGAACCACTCCAAGTTATATCATAGGGAGAAGGAAAATAAGTATATGCCTGGGGAGAATGACAGGATCACTAGAGAAAGTAGCGCTGTTATTTACACTACTTTTGTGTTGCATTAACAATTGCTGTCAAAAATGATCTGTGCTGTGGAGGCTGGTGATTGTATGTGAAAGAGAACCTCATTCTAATCAACTTTGCTGCAAAATTTTGGATTAAAAATGTATTATCTTAGTCTTATGCCATTAAAGTCTTTGTGACTTTGAAAAAAACCTACTAAACAGCATTCCCGTATGCTCAACGTGACACGGCAATGATTTTTAGAGTCTGAGAATGAGAAACTAACTTGTCTAATTGAAGTTCTGTTGGTTTCACTGTGATGGAAGGAAAAGACAGAACAAATAGTATAGATAATTACTAATATTTTAATAATTAGATACGGTGTGTAAGTAGTATATTGTATATATTGTGAGAATTGATATATTGTGTTTTTTAAAAGTGTCCTACTTCATTCATTTTAATTGCACTTGGATTTATTAAAACCTGACATATTTTGTAAAATATAAAATACACAGGAACACTGCAATGAATTTTCATATTATGTTAGGAGTTAAGCCACATGTAAGTACAGTTTTAAATGAAATACTGAAATCTCGTAGTGCATGAACTCACTGAGCATCCTGCGTGGAATTAGAAGAAACTAAAATTAAGCAGAGTCATGTTTCTTGCCAGCAGTGATGATCTCCATTTATACACGGAACAAGCAGTGCCTCATAGCTGAGAGTTCGATTTTGGCGCTGCTGAGTGCCTGGCACAATATTCCTGCAGGAAATCTGAGCAGTGGTATTTTTCTAGACATTTCCAGTATGATAAAGCTGTGTTCTCTGTATGTTTCATGGTAAATTTTGCTTCTATTCACTGCAGATACCTGTGCTCTCCTTGCCAGCCACATGCTGCAGATGTGTTTTGGAGGACTGCGGTTGGGTGTGGGATGTGGTGGTGCCTCTCAGTGCTGGGGATGGTTTGATATTAACTGATGGTTTAATATAAGCCTTCCATGCTTAGGGGATGGTGTCCTGGCTGAAGTGAGCGCTAGGAGGTGTTTGTATTTCTTCCCTTCAAGCCTGTATGCCTTGAGGAACACATTTCCAGTCTTTACTTGCCAGATTTAAACAGGCCCAGCAAGAGTCAAAGAGCGTGCACCATCTGCCCCTGCTTATGTTAGAGCTGATCCATGGTTTTCCCAAGGAATGCTTCTTTTGGCAGTTTGAGTTTCTCCTGTCACGGCTAGAAGGAATAATGGTATTTATCCAACACAGCAAAATCCGATGTTCCTGGAGACCGTCTTAAGATTACTGTGAAAACTGCGTGAGTTTCACAGATCAAACAGTCTAAACCAGTAAAATAATACAGAAAAGAATACTAGCTCTTTGCATTGCGGGCACTAACCTGCGGCAGAGTGCTCTTTGTAAATATTTGCTTAAGGCTCCCTCTGTAACACAGATTAAAGACTCTGTTGAGCCTGGGCACTGCATCAATGCGTGCCTTTGGCGAGGTAGGGAAGACCTGTTCCTGCCCCAGTGCTTGTCTCTGGGAAAGGCTGCTGCTGTGCATCTTCCATGGTGCACACAGCCCCACGGAGAGCCTTGTGGGCAAGTGGAGGTGCCCTCTTGTTCCACACTGCGAGTGGGCTCCAGCCTGTGTGCATCAACTCCTACTGCTGCTGCGGAGGTGAGGCCCAGGTTTCTGCTTCTCCATCATGAAAGGAAGACAGTATTGCGGCTCTGCAAAATTTGATTTTGCTGGAGCAGGAAATCACTTTAAAAAAACCTGAAGTAATCTTTAAAATTGCTACTAGTCACGCAAGGAAGCAAAGATGAAGGCCAGGCTTTGTATATTTTAATGACTTACTGCCACTCAAATGGTACTGGCTTGCAGGTTGGGGAAGAACTGTCCTAGCTTGACTCTCACACCAGCTGAGCATGAGTATTGGCTACAAGTGTGTAGCACAGTCACAGTGCACATGTGATTCAACCCCTGTGAAGGCAGGTAGCAGAGCAATAGGTCTTCCCCAAGCCCTGTGTTTGGCTGTATTAGCACAGTTTTGTGTTCTAGCTATTGCTATGTGCTTTTCCCTTCCCAGCTTCCATGTGGCTGTTGCTTTGAAAGTCTCTGGTGCAACAACTGACTCTTAGGTCTTACCACGCTCTAAGTAAGGCCTTCTGGTTTTTCCCTGCTTCTCCTGTTCAGTCAACAGGAAATTAAAAATGTTGCAGGATTTCCCACTCCAAACATGATGGTAAGGAAGTTGAGAAATGTATGTTGTAGTTTGACAAGTGCAGCTGTTTTAGGCTAGGGAAATTTTGTATTGCTAAATCCTTAAATTGAGCAACCTATTCAGCTATGAGATGAGACTTGTCAGACTGTCCTTTCCAGTGGACTTTGTTGTCTGTGTACAGTGTTCCTTGCCGCTCCTGCAGCTTTGAAGTGATCCTGACTGGTGAATCACCCTTCCTTGGGCTGTCTTCCTCTCTGCCCTTAGCCTGTTTTGGCCCCATAGCAGTTTTGCCATCTGAAGCTCTCCAAGGAAGAAGCCAATTTCACAAATGCTCTTGGCTCGTTGTGCTTGGTGGCTGATCTTTGGGCATCTGCCTTGCTGCTTTGAAAGGCACAGTATTGCACAGGCCAAGATATGTAGTGAAGCTGCTTATCTGTGTGGCTTTAGCCCAAAAAACCTGATGCTTTCTGAAAAACATATCATGGGAGACCTATGGAAGGTTCCAAGACACAGTGGTGTCACACATACAAAGGAAGAGTGAATAGACTGAAATACTGTCCATGCTACGCTGGTGTGTCCCCATCCTCAGGAGTACAGTAGTTGGCCATGGCTCTTCACCCTTTGGCCTATCTATTTAAAGGCAGCCAGCAAGCACTGATGCCTGTGTTAGCACAAACAGTAACTTAGATTTAAGAAGTGCCAGGTAGCTTCATTTTCTGTTTCCAGAGAGAACATGGCCAGGAGGGTTGTGCCAGGGTACACCACCTCAGAAGTGGGCTCAGATGTGTCCATGTTTTCCATAGGATTGTATTTAGCAAATTGTTTATTAGAATTGCTAGTAGAAATAATAAATTCAGGTGCTTCACCTGGAGTTGCCAAAGAGTGACTTTTGTTAACTATCCCTGCTGGATTCACTTGATCTACTGGAAAACCAGCACTAGGAAATATTTTAATCAAAGAGCAATTGACTTGAAATGGTCCCAGATTGTTCATTTCATTTTCTTCTTTCTTTCTGTGCCAGTGAAAAAGTACCCATTGCTGTCAACATCCAAAGCCTCAATATACTATTTGGCAACATTCGCCTTCTCTTGACAGCTTGAATACTAAGATCAAGTATTAAAAGTATGGCCTGGCTGATGAAAGTAATTAAGAGACTTCTCTCAGCCAGGAGAGTTTACTAACCTCATTTACTGCAGTAAATAGAAGAGACTTTCAGTCTCCTGTCAAAAAAAGACCATCGGTGCGTGCATGTGTGTCCTTTTATACTGATAATGAACTACTGGAACACTCTCTTGCTGGAATTCAGGCTGGAGCAAGGCACGTGCTGGTTGCTGTCAAACCAGCCTGTGTCAGTCAGTGGTTGTCTGAGATAAGAGGTGATAGTGGAGCGAGCACAGGCTGCCAGGAATCCTGTCCTACCCATCCACTGCGGGGCCACTTCTGTAAACCATCATCAAGTGAGGCTGGATTTCAGCAAAAAGGGGAGACTGTGAGAGGGTCAGGCTGGAATGCAAGGTGTAGGGAGATCCAAGAAGATCTGGAATGTGCTTAGGAAAGATGCTGAGAGTCAGTAGACGTGTAAGCGGGACTGAGAAGCGGGAACCTGAAGGTGTGAGAGTGGGTGTATTTCTATGCCTGTGTCCCTGTTTTGCAAACACCATCGCATCGGATATTGTACAAATGGTGTGTGGGAAACATTCAGCAGTGAGTGGTGCAGGGAGCTGGTGATGGAGAAGGGTTATGCTGCTTCCCTTCCAAACTAGATGCAGGAAGGATGTGTGGGAGTCAGACAGTAACAGAGAGGAAAATCAAAAGCTACTCACTAAAGCAGGGCAGAGTGATGTGACATTAAGGCTTTGTGAGCTTTTTGCATAAATCTGCCTTAGGGAAGTAAGATTCTCATTTTCAAGCAAAATCCAGGCTACACTGGATCCCTGCACCTGGCAGAGCTGTGCACGGAGAGCTACAAGGTGAGGTTTTCACTTCTGAGATTATAGCAATGCTCGTGTTGGCTGTTCCTATCTCTGCCATCTGCCTCTGCGAAATAGCCTTTTGTCTCCTAACAATAATCTCTGTTCTCCTCCTGCTTTCCTCTCTGGATGCTGAATATGAAGCCATGTCTCGTTACTCATTGTACAATCAGCAGCATCTCCCCCGAGAGGGCGGCTCCTGCTTTGTGGGTCGTGCACTCCCCGTGCGTGCTGAGCCCTGCACCTCCGTATCCTCGTATCCTTGTTACAGTCTGCCAGCGTTCGTGGCAAAGTCAAACCTTGCCTCTGGGACTGCGGAAAGCTTTTAGGGCAGATGTAACTGGTGAGCACAAACAGCACTGTTCACAGCCCAGCCCTCTTAAGAGATACATGAACCCTTAAAGTTGTGACCTGGAATTTCTGTTCTCCAATGTAAAGTGCATCTCTGCCATCTTTCCGCCTAGCCTTGTTCCAAGGCTCTGCTTTTTCGTGCAGTCGAGGTGCGTTTCTGTGCATTTATGTATGTCCGTGAAATCATGTCTGGTGATCAAAGCGTAGTGCACCACTAGGTGGCAATGCAATAAATCCAGGGAATCCAGCAGCTAGCTGGACACACCTCACTTTCTTAACAAGTGAAATTCTGGCCACCAAAGCCTGGAGTGACACCCCCAGGAGCTCTTATTTGGCCTAAGTAAGTAGAAGCAGCTCGTACAAGCAGTAACAGGAGCTGCAGCATGAGTTACTGAAACTCCCTCTTCAGAGGTTTAACAATTAGCCTGTAATTAACTGAAGCAGAAATTGTCATGATAGAGTCATAATGTTTAGCACAAGAGGTAGAGCAGCCTTTTTAAAATGTATTTCTCCTTAGTGAGGTATTACAGATGTTATTTGGAATGTGGGAAGATTTTATTTTGCTAAAGAAGTAGTTTTTGAGATTGAAAAAGACAATTATCATCCTCTAACTGGCACTGGGTGTAATGTGATCCCTTAAACGGACCTAGTAGAACTGTCTGGGAGCTGGGTGGTTTCATGAAGACACTCAGCCTGGATTTACTGACATCAAGGGAAATTCAAGCACGTCTTAAGATACTCGGTTGATTACCATCATTACTGTGTACATTTCTAGGCAGGTACCTGCTAGGGCACACATCTCTGAAAAGAAAGAGGGGAATACCAAGGGCAGGAAAGGTAGAACTTGTATCTCTTGGGGTTTTCAGGAGTCCAGTGCTCACAGAGCGAGCAGGGAGTCAGGGGTCCAAGACCTCTGCAAGCTCACACCCTCTGTCACATCCAGATAGCTGTAGGTCTGCATCTTGGAGAGAGTGGGCTGGTTTTGCCTGTAAAATTAGCAGTGTTGTTAGAATACAGCTAACACTGTTCTCTGCAGCCTCAGATCTCTACCATCAGAAACGGGTCTGTCTCTTCTCCTCATGTATTGGTGTGTGCTTTGAAGGTCTATAAGCATTGCTTGTTTTAATTCCAGATAATTTCTCTCCATTTTAGGTTGGAGGTGGGTAAATGAAAAAAAAAGCAACCCAGAAAACTCATTGCCCTCCCAAGGTCCTTCCACCCATGCAGGCAGGGACAAGCCTTGCAAGGCACGTCTCCATCCCTCTCCCACACGGGGCTGAGGCTGGGTCTTGGCCCACTCAGGTGACTGCGGCAGCCCTTGTCTCAGTGACAGCTGCTGTAATAGTTGGTCCCCAGACGCGTGCAAGGATCTGGATTTAGCTCCCTTTTTTTCAGGTTGTAGCTGTGATTTCTCTGTGGGCATTGTCTAAAAATAAAGCAGGACCTGTCGGCTGGTGGGATGAAGAATAGGCGGGGTTGCAGTGACCGCTCTGTGCCGTGTGTAACTCAGAGGCTGTTTCTGGGGAACCGCATCGCACGGCTCTTGGAGGATGGCAGCTGCTTCTCTCTGGTGTACAGAAAGGGGTCACCTTCTTATTTCCAGCTGAAGGGGGTCACATGTACCTCAAATGCTTGTTCTACATATTTCAGAAGGAGAGGGTGCAATGCCCTTTATTTCACACGCTGGTGCAGGGGAGCAGGAAGCAGGCAGCATACCTGTGTGACAATGTCCTGCCAGATTACTTCAGATTGGGAAGATTTCAATTGCTCCTCATCTCCCAGAGCTAAGTATCACTCTGTGATACTTGTGGTTGTATGTGTTACAGCTGCATGGAAGTTTCTAAGACATACCATAAATATATTTTACAAAAAGTCAAAATCTCCATGTGTCACCACAGGAATTCTTTGCAGGAAGATGGGGAGACTAAAAGGCACAAAACCATCCTGATTCAGTTGGACACTGCTGCAATTGTGTTTTCTCTATATAAAAGCATAAAACACGGTCCACTGAGTTACCTCTCTCTAGGTTTGTTAGCAGCTTTTGGTTTTAGAGCTGTGGAGTGAGTGTACAGACTTTTAAGATATTAGATTTAATGGAGTTGATAATTTATAGCTGATTACTTCAGAGAGATACAAAAGCTTCTTTTTCTTTTTTATGACCTGAATAATGATTAAGTTGAAGTCTGGGTATACAAATCAGCTTGGTTTATTTAATTGGTGATGTAACAGTGAAAATTCAAAATAAAGATATGCATGTTAAAATGTGATAAATGTATCCTGATTGTTGTCTGTGTGTTATTGCAGTTTACCCTACATCTTCTTGTTTAAAGTTAAAACTTTATTTTATATTTCCTAGTATAGATCATAAAAGTAACCTTTGGGATAAGGAGCTAACAGCTCATCTAAATCAGTTTGTTCACACACACCTGACCTCTCTGAGATTTACTCATATACTAAGAATTAAAAATACAGTTCTTCCTTTTTGTCCACTCCAGCTGTATTCATGGAGAGAAACTGTGTGGTAAACTTTTTCTGTATGCTTTCCAATTGTTTAGTTATTTCCACCCCTCCTCAACTATTTTTAAGGCTCTTTTTCACAGTTGTATCAGTTCTCCAAGAGCTCCACTTCTGCCTGAAGCTGCGACGTCAAAGCCTGTTTTATTTTTTCAGCATACTCAAGTCCAACAATCTTATCTTGGCTTATCGCTCCTACCAGCTTTCATCCTAGCTCCCTCAAATGGAGAGCAAGAGGCAGCAGATGCTGGGACACAGAGATAAAAGAGAATAGAAGCAGGACATTTCACTAGGATTTAATGCATATTAAAAGGGGGATTAATGCATTTTCATTTTCACATTGCTCTGGATGGGCATATTACTGTACTTTTGGTGAAGTGAAGTGACCTTTAAACTTCTTAGGACTGGACTGCAGAGAGCTCTGAGCACTTCTCAGAGCTGAAAGAGCTGAGTACTACAGTATGTATCTGATGTTAGTGCAAGGCTAAATTTTTTGGCTGAAGCTCTATTTCTCCTTTTCTGCAGGGATTCCTGAAGAATGAAAAAGACAATGCATTGCTGTCTGCCATTGAGGAGTCTAGGAGGAGGGTAAGTTGGAAGAAAGTACCATTGTTTTTGCCTAAAAACAAAAACAGGAGAGGTTTGCAGAATCTAGTTTCCTTCTCTTGAAAGGGATCAGTACTTAGTCTGTAAGAAGAGAGTTAGCCTTCCCCTCTTCATCTCCTGTATCTTCACCTCTGAACAAATAGTTGTTTTGAAGATCATCTGAGCAGCAACTTGTTTTCTGATAAGAAATGCATCTAATCCTGTTTCTGAATCTGTTTGTGCTTTTGGTATCTGTCATGTTGTGGGAAAGTGATTTTCGCAATTGAATGATGCAGCATGGAAAAAAGCTTCCTGTTGTTTATCTTGAGACTCCTTGGAAATGTCACTCCATACTTCCTAGTGCCCATGTTATGATTGTTTCCTTCCATGTATACTGGGGTCATCAGGTTTAGAACTGAGCCTGTGTTTCTTTCAAATGATAAGAAATAGTACATAAGCATTATTAGATTATTTCAATTACATAAAATTATGCTCTTAAGCTCTTAAGTTGCATGCATGCTCTGTAATTAACTGTTTGCCAAATGTCACTTATCACTTGTCTCTTATCAATTAATTTCTTCTGAGGAATGTTTTGCTCATTAATTGACAGTATCCTAACAATGAACTGCAGTGAAATGAAAAATTTAGCCAGCCAAGACACTTAGTTATGTATGTTGCAGCACAGAGCTGTGTGAACAGGAGAGAAGTAGAAGGCACAGTATAGCTTATTCTCTATTTAGAATTAGTGGAGATTCTCTTATTTCCTGTGGTGGTATACCTGAGGCTGTTAGTCTCAACCCAACAATAACAGAAAAGGTAGTGAAGCATCTTCTCTATCCTAATGCTATTGCCAAAATACAGGAATATCTCCCTTACTGAGGGAAAAGCTGTTTCCTCCCATATGTTCCCCAGTTAAATCTGAAGACAGTGTAGCACATCAGCCATTTTAAAGGTAAAGGTGGTTTTTTCTCGAGATATGATTTTCCTGTGTACTTTCCCAAGATATGTTCCTGATGAAAGAGACTTCCTGATTCTTTGACACTGGTGTATTTTCCCTTAATATTTTGATTTTTATTTTATCCTATTTCCCACTTAAAAGAAGAACGCACTGGTAAAGACCTGAAAATTATTATGGTCAATAAACACATCTTTGTTAAGAACTCAGCAAGTCAGACCTTTGTAGCCTCCAGGGAGGTGAGGAGCTAGTGATCACTAGAGAAGTAAGTCTCAACAAACCACACAAGATCAGTGATTATCCTGGATATTGTGTGTGTGCTGCTAAGTTAAAGAAGGAAGCATACTGATTTTTGGCCTGCTCAGATTCCTGTGTGGCTGTGCCATGGAAGAGACACAGTTTCCCTCTTTTACCAGCTGGGGGTATGTGAGAGTTGTCTTAATCCCACATACACCTACTTTCTGAATCCCCTTGTACCTGAACAGGAAGCCTGTTCAAATAATATGTAGCACACCATTAGCTCTTGAGGGCTGACCTGGTTGATTTATATAGCTGCTATTTTCTGTTTCATTTTTGGGCTTGTCTATTAATAGCAGAGTTAGGCTGGTGGATGTTTCTGTATGTTCCTTAGCTCTTGTTCTTCACCAACAGACTTTTGCCATGGCTGAGGAGTATCACCGAGAATCAATGCTGGTTGAATGGGAACAGGTGAAACAAAGGATTCTTCATTCTCTGCTTGCATCAGGGGAAGATGCTCTTGATTTCACCCAGGAGAATGAGGTAACTGTCTTTCTAAATGCTGTGCACAGTCACGCACAGCACTGTACACTGCTGGCATTCCAGCACTGCTGAAACCACCTCTGAAATATTCTGCAACTACAGCTCTGTGAAAATAAGAAATATAAAATCCCTGTTTAATTCTAGAATGGCTCTGACTAGCAGAATGCATTGTCTAGCAGAATATCAGACCTTTGTGATTGTTTCTATTGATTGGCTGATGGGTACAGGCAATGGAGCTGCTATTGCTGAAGCTGTGTTTTGAGCAATATATGTGCTGGCTGGAAACTTAGTCACAACACATACTAGGTCAATGTACCTAGGGGACAGAAAACACACTGGGGACTTCAGGAAACCTTTGTGATGTGACACCAGAGAGTTTCTCAGGTGGAATTGTGCTTACACAATAGGTCTTAGAGTGTCTCTTCCCCTTACCACTGTGAGCTAGCCTAGATGTATAGCTTTTCTTAGGAGGCTGATGAAGTCTCTCAGGTTTCTTGGCAAAACTAAATGAATAAACACAAAAAAAAAAGCTTTCCTTTTTGTCTTGCTGTCTCATGCAGAGCGGATTAGAATTTTGTGCTATTCAGATCGCTAGTGTTCAGGTTAAGCCAGCAGTGACCAAATCCTTTGGGCAAGACTGACCCCATGTTTAACAAAAGAGATATTGACTATCATCTTAAAACATTCCTTATCTTCTGTTACAATTTAAACCTTTACAATTTATTCTCTTAAAGAAAATGTTTCAGTTAAATGAGTAGAGCAAAGCAGAATTACGTGCAGAGTGTTGGGAACTCAGCTCCTCTGAGCTGAAAGCATCAGACAGCAGCTGTGATCCCTGGAGCACAAAGTTACATCACAGCTTCTGCACAGTGCTCCATGAAAATGCTCACCATAAGAGGAGAGGGTACAGGGATTGGGGGGATGCAAGTTGCTGTGCTTTCAGGCTGAAAAAGAGACAAATTTTTTTATAGCCACGTTCTTCATCCATGAAAATGAATTCTTGTTCATTGGGATGACCTGCAAGTATACTAAAATTAAAAAAAAAAGCCCTTGATGCTAATGGGGTATGACCTGTATTTGGAAATAATTAAAATTGTTAATGAAATGTCACTGTCTGATTACTGTTCTTTTAAATATAGGTTAATCCCAGTTAGCCTACCTCTTTTTATAGAGGCTGTCTTCCCCCGAAAGTATTTTACTGATACTTTACTGGGACTTCTCCAAGGTTGTCCAGCTTTCCAATATTAGAAATGCTAAATTATGCAGACAGAATCAATTTAAAACTAGGAACAGCTCTCCCATTATTTCAGGATGTGAATCTGAGGACTTGGCAGTTACACTGATAGCTTCTAACATCTTTGATTTGTGTGCTTGTTACTGGTGTGGGGTTTTCCTTTCAGAGTGTGGATGTTAACTGCTAGCAGAAGTAATTTAATAACCCACTCAGGTAAAAACCCCTATTCTGGTGTTTCATTGTCAGATGGATGCTACCCTCAGTCCATGGCACTTGAGATTCCAAGCATCAAATTGGTGTGAGGGAGGAGGGGAGAAAATTCAGCTCCTAATATTTTTCGTGAATGAGTTTAAAGACTCAATGTACACTATCACTCAGTAATACTCCACTCTCTGTTTCAAAGCTTTCATAGTAGCAGTATGTCATTTCAAGAGCATTTAAAATCCTTGATATATTCTAGTCTTAGCCTCAAGAAGTCAAAGGTCTGAGAGGTTTGAAGTGCATCTACTGTGTTAAAAGCCTGTTATCTAACCTCCCCACAGCAGGTTGTTCTTCTAAAGCCTTGTTCCAGTCAAATAAGTTTTTTGTGTGTATGTGACACAAACAGACACAGCCTGTAGAATATAGTAGAGGTTTAATTGATATCCTCTGGAGATGGAGAATCAGCTGAAAAGGCACAGATCCAAACGCAGCAGGGGGCCGGTCTGCCTGCAAGCCAATTCTCAAGCTTTGGGCAAGCTAATTTGGGCAGAGTGAAATACCAACACATTATTCATGGAAATAAGACCAATTAACAGGCAAACCTCATGATTCAAAGAACCTAGTGCAGGACTTGCCATTAAGATTTTCTGTTCCCCCTTGTCCTCCAGCATGACCACCTTCTTGTCAGGGAAAACCAGAGCTGATAAAAAAGTGCTTCTTGTGGGGTTCAAAGGGATGAAAGTCTGAGTTTTGTCTTCAAGGTATCAAACACCTTATGGTCTGAAGGTATTTGTTATGACTGTTGTGCCATGAGGTACCAAGGCATTTCCTTTGTTCTTTTCCAAGCTTTTCCTTATTCCGGGTTTTTCTTTCTTTCACCCTTGCCGTAAGCTCTCCACTCCTGCTGTCAAGCAGCACACTCCTGCAGTGATATTGAGACACTGGCACCTCTTAGATTCTCTTCTGCCCCTCTGTATCACATCTTCATACCCCTTAAATCCCAAGCACTGCAAGATGCTTTCCACTCCACCACGGTGTATTTTGATGGGGTTTCTCCAGCTTGGTCTCCTGCCTAGATATTCACTGCGTCTACTGGCCAAGCCATTTGGAGTGCTGACAAAATGTCTGCCCAGACTTCTGCTGAGGAATGTGCATATGCATATGAGAGTGATGAATAATGCATCTTTACATGCACAGGTTTGGTGTGCAAGTGAGACTGAATGCTTGGCTGAGTGCAAATGAAGGAGGACTCCTTTGAAACGCAGCATCATTTCGCTAAGAGAATTTAAAATATAAAACTGTGATGGCAGTGCAGCTAAGCTGCAGCTTTGAGAAATGGATAATATTCAGAATAAATATTACACTTCTGAATAATGTTTTGAAAAGACCAAAATTTAGGGCAGGGAAAAGCAAAGGTGGTTGAGAAAAACAGCACAAGCCACTTTAGCAATATCAGACTAGAGACACAGCAAGATTTGTTTGTGTGCACTTACACTTCTGCAGTCTTTTGTGCATTCCCCACTTTTCTGTTTTTCCTTTTGCTGCTCCCGTTAAACTTCAGAACCTGACCTGAAACACGATTCTTCTCATATGCTCCTAGCTGCTGTTTTGAACACAACTTTCATTATCTTTTTCTTGCTTGAAACTTGGCAAGTTCTGACTTGCTAGCAAAGGATATCCTCCCCCCTCCCCACTTTCCCCCCCCTGTTAGTTTGTAGGAGATGTCTCTTCTCATTGGGAGGGACTGCCTGCAGAGTCCATTTCTGTGATGCAGGGGGAGCAGTGGAAGTGGCCTTTCCCTTGCTGACTCACTGCTTTAGTTTTCCTTTTGAACTTTCCTTTTAGCACAGCCATGAGACAGTTCAGTGAGCTGGTGCTTTCTTGTTGTTTAATAATTCAAAGGTGAACCGAGAATGCACCCATGAGATGGGAAAAAACAGGAAATAAGCTTGCTTCCATGGCTCTTTTTCCATAGGAAAGAAAAGTGTAAGATAACTAGGACAAATTCTAGACTTCCTGATTTTTTTTTCCCTGAAGTACCAAATCAGTAGAATTTAAAGAATTTAATTTCAGTGTGGCAGTTCTCAGCTGCGCCAGATAGTTAAGACGTGTTTCTTACAGCACAATGGTTAGAGTAAAACTAAAACTGGAGAAAGGAAAGGAAAATCCAACCCCAGAGCAGTTATTTCTTAGTTTTAGGCGTGCACGTTTGAATTCGGACTCTTACCTGAATTGGTTTGCACGCGGCAGTCACGCACCGCTCTCTGGAGCGGCGGCCACGTGGGTGCTCCGTGGTGCCACAAAGCAGAAAAAGGAACAGATTCACAAAACAAAGCCCCCAGTCCCTGTGTGTCTGGTGCTTGGGCACTGGCTGAAAGTGACACTAAGTCACTATGTACTAGGCTTCACTTGCTTTAGGACATGAAACCTCATCGGTAATTAATGACAACGTCCATAATTTAGCATTACTTTAAATAACTCTGCATTTTATCCGGCTCAGCACAGGGAAAGGCTGCAAAGCGCTATTTCTGCCATCGTGTCTGTTTCCCAGGAAACCTGCTTTAACAGCTTCTTTGTTCTTTAGAACAAAGAATTTGTCGGGTTTTAGGTGGGTTTAAAGGAATTTGTGTCAGATGATTTGGCACTGAAAGAAAAATGCAGATGCTTCTGAGTATCAGTACCCACTAAGAGGGACTGGGAAGAATATTTTTAGCCTAAGTTCAGTTGCAGAAAGAAAACGTGAAATTGCTTTTGAGTTTTTTGTAAGGTGTTTTTATAGAGCCTAAGGTCTAAATGCACCTGCCTGATTTTGTAATCAGGTTAAACATTATTTAAATAACATTATTAGTGAGAAATGAATGCAGAAATACCTAATTTCAGCCATTTGAAAGGATTGTCCGTGTTCATCCTTGACATATACCTTCATTCATTTATATTTCATTATATGAAGGACAAACACTGCTGAGTATTTTTTATTCTGTAGTCAACTGTTGTAGGCTGCACAGAGAGCTGTAACCACAGATATCACAAAGCTCTTAGGATTTCTTGATAGAGGTCAGTACCCTTATCTTCATGTATAAATTCCTAGCCAATGCAGAACAGTTCCTTGACCCTTGCAATCGTACAACTTTGTTTTGTTTTTAAATTTTAACTCATGAACACTTTATTGATGAAAACTCCTAGACTGGGACAGTGAGTAGTAGTTGTCTTTGTAAAGACACATGCTCATGAATGTAAGAGAGGTCTTACACAGTAGAAGATATTCCAGGTTAAACCAATACCAAAATAAAATTAATTTGGGAATGACTGAGAGGAAGTTCAGTGCAAAACTGATCAATAACATGTTTGGAAGTTCATATGTTTGTATTATTTCATTTTGAAGTTGGGATACAGTTCCCAAAAAAAGTGAGATTCTTTTGAAGATTCTGCCAGTATTTCATCCTCATTTGAAACAAGAAACTGAATGATGGCACCATCTGGAGAAAAGCTATCCATTTCTGGATCTCTTCCTGAAATCTGCACAAGCCAGGTCATGGCAGGAACATTGCTGCTGCCATGCTGCAGTCTGACAGGTGTCAGCAAAGCTGAACTCTAAAGCTGATTAAACTGGAAGTGAAAACAATGATTTTCCTATTGCCTTTGGGCTTTATGTTGTTTGTACAGGCAGCAAGTTGGTCACATTTAAGTGAACTCTTCCAGGCAAGACTAGAGTGTGTCCTTAAGCAATGCTCAGAGGTGATCCTGTCTGCACTGTAAAGTAGTGACATTCTGGGTAACTGGTGTAAGAACCAGTAAAGCTGTTTGACAGTATTGCTTAGGTGCACTGTAGCAGCTAATGAGGATGTGCAGCCAGTTGTAACTGACTTTGATGGTAAAAAGCTTAATTTTTAAACTCTGCAGATGTACCTGCCCTTTCTCGGAAAAAATTACTGATTCCAGTTTAGATGAATATCCATGGCCTTGAGTTATATGGTAACAAGCCTGAAAACCTTGCTTTGCTGAAAACTTGTCTGTTCCTTTTTGCTTGCCCCAACTACGTCAGTTGGCTTCATAATAAATATTATCCTTCTGTACTGAGCTTGTCTTGCTTTAATCTTCAGACCGGCATGGCTTCTGAAGCAGCTGATATTAAAGGACTTTTTACCTCAAAGGGATCTGTCTTTAATATGATTGTACTTTATTTTTCAAACTCAGGACTTGCAATGCTGATGTTGAAATGAAGAATAACATTCTGTTAGAAAACAGGAAATAGCAGAGAGTATTGTTGGGAGTATTCTTTCCTCCAGAATTATTGAACATCTGTGTTCAGTGGTGGCTGTACTGAGAACATACCTGTGTCTTGTAGTGAATACTTAAAATCACTTTATGCAGCATTATACAATTATGGCATGTTGTATTGTGGGTTTTATAATAGTATGGATTTTGTATGCCATGATTCCATTGGCTGTCTCTCCCTGCTCCATACTCAAAATATCTCAATCTTGGCATAGTCTCTGTGGGTAAAAAGACTATTTTTTTCAGGTCAGGATATTGCCAGCATACTTCCTCTTGCAGCAGAACAGCAGTGGGGCACTTTCTAGCACACAAATGAATGCTGCAGTCCTATTTTATGTCTATATCACGGTACTGGGACAAAACTGGAGTATCAGATCTGCCAGGGTGCATCTGTTTGAGCTCGTCCATGGAATTCTATGTCCTTGCTGTGATGGAGGTTCAGAGTCGATGCCTCACAGCGAGACACTGACAAGAAGCAACCTTTCAAGAAACAAAAGCAAAGAATTAAAATTATAAGGTGCTACCAAGAGACACTGATGTCCTAATTCTAGAGGGCTAATGGTTAGTTTGTGCACGGAATAAGGAGGATTTCTGTCACTTCAGAAAGTTTAAGCTATATTGGGAAGATAATGGGGTGTTGCAGTGAGACCACGTTTTTCTCTGTAGATGGTTCAAAACCCCATTCTTAGTTCTGTCAGGACCAAGGTTTTGCTGATGTTCTTCAGGAGCAGATGTGTTGGTAAAATGCACTGTGGTAATTCCATGCTTCATACCTTCCCATATGCTTCTCATTAAACAGCCCAGCTATGTTGGTGAGGTGGGTCCTCCAGGTCGCAGCTCTTTGGACAGTGTGGAGATGGCATATGCTCGTCAGGTGAGTAGAAGTGAAAAAAACTTCATTAAACACTGTGCTCTACATGGAGAGAGACGGGGAAAATAAGGATTGGAGCTTAGTGTAAAAGAAGATGTGCTAGGTAAAACATGAAAATATCTGCCTAGAGATAAAATGCTATTGACAAACACGTAAATCTTGATGTTTTTAGAAGCATACTCACCTGTTTGCTATAGGATATTTTTTGTCAAAAAGAGATCCTGAGCACCATATATGACTGTAGAAAGCATTTATGCTTGTAAAGTAAACTGAAATTCTTTTAAGTTTTTAAAAGCTGGTTTTTTTAAATCAGTCAATGCATAATTGTTTATGGCTTTATACTCCCTTTATTTTCATATGCAGAAGACAATTTTTCTCATGTATGTATGTATGTAAGATAAAAAATACTGAAATGTTAATCCTGATGTTTGTTGCATTATATCCTATTTTAATGACATTGCTTATGAGAAGCTTTAGTGCGTCAGCTATGAATTAAAATGCCTGGTAGCATTAGACTCCCTCGGAAAATTTTCAGGGAAAACTGATAAACCTTTACATGACCAATTTGTTACTGTTGTTCTTTGAGATTATCTGTTTACCAGCACTGTTGAGAACAAAATGAAAGAAAAGGACTTGATTTTTCAAAATGGAATATGTGAAACGACGTTGCCTAATTTGCACACAATTACTGTTATTGTGTGCTTTGGCTCAGTCTGTGCTGAGGCAGAGAGCAGCTTGTGCATCTGTTTTCCTGCATCTGCATTCAGTTATGGTAACTGGGAAGAAACTAATAGCAAAAGATTTGTGGTTGTGCTGATAAAGTGTACGTTTGATTTAGTGGCTGTTAATTTAGTTCATATCTACTGTAATATACCCACAGTAAAGGTCTTCTTTAACGCATAATTGTCTGTGCTTTGAAGCCATCAGTGTTGTTCTGTGCTGATTTTTGGGTATGGGAAGCCCAGTCTCTGTAGCAGTCCTGGCTCTGGGGTAGCTGTGGAGGCACTGTGGCCAGTGGGCCCCTGTCAGGGTCATGGGCTGCTGCGGTGTGCCCTGGGAATGTGGTGTTTGTGGCCAGGCTCCTGCTGCCTAAACACTCGGTGCAGTCACTGCGTGCTCCCAACAAGGGCTCCAGAGGAGCTGGCCTGGCTGAGCTGTCCTTATGGCAGCCTGCTGCAGTTCAAGAATAACCCAGAGTCAGCAGTCTGTGTGGGGCTCCTGTGGCTTCAGTGGGGAGTTAGGAGACCTGGAGGTCAGGCAGGAGAGCTGGAGACCCATGCTGCTTCTACTTAGCAGCAGCCGTGAAATGTGTCTTAATTACACTGAAGTGATTAATTGCTCTTCGTGGATAGTTCAAACTGTCTCACAGGGGCACGGTGACATCCACGGACACGATTTCACCGATACTGCATTCTCTTTGCAGTCCTGAGCTCTACGTCTTGTCTGCACCCTGGGCATGTTGCAGTAGTGCTGCATGCAAAATGGAGTTAAAGTACAATGGCATTGCCTTTCTAGTATTGAGAATTATTATTTTTGGACATAGTGGAAGGTCTTTGGACTGAGAGTAGAATAAATGACAGTAGACGAAGCTCAGTTAAGATTAAAAGTGGGAGGTGTGTGTATACCTTTAAGGGCAGACTCTGAAGGGTTAGATTTCTGTTCATTTCCCTGTCTCAGATTTCGCTGAATACTGCCACAAACCAGCAAAATCCTGTTTCTTTCACATCAGCAGGTAGGAGGCTGCCATGCAGGGAATTATCACAGCCATCCACATGTCAGGTCACTTCTGAATCTTTGTCCTCCAACAGTTAGCTGCAATTAGTCTAACAGGGCATTCGGGACAGTGCTCTGCCATGCAGAACCCCTGAACAGCTGAGCTGCTGCTGGGCTTCAGGCAGGCCTGGGGCTTTGAGGTGGTGTGCAGTCTTGGGTGATGCTGATGCCCATTCCTCCACCATTGGGTTGGAAGTGGCTGATGTGGGAGAGAAGCAGAGGGACTTGCTGAGAGCACTGTTTTTGAAGCCTGGTTTAGATTTTGCTGCTGTGGCTGGGGATGGAACGAAGCATAATATGTATTGTTAAACATGCTTACTTTAATTATGTTTTAGATTTATATTTATAATGAGAAGATAGTGAATGGACATCTGCAGCCTAACCTGGTGGACCTTTGTGCTGCTACTGCAGGTCTGGATGATAAGGTACTGCCAGTAAGTTAACATAAGGAAATGTATTTAAGCTGTTCTCAGGCTGTGATTAACAGCCTGCTGACATCCTGATATTGCCAAAAAAAAATTGCATGGCTCCACAGAAGACAAAGAGGCAATACCAGAATTTTCTTCAGTACAGTGGGGCCCACCTGCGATGAAGCTGGTCATGGTGAACATTCCTTAACACAGCGAGGAAGAAATGAACCTGGTGTTCCATCCAAAGTGATAAGCTGTTGAGGGAAAAATTGCCTTTAATTTTAAATAGATTCTGTTGTGTTTGATTTACAAAATGTGGTCTCTTAATGTCCTTTGAAGGTATTTAGTTGAGGGTAAAGGGTGTTTAGTCAGACTCTGCTAGAGCTGAAATAAGCTCTCATAGCAAAGCATAAAACCCCTAGGACTGACTTTAAATCAGTGATCTGCCTACTTTCCTTTTTTTCTGTTCCTTTAATTGTGTTGCCTTGATCTACCCCAGAAAAGAAAACAAATGCACAAACCTTGGAGAAATGCTTGGAGGAGAATACTGCAGCAGGGTCAAGCTATGAAAAAACTGCAAATGGGTAGAGCAAAAAGCTGCTCAGAAGCTGAGGGACAAACCCTTCAATTGGATCTGAATTACAGATGTGCATCTTCATTCTGAACAGCTCTGTTCGTTTTGCAAGGGACAGCATGGGGAGTTTCAGTGTTCTTGCTGCTTTGAAGCACCGAGATCAAAGAGCTGCCCTTGCCCAAGTGAACAGTGCTGTTAGTTCTCAGTATTTTACCATTTCAGCAGGGACACCCTAGTCCTGTAAATACTGATACAGTCTTGTCCTTGTGAATAAGCAGATCTGGATGGTTTTCAACCTTTATTTATAACTGAGCCTTTGTCCAAGTGATCAGTGTCCTTTTGATGCTTCTTATCACAGCTTTCCAACAGCAGCCAGAGCCATTGCTTATATGGGAAACTGATGATGCTGTGGTATTTATTGCGTAGAAAGTGTGAACTAGAAATGAGCAGGAGACCCAAGTACCCAGCCTAGTTTTGGACATAGTTGTCAATTTTTGGAAACAATTTCAGGTACAACAGTTATAGCCATCTTCTTGCACAAAAATTATGCAAAAAAACCTGTGAAATTTGAATTCCGTGGGACAGAATCAGCTTACCTTCATGACTGTGTCCAGTATCTCCTTTACAAATCCAGACTCTTGTTGGATGAATTACTCTTGTGTTCTTAAGCTTTTCTTAAGCATCAAAACACCATGTAGCTCAAAACAATGTTGCTTGTTGATCTCTGTACTAATTGCTGAGGCATGGAATGACTTGTTTACAGAATATCTCCGAGATGTGGGCCATGGTGAAACAAATGACAGATGTCACCCTGGTTCCTGCCAGCGATGCCCTGAAGGTCAGGACCAACATGGAGGTGCGCATGGAGTTTGTGAGGCATGCCCTGCACTACCTGGAGGAGAGGTAAGATGGGTGCTCTGAGTACACATTGATTGAGTTCCCTAATACTAAGCCAGAATGACTTTGTAGTGCACTTAGAGTCAGCTAACTCGTGCTGCTCACAGACATGTCTCTTGCCTGTCTTTTTTATTGTGCAGGGCTTAGAGCAGCCACTTAAATAAAAAACTGTTCTACTTTAACAGTGTTCTAGTTTAAAAGACCTTGAATCCGTGGGGAGGTTGTTTAGAAGATGCAAAGACTTTTATTCTTTCTTCTGTGTTGCTTATAAATATTCTGTGTATGTATGGTGATATGTGAAGGTTTTTCTCTTGAGGAAAGTGATCTATTTCTCTTCTGCAAAAGAATATCCCTATGCTCCCTTTCTGATTGCTGGTTGCTGTCAGCAGCCCGTGAGGACAGCATGGGGACAAACCTGGTGCAGTGAGTCAAGTTCTGATCATGCCATTTCTACACTGAAAAGTTTCTGGAAAATGTGACAAAGCTGAATTTGAGATATGTAGCAGTGATTTTCAGACTGTAGAAAGTGGTTTGCTGTGCGTATTTGCAAATACCATGGGAGCCTAAGCTGCTTGACCAGTAGAGTTCTCAGAACTGCAAACTGGAGCTGCCCAAAGCCAAATGCCCATTCACTGCAATGTGGATTCATTGCAGTGTCTCTTTTCTGGTAGCTGCAATGTGATGCCAGCAGGCTGTTCCAGCCCGTGCAAGCAATAACTGCAGGGTCGTTCCTGGGCATTTGTTAGGGACACCGATTGCATCGGAGCACGGAAAGCACTGCACTCTGACACAGCACTGTGGGAAGAGATGCTTTCACCTCCTGGCACAGCCTCTTCTTGGCCCTCACCATTGATTGTCACACCCCATCAGCACTCGGTGTCACCTGGGGGTGGTGGCAGCTGCTACCTGTGCACACAGGAGC
This sequence comes from Phainopepla nitens, assembly GCA_013400175.1. Classification (NCBI taxonomy): domain Eukaryota; kingdom Metazoa; phylum Chordata; class Aves; order Passeriformes; family Bombycillidae; genus Phainopepla; species Phainopepla nitens. The sequence continues at coordinate 149,383 of VXBQ01001371.1, forward strand.
TGACACATTGGAGGGATCTTTGTTCCCCATTCCTCAGTCTCAGCAGAGGCAATGAGCCAGTGACTCTTAACCTGATCTGCCACATATCCAACTTGCTAAATTTTCACAGTTCTATTAACTGCTAACTGAAGTTAGGAGTTAGTTATATGTAGTACTTCCCCAGTGCTCCCAGCTGTGGAGATTAGGCCTTTCAGGCTTGGGTTTTTTTTTTAAATTAAAACCTTGCCCAAACCCTGTGCCTTGCTTCATAGCTTTTCTTCCCTTGTGGGAATTGGCTAATACTAGAGTGTTTCCATGCCTCACCAGCCCCTCACTGATATATGGAAGAGATGTAATGCCACTCACAGCTGTTCATACATAAGTGCCTTTGGAACAACAGTGATCTTAAGCCCTGAGGAGCATGCCCTTGCCTCAGCGATAAGTCTAGTTATCAAGATACTCTGATACCTGCTTATATAGTCTTTCAGATTTCTGATGGTGCACAAGTCTAAAGTGCTGCAGAGAAGGAAAAAGAATTTAATGTCATTTATTGATACTGCTTACTTAGGTCTTCCTTCAGTGTACAAATTTGAGTCTCCTAAGCATGAGTATTTGTTAAATTGATCTGCATTGATTAAATGCTTTGATGGGTTATTTTAAAACATTTTCTTAAAGCTGCCTTTACCAGTTATATTTCTCTAAATTCCCTTTTTCTCTGGGATTTCCTTCTGGTAAGTCCCTAGCCCTAAGGCTGATATTTTTCCATAGGGCAGGGAGGAGAGACAAACACATCTGTGGTATTTAACTGTTCTTTCATGATAGGATTGAGAGTTAAAATATTAGGGTGGAAAGACTTTTTTTGCCAGCTATATATTTGAGCTTAACTCTGTACTACAAGAATCTAATAAGAGGAACTTCATAATTGAGAGTTAAACCTGGAGCAGTCCACCACAGACTCCAAATATGCTGTCTTCTGAGACTGCTTAATAACAAGGATCTTCCTAAACTGACCAACATTGGTGCCTCATTTTGTTGTAATGATAATGTTTGAACATGGAGTTAATTTGCTTTAAACTGTTAATTCTGTCAGATCTGAAAGGCAGTGGATGTTGTTCTGGCAGGTGTCTCTCAGTCTGTTCATGTTTGTTTTGCTTGTGTTGTTTTTCAGTTACAAAAATTACACTTTTGTGACAGTCTTTGGAAACTTGCACCAGGCTCAGCTGGGTGGAGTCCCAGGGACCTACCAACTGGTCCGCAGCTTCTTGAACATCAAACTGCCGGCGTCTGTCCCTGGTCTGCAGGTATGGCCAGCACTGCCAGCCACCGAGCTAAAACAGTGACACAGATCTGCTCACCCAGTACAGAGGGGGAGCCAGTGCAGCCTCCATGGCTTTTCTGTTGTTTCAGCTGCTTTTAGAGCAGCAGGCTCTTACTCCTTCTCTAGAATTTTTCACTAGGAAAATGGGAGATGGCAGACAAAATCACTCTTGAGTTCAGATCTAAAGCGTCATGGGTACTCAGTAGCTTGAGTTCTAAATTCTAGAAATTATGCTGTGTTCTGGTCATCATCTTAGAAATCAATAATCAAGAATTAAAATGCATTATGATGATTAAAAAAAGCAGTAACTTAATCTCCCTGTTTTGCTTTTCTCTTTTTTTACGTTTATTGTAAGATGGTTAAATCATCACCAAATGTGTAATGAATTCATCTGAACTGTAGTCTGAGCCTTTTATTTAGGAATCTGAATAAAACCCTTCCCACCTGCATGTAGTAGAAAGTGGTGCATAGCTGTGCATCTACAAAATTATTAGATAGGCAGTCTGGGTTGAAAAATTAAATATAAAAGTGAAATGAAGAAATAATAAACTAGAACATTGGGGAGCACACAGCTAAATCTAGCTGTCTCTTCCTTACCTGCTGATATCAGTGATCAGTTTGATATCTGTCTGCTTCAGTAAAAATGTTCTTAGTACCTCGGTGGCCTTATCCAAATCTTTCTCCTGGATGGGGAGGATATCTGGGATTCTCAGAACCTCCCTCAGAATTGAAATCTGGGCAAGCAGAAGAGAATCACACCTTTCACTGCTGAGATGTGCAGAGCTTTGCCAGGACTTAACCCTCATGACCTCTGGCTTCTGTAACAAGCAGAATTTTTTAACAATATGTATGGGTATAAGAGCAGAAATAATGAATGAGGCAAAGGATAAAAAAAAAAAAAATCACTAAAACATGTTGCTTTTAAGAAAGAATTGAGTATGTCCTACTTTCTTTTCAGGATGGTGAGGTGGAGGGCCATCCTGTGTGGGCACTGATTTACTACTGCATGCGCTGCGGAGATCTGACTGCAGCCATGCACGTGGTGAAACGGGCACAGCACCAGCTGGGAGAGTTCAAAACCTGGTTCCAGGAGTACATGCACAGTAAAGACAGAAGGTAATTGGGAACTAGGAGGGGTCTTTGTGAGGGGTGAGAACTGCTGTGAAGTAGTGAAATTATCAGTGGCTTGGTAGAAATACAAAAAGCTCAGGTCTCTTCTGGTGGTGATGGCTGCCTGATATTTATAGTACCTACCTAAATTACATGTAGAATTTTGCATATTTTAATTTGTGGCTTTGAAGCTGAGAAATCTCAACTGAGAAAGAGTTGTTTGAAATATTTGAAAATTTACATTTCAAAAATAATACAGTATGGTGTAGCTTTACTTTTTTACAGAAGGATAAGCCCATTGTAACAGTGGGATATGGCATACAATAGATCAGATTTAATCTACTGTCATGAGTCTGGAATCTTTTTATTTCCCCTGATGCTTATTTTAGCTGAATTTCCTTTGGGGAACACTTTTTACTACACCTGTTTTCATAAGAATGCTACACAGTGTTTGGTAGAGACCTTTAGAGGCCTCACTCTCGTGTCTTTCTTGTGTTTATTCTCCTCTTCCAGTTTTTGCTGTCCAGCACTGGACAGAGGCCATTGGCCAAACTGCTGCTGATGTGGTTGCAAAGTGGTTGAGTTAGTGCACCCTCAGGTGTGCTCTGAACTCCACAGTGGTTTTCTTTTCCATCTTCCCACTTGCACTGAAGTTAAAAAAAAAAAAAGCACACCAAAAAACCAACAAACAAACCAATAAAACTAACCAAGCTAACAAAATAAACTGAACGGATAAAAATCCAAGTGCCATTTACTGAGTATAGTATGCCATGGCATTCTTCTGTGATTCAACCTGTTTTGTATAGAGTATCTAGGAGTGCTCATTATATCAAGGTTGTTGCAGAAACCTTGTTGAAGCTGCTGTCACTGTTTTCATTACTAACACTTTTATGAGATACCACATAATAGATTTATTTTGTTTTTTATTACAGCTATGAAAAAGTGCTCTGCCTTTGGATTTGACAAACAACGCCTTAGCCTAGGAGAACACTTTATTGATTAAATCCTGTAAAATTCTCAACAAGAGGTTGCTAGCAAAAAAGAATGACAAAGGACATTATGATAGTGTTCAATAATGGTGAAAGTGTCTCTCCTAAAAGACCTCATGGTACAATGACCTGCTCACGTGTTAGTTACTAACACAAAGACTTGCAAGATATCGTGAGCTCTCTTTCTGAAATGATGCAATAACAGAGTCAGACAAAAATAGCTCATCTGTCACAGTGTTAATGTACCCCTAAAGAGACTGTCATATGTGGTTTCTTTCCTTGCAGTGAGCATTTGAAGATGATCCTCCATAACTTCATTTATGTATTTAAATTCATGTGTGCAGAATTTTTACCTACAGAGATAAACAGGAAGTGCAAGAAACATTGGCCAGTGCTTAGTGTCATCATGCCTTTGCTGTGGATGTGCACCTATTTACAGTGATTTGTATCCGGGTTTCCTCATACAGGGAAAATGGATTTCATGTCTTTTCCTTCAATCTTTTCTTTTCCTTAGACTGTCTCCTGCCACAGAAAATAAACTGCGCCTTCATTACAGACGAGCTCTGAGAAATAACACTGACCCCTACAAAAGGGCTGTTTATTGCATTATTGGCCGTTGTGACATTACAGACAACCAGAGTGAAGTTGCTGATAAAACAGAAGATTATCTTTGGCTAAAAGTAAGTCTGGTGTTGGGGTTGTGGTGTTTGGTTTTTCTTTTTGTAAGAACAGGTCTAAATGGTACCACATTTCTCCACTGCTCTGCCACCCTTCCTACTTCTAGCTCTGGTGTTTTGCATCAATGTAGTGCATGTGACCTGACCTTGAAGATAATGCAGGGCTGGGAACCTGAATCCCAAGGCTGTTCTGTTGCCCTCTGTGCTCTCAGGTGTTAGTTTGGGTACAGTTGGTCTTTGGAAGTGTCATGTTCTTCATTTGACACTGATCTTTGTCAGCTGTTTTTACAAGTAGTATTAGCTTGCTACAGTGAGGATTCTTTGAATTCTCCTTCCTGGGTGGATGTCTGAAATGTCAATGTGAGTTGACCAAAGACAATGCTGACAAAGTGTCTGAAGTCCTTACAGTTTTGGTGAGGGCATGATAGATACTGGGTGGTACCCGTTTCTCCCCTTTAACAGAAAAAGGGTGGTAGAATGATGTACTTGTTAATATTGTATTTGTGGCAAAAAATGCTGCTTGAGAGTGTTCAGAGTCCCAGCATCAGAGTTTGTCAGGGACAGATATGGAACCCCGGGGTTATATCTGCACAGATTTCAGCTGTTGCTGCATTAGAGATCTTTGCTTCCCAGCAGTGGATGGAGCTGATGTTGTGGCTAGATGCAGTTTCTAGTCAGTTGGTCAAATCCTAGGAGGAGCTAAGGTGGACTGAATATCTTTCTAAGTGCATTGCTTGTGCAAGGGCAAATATCTGTGCTTCTCTTTTTTGGATGTGTTTTTTAGCTGAACCAAGTGTGTTTTGATGATGGTGGCACAAGCTCCCCACAGGACCGGCTGACGTTATCACAGTTCCAGAAGCAGCTGCTGGAAGATTATGGTGAGAAACCACAGAGTGATGTCTTACCTGGGGCTCTGCTTTTCTGCTGAGGGCATGTTCCAGTTGTTATTGCATAAACCCCAGACTGCACAAAAGCCCTGCAGCGCTCCGCTAGTGACAAGCATCTTCAGGGTGTCCATGGACAGCCTGCTTCCCTGGAGTCATGGCAGACTTCAGTAAGACATGATGAATGAGTCCCGTGTTCTCCCAGCAATCCAGAGAGTTAATACTCATCTGTGAACAGCACTGCTGCTGTTTCTCTTTATCCATTAATTGAGGGTTGCTTTCTCTCACCATAAATATGCAAAAGTCCTTTAGCAGAACTTTCAGCTTTGGGAATACAGACCAGAACAGCAGTCACTACCTAATGCAGACATGTATTTCTAAGCTTTTCCTCTGTGTGTATCTGGTGTTCATCTTTTCCCTTAAATTACTATTTCAAGCAAATTTCTAGGGACCCAAGTCACGGTTCCTTCCACTTCAGAAGGCTTTAAGAACATCCACAGAATACATTTTCCTGTAATTGTCTTCCAATCAATCAAAATTAAGTCACTTGGAACTGTCCAAAACATACCAAATTTGATTCTCCACAGCCCTCTAGTTTGTAGTATCACTCACACTCAGATAAAAATATGTGGGAAAGAAATATAATAAGCTAATGTTGGTGTCACTGAGTAGGAAAATCCAGGTTTTTAAAATTATTTGTACCACTTGGTGTAAGTATAAATGAAGACAAAAAGTTGTGATCTTTAGAGAATCTATCACAGTTGATCAGAGTTGATGGTTTGTTGTCTGAAAGGAACAAAGGAACTTTTCTGAGTAACTGTTTATTCTGCTTCACTTTTTGAATATGTCTTTATGCTGTAATTCTTCATGATAAATCTTCAGTGGCACAGTTGTAGGTGAGCCACTGATGTGTGGTTAGAAATTCAGTTTTGTGTACTGTGTTTATTTTGGCTGGGACCTAATAAACAGTAAAGATGCACTGTGACAGGAAGCTTCCACTGTCAGTCATCTCTGATTGCAAAATCCTGAAAACGATGTGAAAATGCTACATGTGTTGTGTTTTTTTTTTCCAGGTGAATCACATTTTGCAGTGAACCAGCCACCTTTCCTCTACTTCCAAGTGTTGTTCTTGACAGCACAGTTTGAAGCTGCAATTGCTTTTCTTTTCCGGACAGAGCGCTTGCGCTGTCATGCTGTTCATGTTGCTTTGGTCCTGTTTGAGTTAAAATTGCTCCTGAAGGCATCTGGGCAGAGTGCACAGCTATGTAAGTCCTATTTACCTTACAGTGAAGGAATATTTTCTTACCCCTAGAAACTGCAAGCCTACGTGATTGATCAAAGATTTATCAGAACAGTCTCATAAAAGTTTATTGATTTAGTTGCATTAGAGCTCTGGATCATGGTTCTGACTAATCTGAGATGAAGATGAGCATTTTCCTGGCATTAGATTCTCTGACAGTGCTGTTTCTGACATTTCAGTAAGCCATGAAGCTGGTGACCCTCCTGGTGTCAGACGTTTAAATTTTGTGCGGCTTTTGATGCTTTACACCCGTAAGTTTGAATCAACAGATCCAAGGGAAGCTCTGCAGTACTTTTACTTTCTCAGGTAGGAGCTAATATATGTCTTTAGATATTCTCCTATTTATTACTGCTTCATTATTCTTATCTGGAAAGTTCTCAGAAACAGGAGTACCTTCCTCCCTCTTTCTTTTGTAGGAACGAGAAGGACAGCCAAGGAGAGAATATGTTCTTGCGTTGCGTTAGTGAAATAGTAATTGAAAGCAGAGAGGTGCGTTTGGCCATGGTTTACCTTCCTCAATTAAACTGAAATTCATTTCTTCATTAAAATCTTTATTAGTCTGTACAGTCTAAGAGTTGCTTACTCTTTCTGCCTGATGCACACCCAGATGGCAGAAGATCTCACAGTGGCCTTATGTTTAAGACATTTAATCATATCTTTTTGCCTGTTATTTAGTTACAAATACTTTTTACATTGGTCACTGTTTTTCATTCCATGACTGTGTCTTTGTACTTAATAAATATGTTAGGAAATACGTGCAATTCATCTCTCTATTTTTGTTTCCTTTTTTTTCTTACTTTACATCTATGTGGATATAGTTTGATATGATTCTGGGAAAGCTGGAAAAGGATGGTAGTAGGAAGGTGAGTTCACAATTTATATTTTACATTAAAAGTACAACTTATGTATGACTTCCAAATTAGTCATGAGGATATTTTGCTTCTCTTTGGTTTTCACTAGCTAAATTATTACTGTGTTTGAATACATTCAGTTCTCCCAGTATGAGATCCTTTTACAGAATAATCTATAACAAAAGGCAGGTCAGGAGCTGCAGAGCAAACTATGTTCATCTAGACAGCTGGTGTAACTGAAGAAGCAAATGGCATCAGGTAACTTTAGTGAGGTCAGAATTTCGTCTTCCCAGTAGGAAATGGAGTTTAGTTTAAGTGTGTGTGTGAGCGTGTTCTGTTAACCAAGCTGTGGATGGGAAAATGATTTATGACACCCTCGTTCACCTTGCAGAAGAAATGTATTGCAGTCCTTGAAAAATCCTTGTAATTAAAGGAGCAAGGGCTAACAGACCACAAGCATGGCCACAGCTGATGTGACCTTCATATAGGTGAGAGTACTGGATCAAAGTTCAGCCATTTTTAGATGTGATGGATCTTATTTCCAGGGTAAAAGCAGTTTCCTAATAGGAAAATGTAAGATTACACAGTCAGAAGATAAAGGAAACCTTAAGATTTTACCTGGAAACAGAAGAGTGTGTGCAAATGATGAAAATTTTAGGTCATCAATGAAGTTTTTCTGTTTGCTTTGGAAGATTTGACAGCTTTGACAGCTTTGGAATTTATTTGTGTAAAGCAGACTGCAGGATTGTTTACATCCTAGTTTTAAGATTAGGACACATACTGCTGTCAAAAACGGGGTGGGGGGGAGTTATTTCTGGCAGGAGTTTCTTTTAGGTGTCTTTATTTCGTCATTTCAAAAGCAGTGAGACTGCATACAAGAGAATTTGATAATCTTTGCAAATATTTTGTTGTTTTGCACTTTCTTTGGTGTGAAACCAACAATTTTAAGTTTAAAATAAATTCTTCTAGATTATATAGTCTCGTTTTTGCATCGTCTACTACAGTAATTTCCAGATATTCTTGACTCTTTCATCTCTTTTATTCTACATGTTTATTTTTTTTTTAATTCTTGTTGCCCTTTAATTTATCTGTATGAGATTTCACTCACAATCTGTCATGCCAGTATAAACAAACTGCATCCCTGGAGCCCCTGGAATGCTATATGCTGAAGTCTTTTGTGTTTTCTTCTCTGTGTCATCAGCAATTAACAGCTCAAACTCTGAGTTATTTTATCTGGGTCATTTTGAATGAATTAGAAACCAAGGATGTCTCAGTGCTGACTCCATTTGGGAGAGAGTCCCTCTTGCAAGAGCTCATTCTCTTTATAATATCTCACTTTTGTACATTCCCATGGAAGTGTACAGGCCATTCCAAACATAAGCCAACATGTAAAATATGCATTGCCTTGATAGAATATTCTGGAGTGTTTGAACCTTCTGATTCCTCTTTTCTCTTTTCATTTTTGTCTCACCTCTTTAGCCTGGAGTGATAGACAAGTTTACAAGTGACACAAAATCCATTATTAACAAAGTGGCTTCTGCAGCAGAAAATAAAGGATTGTTTGAAGAAGCTGCAAAACTCTATGACCTTGCAAAGGTATATGTCTTGTGTGCTGCCTTAAGTATGTACTTGGTTCAGCTTTTTTTCCTTCCAAACATTCTATCTGTGATTAGGAGGTTAAATTTCATCTTGGAGATTGAATTGCCTTTATTCAGGAAGCTTATTTCTGTTGCTGGAAGAACAGAGCCATAGGCTGCATGAAGAGATGTTTTAGTTAGCAAATCCAGATGGATTGGGCTCCAGGGATTCTGATTTAGGACGTTGTGGCTCCTGATCAACGAGCTGTTTCGAAGAGAGTGCCCCACGCATGATTTAATTTTGTCTACTGCAGTTATTTACGTGGAGTGTACTCTTCCAATTTCACAGATGTTGAACTGATGTCTAAAACAGTTGATCTTTATACTGAGTACTCTTGTTTCCTTTTGAAATAGAAGTGGATACAGCCATAACCACTGTTTCAGAGAAAAACTAGGGGGAAGTTTTTTCTTGTGACCCAGCAGCATTATATTGCTTGTAGCTTATATGATCTCGACTCTTTATGGGAGGGAAGTGGCTCGGGCTTGCAGTAGGCACCACTGCATGAGACTTTTCTGCTTTTTCAGTGAGATTAAGACACCACATTCCATCATGCTCCTTTTATTTGTGTGACTTTAATGCCAACAGAACCCTGACAAAGTTTTAGAACTGATGAACAAGCTCCTTAGTCCCGTTGTTCCCCAGATCAGCACTCCCCAGTCAAACAAGGAGCGCTTGAAGAACATGGCCCATTCCATTGCTGAGAGGTAAGACTCAGGTAAGGGCAGGACTGGGTGATGCACCTCGACATGACCTGGGACTGTCAGTGCTGTGGGTGTTAGCTCCTGCTGTTGTTTCTGCAGGCTGCACTGTGGCATCCACAGTAATATATTTAGAAAGACAAAGAAGAGGTCAGAATTTACCCTGTCCTGCTCGTGATGGCTTGCAGTACTGAAACCAGAAATCTTCTGGGGCAGGTCAGGTAAATTTGGCAAGAAGTTTTATCTGTTGGTGAATCAGGATTGTTGCCTGAAGATAGTCTGTTAAGGAGCAATAAATATTGTGAATTGTATGTTTTATATTATTTTTAAAGCAAAATATTGTAACAGTTGCTGAGTCATGGCATGCAATTCAGTTGTTTGAAATAGTACTAAGAGAGAGTACAAACCCATAATTCTGAGTTGTAGCAATAGTTCAGTAGCTATCTGAAAAGCTGACCTTGCTGCTTTAATGAAAGCTAAAAAGGGAGTATTTAATATGAACTGTGTATGGCTAATGCAAGCAGTGGACCTTATTTCCACAGCCTGTTAGATTAGCCAAGTACTGTGTGTGGTGTCCAGAAAAGAAAAGAAGCAGCTGAAAGGAATGTCCCCTGCCATGTCTGTATAGTAATTGGGGTTTGGGCTTGAGAGACATCAGTGCTCAAGATTCATTAGCAGCTAGAAGTTAGGAATAACCTGATTCTGAAAAGCTGTAGTTGCAAAATATGTTCATGATTTTTAAAAATTGTCACCTTTTGGTGCATCTTGTCGTGGTTACTGCCAGGGACAGCTCATGTATTTTACTAGAGCAAAATGTGGATACCTAGGGGAAATGCCTTACTGGTTTTTATCAACCATTAAGCTGCAGGCAGAATAAAAGTAAACCAAGCCCACTTGCTGGCACTTTGAAATTGGGAAGACAAATACAGAAATGTATTGATTTCCATCAGAGGCCTTTCCCTGCCTTTCTTCTTTTGACAAGTGGCATTTGCCAGTCGCTTCTTGTCAGTCTTTCCTTGGTTTAGGCAGGCTGGGATCAAGTGAAGATTGGTGCTCTATTGACTTAGTGAGAGACTGATTTGGTGGCAGGCATTAAAGAGAATTAAATCTATGGCTTGAGTTAAAGCTTCAGCAAAGGCTGTAATGGGCTTTTTTGGTTTGCTACATGCTTTGATCTGTCTGAAAGCACTAAATGCTACTGTGCAATAATGCCACTTCACAGCTGCAAACCTGGGTGATTTCAAAGCCAGAGCAGTTCTGAATAGCACATCTTGCCAGTTAAATGTAAGATAGAGCTTTTCCTTGTGTACTGTCCTGATGACAGTGCTGTAGGGATGCAGCATTCCTCCTGTGTGTTGTTGTGATGCTTTTGTAGCAGGGGAGACACCCAGCAAAAAGGCCAAGAGCATGCATGGCTTCCTCATCTGCAGCACCACTCTTGTGGAAGCAGCTTCTCTGTGCCCTCTTGCAGTTAGGAGTGAGAGCAGGCAGCCCTCCAGTTCATCCCATAGCCAGTGTAGCTCCCGAGAGTGTGCAGGAGCTCTTAATCCATCTTTTAAGTCTTAACTGCTTGCCTGAAGCAGGCAGTTGTGCTGGAAGATTGTCTGCTATAAAGCAGCATGTTAAACATGCTGGTACAGAGCTTGCCTTGCAGGGCTCTGCTGCCTGGCACTGTTTCCCCATGAATGTGGGAAATGTAAACATTTTAAAGGAAACAAATGCTGGATTTGACACAAAACTGGAAGCGATTATAATAGTGTTTTTTTAAAGTCACAGCTTGTAAAAATTCTGCCTCCCACTTAAGGAAAATGAATATTGTCCTTTGTAAAATGCCCTCTGTCCTTGAGTTTGATGTCTCCACTTCCAAGAATTGCAAGGGCACAGTTATAAACGGTTGCCATTTTGTACAATAAAATTGTAACACAATTTCTTTCAGGTACAAAGCGCAGGGGATAAGTGCAAAGAAATCCATTGACTCCACGTTCTACCTTCTGCTAGACTTAATCACATTTTTTGATGAATATCACGCTGGTCACGTTGACAGGGCCTTTGATGTAAGTTTCAAGAGTTCTGTTTGAAGTGCAGCCTTCCTAATGCCCTTGAAAGCCCAGAATGTCTCAAATAACACCACTTTAAAAATTGTATTTAATGAGTTAGAAGGGATTGCAATGTTACAGGAACTTTTAAAAGTGTTTCTTCCCTGTTGCTTGATAAACAGGATGATCTTCCTGGAGCTATTTTGTAGACATTGAACAAAATCTGTTGCTTAACAAAGTGAGGAGATAAACCAATAAATGACAATGAAATTATTTGTCTTGAATGGAAAGAGAAGCATTTCATTAACACTTCAAAAACATACTTTATTGGTATATAGTACATAGAATGCTGATTATCTGTCCTGATTCCTGCTTTTCTTTTTGAAGATTATTGAACGCCTGAAGCTTGTACCTCTTAGCCAAGATTGTGTCAAGGAGAGAGTTGCTGCCTTCCGGAATTTCAGCGATGAAGTAAGTAATGTCTTGGGTTTAGCTTCCTAAAGCCTTTTGCTTTGTTAAAAGGATCTTAAAACCTTGTCATCTCATCATTCTTATTCTTTAGCAGAGAAAAATGATTAGATTATTTTGATTTCATACAAGCAGACTCTTGACTTGCAACTTTTTCTACTTAATGCTGCTCTTTTGAGCACTAGAATTCCCTACCCAGAAATCCTGTCTGCATTTTGAAGAAGGTATCTGCAGATATGAGCCTTCCCTGAACTTACTGAGTTTCATTCAAGAATTCAGAATATTGAAAACTTTTAACTTGCTGATGACTTAGTTCTCTGCACTCTTAATGGTCACTAAGCACTTGTAGGGTGTTTATTTCCTTCCCTCTAAATTACAGGAACTAATAGATTTGTATATTAGCAAATGAAACATAATGGAAAGCTGTTACTGCTCTTGAACTGTTTTAACTGGAGGGTGACTCTTCTTTTTTAGGCAGTCTTTGTGTGTATTTGGGTGTTTTTGTTTTAATCTGGCCTGCTGCTTTCAAACATGAAGGTGCAGCCATTGGGCATGTCTATCTCAAAGCTCTGGGTAGTGTTTCTGCTGGGTGGTGCAGTCATAGCAGGGGTAACCATTACACCTATGACTGTTGCAGGAATCTGTGTAGTAAAGCTCATTGTTCTGTCAACCTGCTTTTGCTGCAATGTGTCTTTTTTTTCTCCCCCTCCTTTGTGTAGATCAAACACAATTTGTCTGAGGTCCTGCTTGCAACCATGAATATTTTATTCACCAAGTATAAGAGGATGAAAGGCACAAGCCCAACCACTCCTGCCAGACCCCAGAGAGTAATGGAAGACAGAGATTCGGTAAGAATATAATCCTCACTGTCTGACAAGTTTTTCTATATCCTGTTCTGCTGGTTTCTAGAGACTGGGCTTCAAGTAACTCTGACTCTCTTATGGTCTTGGTTTTGGCTTGCTCAGTTACTTAGAGTCTTGGTCTACTGAGCTTGACTAGTTACTTAGTCTCAAGGCTGGTCTCTGGTGCTTTGTGTAAAGAAAGGTTGGAACTGAATGATCTTTAAAGTCCCTTTCAGCCTAAGCCATTCTGAGTCTATGATATTGCTTTAAGTGATGTTGAGTTAATGGAGATATTACATCTATATTCATCTCCTAGCAAGGGAAAACAAGTGTTCACTTTGCTTCTTAGTGGAATCTTAGATAGTAAATAGATAGTAAAGTAAATGGGAACAGTGCAGTGTCTCTAGGATGGTTGATGTTGCTGCCTTGACAACTGAGCTGTTGCTTTTTAAGCACCTGATTGCCACTCCTTTCATTTGAGCAATTGCCCATTTCTGGTGGGAAGGCCTTCCTTGACTCTTCCCCTCAGCTTGCTTCTTTAGTGATGCAGGCCAACACTTTCCAGGTGTTCTTGGGTAAAACACCAAGATGCTCAAGCACATCCCCTTGGTGAATGCCAGCATTGTTCTGCTGCCCCTGCAGGGAGTGGGCAGCTTGCAGCAGTGCTTGGTCTGGCTGCTGTTGAAATGCTTTACACCAGTGGGTTTGACCTACTGCTCAGGCTGGTGCAGAGGCATTCTCTGAGCCACTGATGGGAACCTCCCCCTCCAGCAAGCTGCAGAATAGGCAGCATTTAAATGGCACAGTCAGATTTGTGAGCACTCACCTGCTAATGTGTGGGGTTGAGCAGAAGGGTTCACAGCTTAATTCCAGCCAGGTTTGGTCTTGTAACTCTTAATAAGGTAAAGCTGCTGCAGGCACTTGGAACTAAGGCCAAACCATTCATCCTGTCTTAACAGATCAGAAAATAAATATCAACTCCTTTTGAGAGTGAAAAACCAGCTTGGGCCATAGCCCAGGCTTTATTCTGGGCTTTAGTCGGCTGCAGAAGTGCCTTTGATCTATAAACTGTAATATTAGTGAAAGTCTTAGTAGCATTTTTAAATTACACAGAAAAATAAAAGGCTCAGGTAATGGTACAGCTTTTGTCTTTGGGCCACAGCCTGTGAGAGCTACGGGACCCTGCCTCACAGGGGGGCTTGTACTCTAGATCAGCAGCACTGGAGAAGGGTACACACTGCTTGGGCTTCTCCACCTTAAACTCTGCATGCGTGAAGAAGTCCCAGGCTAACACAATCTGTTACCTGCTGTGTGTCTTCACAAGGTTGGCACTGAGCAAAGAGTGCCTTGGCTCCTTGCTTTCCAAGTGAGCTGTTGGTTTTGATTTTCTGATTTCAGTCTTATGCCTCATGTAGTAGGATTTACCATCTCCATAGGGGTGGTGTGCTGTCAAGTGTCAGCCCAGGATGAATACCATGGGCTCACTGGGGGTGGGATTAGCAGCTTTGCTGGCAGAGGTTTGTGTGGAAGGAGGCCACCCTGATACTGCATCATATCCACAGTGTGCTCAGTGTGAACACTGCTTCTTAAACGTGCTCTGCACTCTCACGCTGTCACAGTTGTGGAGATGAACTGATGATGTACCTTGCTAAAAACCCTTGAAAGTTTTCTTTATTTCAGGCTTCAAGTTTTGTTAATCAAGCTCCAGGCCATGTGATGGGATCTCATGGCAGCAGGGTGTCAGTGATGTTGGGAGCACGGGGCTTCTGAGTCACAGTTCTCTGGCTGCCGTGTGCAGCACAGCTTGTACTGTCAAAGGGGACAAGTGTCCACTGCCTCTGCTGTCAGGGAAGGGATAAGAGAACAGCTATGTGACTGGAGTGTCACAAGGGAACATAAATCTGCTACTGTAGGATTAGCAAGAGAAAAAACCTACCGCCCTGTAGCTCCCATCTGCCTGAAGGTCTGGACGTGCAAAAAAAAATACCAGGCATGGGCACATGGAAGGTAGGGTAAGAATGGCTTTAGCATGTGTTGCACTTTTTTCTTATCCTGAAGAATTTCTTCCAAGACTGCCTCAGCAGGGAATTTAGATTGTTTCAGTTGGGAGGCACCTCAGGCAATTTTAGTGGTGTGAAAAAATGAGGGCATTACAGATGTGAGGAGAGAGGTATTTCTTCAGCAAAATCTCATTCATCTGGACAGAGATGGCAGACATGAGCTTCAGCAGGCTGTGCATGACAAGAATTTGTCTCCTGAACTTCCTTGGGAGAAGGGCAGCTTTTCCATATTCTCTCAGGAAGCAAATTTATGGGGAAATCAGGCCCTTTCAGAAGCTTTTACAGTCTTGGCGTATTGCCCAGTAGACAGTGCAAGTGAAAAATTACCTTTCTTTGAATAGGTCTTTCAAATCCCTGGCTTTTCTTTAGATCCATCAGAGCAGGCAGATTCAGATCCCTGTGTTCATCAGAAGAAAATATGCTGTTTGTAACTCTGAGGCTTATTCTACATAGCAGGGAACAGCATCCCCCAGAGAGGAGATCAGAGCCTTGAATCTGCCCTCTGGTGCCAAGCACTGCTCTGCCAACCACCCTGAGCAGGATCCTGCTGCCCTGGGTGGGACTTGGGCAGGAACAGCATGGACCTGGCAGCACAGGCAGGATGGAGGGGAGTTCTGCTGGAGCCCCCTGAACCCAGTAATGCTCTCTGCTAAACATCTCCTGTCCCACTCTGGAGGTGGACTGGACTTTACTTAAAAAAGATCAGGTTTGGGGTCAGAGCTGGCATTTCTGCATTGTGTTTATTTCAGAATGAAATTGCCCAAGCTGTGTTTTGAGTATTTTTTTCTTTTATGTATATAATTAATTAGTTTTGGGAATGAGGGAACAAAGTCCTGTCCCACTTGGCCTGATCCATTCTGTCAGATTTCAGGCAGAGATTGCAGGGAGCCCAGCCTGTGGTGACAGCCCTGACCCAGATGTTGTGAGGGCATGACAGCAATGTCATAGACTCCTCACCCCAGTCAGGGGTGGTGAACTCTCTGGAGCAGCCCAAGGGCATTATCTTGGCAAAATCAGGTCATGAATAGAATGGAACTATTATTTTTTTTTTTAAATTATCTATAGCCTCACTTAAAATTGCAAGTAACTCTAACGTTCATTAAGTAATTAGAGCCAATAGAACATCTAGACCTCCAGGCTGCTCTTAACCTCTGCAGACCTCTGTTTGTTCTTCCCAAAGTATTGTTTTGATTTTTAAAAATAGGCCAGCTTTGGTATCATTGCTACTGTAAAGGTAAAGAGAACAGTAGCTCATAGTGCTCCTCAGCCTTTCGTAGTCATGGTGAGACTTTTTGCCTCTTAATACTTTAACTCCAGAGTCAGACACCTTGACGTGCTTTTTTTTTCATCTGCCACCTGTTTTGACCTCCACTGAAAAGCAGCAGCTCAGACACGGCGTCACTGTGTAACACACTTGGGAGCAGGCTGGGAGGCCATGGCTGGAACAGAATGAGTGATTTCCAGGCCACCTTGTCAAGTTGCCAATCCACTGGTGGTAACTGACAGCTTGGGAGGGAAGCTGTCCTGAGAGATGTTAGCAATTAGGTCAGTCTAGGGAAAACTCTCCCAGCTTTTCCATTATCAGCCTCCAAAGCTTCTCTGTGGCTGTTGAATAACAGACTGGTTTAACATCACCCTGAAAAAGGGGTGGAATTGGCCCAAGAGGCATCAGGGATGGTGTTAATAACAGTTCCCAGCCGGAATGGGCTTCGGTCACTTCTCAGTTTGTAAAGTTCCTGCTATCAGATTTACCATTCACGTGCCAACAGCAGCCTAAAAACCTTTGGCTTTCCCTGCAGTCTGTAGGTGAAAGCAGGGTTTGAACATGGGGATCTTCTAGTACAGTAATTTTGAGATGCTTAATATTTGAGTAGAAAAAACTGTTTGCAATCAAAGCAGTCTGAACAGTTTTATACAAAGATTTGGGTTTGCTGTATTCTCTTGACTCCTACCAGATATTGGAATGACTTTACTTTAATAACAGTTTTAACAAATGA
Source organism: Phainopepla nitens (assembly GCA_013400175.1). Classification (NCBI taxonomy): domain Eukaryota; kingdom Metazoa; phylum Chordata; class Aves; order Passeriformes; family Bombycillidae; genus Phainopepla; species Phainopepla nitens. The sequence continues at coordinate 166,230 of VXBQ01001371.1, forward strand.
AACAAATTATTCCTGAGTTCCTTCAACTGTTCTGTGGTCTTCTGGTGTGCAAGAAGGGGTTTGATTGCTTTGGGCAAAGGTCTGAGTGGCCTTGGTGCCTCTGCTTTCATTGTGCTATTGGCAGGACGAGCCTTTGAGGAGATTGGTGTGTTGCAGGTGATGCTGGAGATCTCCAGGTGTGTGTGGCATCTCTGATTTGTTTCTAGTGCTTCTGCATTGAGAGCATTATTGCTGCGTTTCAACAGGATCAACTTTGTTTTGCAAGGTGGGAAGGAATCCTGTTGCCCTGGGAAAGCCCACTTCATGCAGAAATTACAAATTGCTGCAGTACAGCAATGCTGCACATTGCTGAAAATGTTTTTTCTTAGGTCTTATCTAATAAATGGGACTATTTTTTAAGCAAAAGGGTCTTATCAAATAAATGGGACTATTTTTTAACTTGACATGCTATTCATGGTTGGAAACAGGAATAATTGGATTTTCTTCAAAATGCAGAGACTCCTTTTCCCGAGAGCAGCTCTGAGAAATAAAGATTACCTGGGCTCATTTGAAGAGTATTGTATCATTGTAATTTTTTTTTATACTAAAGTAACTTTGTTTTTCTGTTTTTTAGCAACTTCAGTCTCAAGCTCGTGCACTGATAATGTTTGCTGGGATGATCCCATACAGAACGTCGGGAGACACGAACGCAAGACTGGTGCAAATGGAGATCCTTATGAATTAGCAGAGCAGCTTTGGCTGGGGCTGCAGCAGCCTGTGCCTGTCTTTAGTATGTTCAGGGGGCCCATGGGACCAGTGTCGTTTTGTATTCTGTATTTTTGTTGGCAGAAATAAATTTCTTTGGTTTTGATATTTGTTTTTGACATTTTCATTTTCACTGATTCTTGTGTTTTTATGTTTTTATTGATTTTATTTTCAATTGGTTTACATTTAGAAGTTTATTCTTAATTAGTTACTAGGCTGTGCAGAAAAAGAAGTCATAGCTCTGCAGTAGGGACACGAATATGGAATTTTATAGTAGAAGAGGAAATTGAGAAGAAAACTTTGATTTATTGCTTAATGAATTTAATGCTGAGAAACTTTAGGGGGTTTTGAATGCATGTTAAGTGTTGAAAATGTGTCTGATGCCCCACCCCCCTGTGACACACTGTCATCAGTCCATCCTGTTGTCTCGTGTGGAGCATGTGCTGCTGCGGTGCCGGTGAGCTCTGTGTGCTGCACAGACCCCTCCCTGCTGCACCAGGTGCTCACAGCCCTGGAGCTCTGCTGGTGAAGCTTTTGCAGGAGCAGCTGGGATGGAAACAGGTATTTTGGTAGGAGAGTGTTTTTGTGAGCAGCGTGTGAGTTTTTAGGCAGTTGCATTCCAAGTGGGCCCCTGTCGGGTTCAGCAGAAGTGAGGAAGCTGAACCAGAGAGGCCCAGGTGTGGCTGTGTTAGTTTAGCAGGAAACCCGAGGCCTACAAAAGCAAGGGGCTTTAAAAATGGTTAGCTTTGAATATTTTGAGCTACAATTAAACAAGAGTGAAAGCCTAAGGAGCATGTTATAGTAGAAGCTTTTATTTTTAATATAACTGCATATCTCTGAAAAAAAATGGGAGGAATGTTGGTGGTTGCTCTTGCTGCTCCCCTGCTGCTGTCTCACCCTCTTGTGTTACTGGAATATGAGAACATATGGAGTTTGGAATGCAGACCAGGCAGCAAAATGTAGGGGCTGATTTCAGCCTTTGTATGTTAATAGCTATCATGGGAGAGAATTCATCTCCATTTTGCAATGTTTTAGTTTACTGGGATGGAGGAATATCTGACTGACATGATGACAATTTTCCTAATAACTTTTATCACCAGAAATGTTGTAGCATAAGTTTTGTCCACCTTTTGGACAGGAAGCAAAGGGCTTTCCAGCCATCCCAATCCATGTCTGTCAGCATTAGCAAACCAGCTGCTGGCTTCTCAGAGAATAGAGCTAGGGATTGTGTACAGCATGGAGTGCTCCTGTAGCATGGCCAGGATTGTCCCAACTGAAAGCTGAGAGAGAGCTGGACAACACCCTGCAAGTAAAGGGGAGTTGGTGAGTTACCAAGGAGTTTTTTGGGGGTGGGAGTGGGGTAGAATTGCTTAACAAACTTGTCAACAGGTGAGTGTGGAAAGCTGTATTGGCTATTAACGTTTCTGGCATATTTGTTTGGAAATGGTTCTTGGCATGACTCAGGTAAGAACTGATCCCATTCCCTGGAGAATAGGCATCTTCCCTGTTGTGGGGACAGTTGTGGTGGGGCCAGGGCTGCCCCAAATGTAGTCCTGCAGGATGACCCTGCTCCTGAGTTTTCCTTGCTAGTGCTCAGCCTCTGTCCCTGGGTTACTCTCAGTCTCAAACCACCTCCCATAAAGAGAATCTGGCAAGTCTGCACCTGTCCTCAGGCAACCACTGACCTGAGCAGGAGAGGGACAATGTTTGCTGGAGTCTGGGAAGGGTGAGAGGCACTTTCCCTGCTGTAATTCCCTCTCCCTGATCTGCCATTCATGCAGGGACAGAGGTTCTTTGGGGCTCAGCTCGTACTGCTGCCATTTCAGGACCTTGTTCTCCTGTCTCTAGCCCATCCCCTGCTCAGGAGAGCTATCATGCTGCCTCACTGGCATGTTCTGATGTCCAGTGTTGAACCTGGGGACTTTCTATAAGTAGTACATTACCCTTTCTCCATCTGCCCTTCGAGAAGGCTATAGCAGGTGCTTTCTGGTGCTTCTCAGCCTTCTTGGCTGTTGGTAAAAGGGAAAGTTGATGTCTGTATATAGTTTGCTCCTTTTGTGTCCAGTGGTTGTGACCCCAGCCTGTGGTCCCTTTTTAAGCTAATCAGAAACTGAATTATTTCATGCTTTCAAAATCCAAGATGATCCTTCTGTGATGGACAGATGGGAAATAAACCCCAGGGAACTCCAAGTCCCGAGACTAACCCTGGAAAGGTAAGACCAGTCCCATTTTGGTTGAGATAAGAGATTGTGGGTATAACAGAAAGTGCCATAGATATTTGGAGCTAATTTATTACTTTTTGATTGCTCTCTGATTTCTTCTTAGGTTTGTGCAGGTGGTGAATGTTACATCCCATCCATCTTCCCACATTCCCCAGAGTGGCAGGTTCCAGCTCAGCCTGGCTCTAGCAAACCTGACCCCTCTGCATGACTTCAAGGGCTTTGCTGCTTTGAGGTAGATGCTGATGCACATACTGGTGCTTTGCTGAATAAGGCACCCCCATGGTTTTCCAGATGTCTCTGTTTTCCCTCCACCTCATGATTATTCTGCTGGAGAGAACAACCAGCTTCTGCTCCCTCAGGTTTTGCACCATCGTGCTCTGACTTTGCTAATTTACAAGCTTAGCCTTTTCTAAATAGCTTATATACTGGAAAGGTTTTTTGGGGCGTCACTAAACTCATGCCTTGTGTTTGGTATAGCCTGTTCAAAGGGAGTAGTGCACAGTGTGCAGCAGAGCCAGGGGTTCATTCTGAGTAAAAACTGACAAATGTTCTCTAAGTCAGTGGAGCTCTGCTCTTTATACACAGAGCAAGCACAAATTAAGTTTAGGGTAGTTCCATCTGCTTTTTCCTACTGTGAGACTACTCTCTGGCATTAAAGATCCTCCACGTAGAGGAGATGCATCTGAAAGGTGACTCATTGGTTGAGTCAAATACAGCTGAAGCTCGTGTTGCTGCAGGAGATTAGAGGAAAAAGTGAAAAGGTGTTTGCTGTGTTTTGCATGTGACAATCTTGTTCTGGTGTGGATGCAGCAGAGGCAGGCAGTCTCCAGGTCTGTGTCCCACAGTTTGTGTGGCTCTGTGGTTCTGGAACACCCACACGTGCTGCAATACCAGCACAGCAGCTCCTAAAGTTTTATAGGCTTCACTTCCTCCAAGGACCAAGGGCTGAGTGATGTGCTGTGGATTTACAAGAGAGTTGCAGGGAAATAGAGAAATACTGACTGTAAACCTTTGCTCTATGTTACCTGTCCAGTAGGGAAAAAATTAAAGTTCTGCCTAGAGTTAACCTGGTAAAAACTACACTGAGGTAAGGGAAAACAGTCACCTCCTGTGGGAACTGGCACTGCTGAAATGTGCCTCGAGAGCCTCCTAAACACTCTCAGAAAGCTGGTGTCAGTGGGTCCTGTCTTCTCAGCTGTCTCTGTGAAGTTTTTCTAGTCCAGACAACAAAATTAATCCTTTCAAGTATTTTCACCATTACCTCAGCTTATGCTGGTCATAGTCCAGGTACTGCCTATGGGTTACATTCCTACTCATCTGCCTTTTCTTGAATTTCCCTGCTGAATGCAGATTCTGCATCTCAATCTGATTTTTGTTCTGTTTTCCAGACCCTCTGGCTGGAGTAGACCCACTTAATGAGGTGGCTTCTCTGTTCACCACCATTTCCTACTACTACTGCATTTGTCTAAGATACTGCCTGGACCTTGTTCCTCACAGGAGCTGAAGGAATTGTGTTCAGAAAAAGTGAATTCAATTAACTTCTTTTGGTTCTGTTACTCTCCCAACCCTTGTCATGCCAGCCTCTCAGAGAAGCAAAATGTTCTCCTTCCACCCTGGAAGAAGTAAGGGGATACTGTTAATTCCAGTTCTGTGTCCCTGGGGTGGGACAGCACTCAAATACTGCCTCTGTTCATGTCCCTGTACCAGAATTTTTGTCCTCTTTCTCTCTGGGTTTGAAGTTGGAAGGATGGAAATGGTGTCTGGAAGAGATGGGAGATGATCTCTGTTCCCACTGGGAAAGGTTACTGGCAGTTGGCTGAATAACCATCTCTTTTCTCTTCCCAGGCTTCCCTTGCTGTGTTGCTGAGAAATTGAGTCTGCTCTGTACAGTGGGTTTGCAGTGCTGGGCCCCTGCACCGTTCGTGTGTCCTGTGTCGCTCAGGGCGGTAGGTTCCCTCTTCCACAGGGATGGAAACAGGTCAATTAAAGCCTCATTAAAGCCTGCTGGAATGTAATACTTCGGCAGTCTTTAAAGAAGCTGTGTAATGCACCGCACCGTTCTCTGCTTAACTCGAATTTGGGTTCATTTGATGCGTTTAATATCCAGAACAAACTGGGGGATCAGCTGGAAGTGAGGGAAAGCCCTGCAGAAACAACTTGGCGCCTCTTCCCTGTGAGTGGAGGGGCTGGAGGGAGGTGCTGCAGAGCTCCCCGCCCTGCCCGCAGCTCCCAGCGCCGCTCGCCCCGCTCGGTATTGTTGCTGCAGCTGGTGTTGTGAATCAGGCCGACGACAAGCGCTTCCTACAATCCGGCTATTTCACTACACCAGGGTTGCATCATACCACTCGCTTCGCTCTTCGCCCGCCTCTGGAGCCCTCCTGTCTCTTCCGGAGCATCTCTGACCCTGCTGTGTTTTACAGACCCCCCACTTAAGAGACTGATTTTTGGGCAAATCAGCGGTTTTGATGAAACAATGAGGTTCTAAAATAAAGCCATTTCTGCTGGGTGTGATTCTGCTGGTGCATCTGTTGTGAGAGGAAGCTGACTTTGTGGAGGGTGTTGTGCGAGGTGCTGGGGTGAGCTGCCAGCTTCGTCCCGCCTCGCCCTTGTCCCCGCTCTCCAGGCTCCGAGGTGCTCTGCAGTGCTGCGAGGGCTGAGCACGGATGCAGACCAAGCTGCCTGTCCTCAGTTGTACGGGCCTTGGGTGATCAGGGCCGTCTGTCCTCACACAAACAAGGGGGCTGGAGCAAGTCCTCAAAAATCAGGTCAAAATTTGTGTGTGAATGCAAAGACAGCCAGAGGCAGCAGGGCAGGCAGGCCCAATTTTCCATTAACTTGCAAAGCCACACGAGCTGAAATTCCAATGGGCTGCTCTCGAAATTTTATTACTGGCCTTGTTCGCTGTCTTTGCTGATCTTATCTGTAACTGCTTTTGTGGCACATGTGACAGGGGCTGCAGGGGTGTAACAGGCACCCATCCCTCCCCCTGTCTTCACCTGCTGTGGCTGTGGGCTTATGGCCACACAGCTTCAGCTTGTGTTTTGTGTGATGGGAGCAAGGGTTGAAGTGGCTTATAAACTCAGGGATGAGACTGGGGACAGTTCTGAGTCCTGGGTGCTCAGTGGTACCATATCCCTGGGTTGGGAGGGGAAGGGGGCTGTGGGACCATGGGCATCTCTGCTGCCTGGTACTGAGAGCTGCCAGCTCCTGGCCCTGGACAAGCACAGACAGATTACACTGCTCTGTGCACCCTGGCTTCTCCAGCCCCCTGGAATCTGAGTCCCAGCAGGAGCATCCCTCCAATGCCTTGATGTCACACTCCCCCCTTCCCCTGGTTTCACTGTGAGATAAAGGCACCATTCCTCTCCCCACATCCGGCCCAGCTCAATGCCACAGGCAGCATCTTGGAGCCCAGCCAAGATGATTTACGAGATCTGACGGGTCTGGGGCAGTATCCCAGGGAAGGGCGAGGGTGCGTGGGAGTCTTGCTCCCTTTTTCCATAATAAATCCCTGTGGGAACTGAATGTTCCTGTGTTGGGGCCGGAGGCAAACTCAGCACTGCATTTCTCTGCTGATCTGTCCTTGGGACTTAATCTCAAATCCGTTATCGCTGCCCCCATCGAGTGCTGGGAGGCAGTGATGCCCATTATGGTGGTTTTGGTATCCCTTCCAGCTATTTTTTTCCCCCTGACCAGCTCGGGGTGGTTCAGGCTGATTCCTTTCCTCTATTAGCATCAGTGGTGGGTGTGTGCCGGTCACCTCACTCCGGTCTTGCGGGGTATAAAGCTGGCAAGCCCCTCTCCACCCTGTCCCCTCCTGGCAGGCTCCTGGGCAGGGTCAATGGCCGAGCTGCCCATCCCAGATCTGCCCCCGGCCCGCTGCAGTGGCCGCTTCACTATCAGCACCCTCCTGGGCATGGAGGAGGGGGGCCGGGGTCCCTACACACCCACCGAGGGCTCCAGCTGCGACAGCGCCCAGCCCACCCACCTGTCCAGCAGCACCCTCTGCACCAGGACCTTCGGCTACAACACGGTGGATGTGGTGCCAGCCTACGACCACTACGCCAACAGCAAGGGGGTGGACGACCCCAGGAAGGGCAGGCCCTCGCTGGCTGACCTGCACTCCATCCTCAAGGTAACGGGGCTTGGCTGTACCCACAGCATCTCCATCATCTCCTGGCCGTGCTGCTGGTCCCTGCAATGTGTCTGTGGTGGGTCACTGTGCCTCTTGCCTCTTGGTGCCATAACTGGTGCTGTGCTGACTGCATGTCCCCAAGAAGGCCCTGGGAGAAGCCAGAGAATCCAGCTGTTCCCAGCTGTGTGCTCAACCGGAGCACTGCCTCCAGGGACAGTTGCCTGAAGTCCACCCTCACCTGCCTTCCCCTCGTCCCACAGCCTGACCCGGGCCACCTTCGCACACCGGGGTCTGACCTGCAGCAGAGCAATGGCCTGCCAGAGGCCGGGCCGGAGGCTGGGCTGGAGGCTGGGCTGGAGGAGGCAGAAGGGGAGCCAGGCAGAGATTCTGTGCCAGAACCTGTCCGCTTTGGATGGGTGAAGGGCGTCATGGTGAGTGTGAGCCATCCCCCACAGAGCATGCTCCATCCCTCCTGCCCCGTAAGCATTTCACCCTTGTTGCATTTTTCCCAATGTTTATATTTTTGCAAGCACATGTGCTTTGAGCAATTCCCTGCCCTCCGTGGTGGGGTGGTTTTCTCTGAGGAGCAGCAGAGCTGGCATGGTTTGGCCATGCCCAGGTGTCAATGCCCTGATGGCCAGTTCCCCTCTGTCCCCTCCCAGATTCGCTGCATGCTGAACATTTGGGGCGTTATCCTCTACCTGCGCTTGCCCTGGATCACCGCCCAGGCAGGAATCGGTGGGTGCTGCGGTTCACCCTGGGCTGGACAGTGCCACTGGGCCCATCCTCACCCAAACACTTGGGGGGTGGTGGGACTCCTAGGGAGGGCTGGGGACACACGAGTGAAGAAATGCCCTTTCCCCGCAGCCCTGACGTGGCTCATCATCCTCATGTCCGTGACAGTCACCACCATAACCGGCCTGTCCATCTCTGCCATATCCACCAATGGCAAAGTCAAGTCAGGTAGTGTGTTCCCTCCCGGCCACTCCAGGGGCTGCCCCATGGATGTGAACTCCTGGCATGAGCTGTGAGGAGTGGGGGGACCCCAAAAACGTGGGGGGGAAGCAGTAATGCCATGGGTGTCCCCTGCCTCAGGAGGCACCTACTTCCTCATCTCACGGAGCCTCGGGCCGGAGTTGGGCGGCTCCATTGGGCTGATCTTTGCCTTTGCAAACGCGGTGGCCGTGGCCATGCACACAGTGGGCTTTGCTGAAACTGTCCGGGACCTGCTGCAGGTAAGAAAGCAGCTCTGGGTCCCAATGCCCCCCCTACCCCTCCATCCCCACCTTCTCCTTGCAGAACCTGTGTTGATTATCAATATTTATGGTATCACTGGACCACTGATAATCAAAGAGTGGCTGCTAAAACTCACAGAAAAAACAGTGGTTTGGTAAGGAAGAGGGTTATTTCCATGTTGTGAATAGTTCCCCTTCCCCAGGAGCACAATTCCCTCATCGTGGACCCCACCAATGACATCCGAATCATTGGGGTCATCACTGTGACGGTGCTGTTGGGCATTTCCCTGGCTGGCATGGAATGGGAGGCCAAGGTAACCCTCATTCCTGCTCACATTTTTCTCTTGGGCTGATAAGAGCTGTCCCTGCTGCCCACCAGGCATCTGAGGAGCAGAGGATGCCTGTAGCTCCCCAAAAACAGGCATGGGTTTCTCCTAATGCATTCATCATTGGGTTCTTTCTGTGCCCAAACGCCCAATCCTTCAGCTGGCTCTTTCTGGTCTGGCAGGCACAGATATTGTTCTTCCTGGTCATCTTGGTTTCCTTCATTAACTACCTGGTGGGGACAGTGATCCCAGCCACCGCTGAGAAGCAAGCAAAGGGCTTCTTCAGCTACCGAGGTGGGTCCACCACGGGCTCGGGTTGCACTCAGCAGGTCCAAGTGCATCCCTGGAGCTTGCTCTTTGCTGCAGTTGGGGAAGATGTTTGCTATGAGAAGGCGCTCTTTGCTGAGACATGCCATTAAAAGCACAATGTCCCCTCCCATGGGGTCCCTGCCATCAGCACCATGCCCCCAGCCAGTGCTGAGGTGGTTTAGACAGGTAAAAAGTAGCCGAGAGGCCCCAAATGCTTCTCCTCTGCTTCCTCCCCAGCTGATATCTTTGCTCAGAACTTTGTGCCCAGCTGGCGTGGACCTGAGGGCTCCTTCTTTGGCTTGTTTTCCATTTTCTTCCCGTCAGCAACCGGCATCCTGGCTGGGGCCAACATTTCAGGTGACCTGAAGGTGGGTTGTGACTGTTGCTGCCTGAGCCACTGTTTCTCAGCGCTCAAGCCCTGTTTTCCCTGGGGCTTTCATTTTGATCCAACAGTTGAACTTTGTTTTATTTCTTCCGGAAACTTTGGGCTCAGCCAGGAGATGCTCTGTGTCTTTGTGATACAGTGAATTAAAATTCCTCTTGTACAGCAGCCACAAATAAACTGCCTGCATTAGCACTGCTGCTGGAAAGCTGTCTTACATATCTCTGCAACTCCCTTGGGCAGGATCCTGCCGTGGCCATCCCCAAGGGCACCTTGATGGCCATCTTCTGGACCACTATGTCCTACCTGGTGCTTTCCGCTACCATTGGTAAGCAGCATGTCCTCAGGTGCAATGGGTGACAGGGCTGGGTGGGTGAGCTGGCCCCACCCAAAATGGGTGGCCTGGGAGGATGCAGGTGCATAGGAGCCAGGAGCAAGCTGTGGACACTGGCACTGATACCCCAGTGTGAGTGCCACAGGTGCCAGATCCCCACGCGGGGCAAAGTCATGTTGGGTGGGCAGTGGGGCTCATGGCATTGCTCAGAGACATCGTGCAGTGGGGCAGCCCCATGGCAGGGACTTGGGAGTTGTCACAGGCAACGGGATATGGGGCTGAGCTTCATGAAACCGTGGAGAGGTACCAGCCCTGCTCTAGCCCTGTGTGTCCCCCAGGTGCCTGTGTGGTCCGAGATGCCTCCGGCAGCCTGAACGACAGCGTGGCCATGGGCTCGCCGGGCTGTGAGGGACTGGCCTGCAGCTTCGGCTGGAACTTCACCGCCTGCACCCAGCAGCAGAGCTGCCGATACGGGCTCAGCAACTACTACCAGGTACTGCTCAGAACCACGACCAGCCCTTGTTCCTGCTCCTGGCCAGGTTTGTGCCACAATGGATGGCTTTCTCAGGGCAGCTGCATGGCTGGCACACCCCTGCCATCCTGGGGGCACCCATGCTCTTGAAACAGCCATGTGTTAACAAGAAGGCACCAAGGAGTGGGCTTTTGGATGTGGCTGGACTTTGCTGCCTGGATAATGTTAAAGAAAATGCAGCAGGATGGGGCCTGGGGCTGGAAATCCCTCAGGGCTGGGCTGGAGATTGGTGCACCAGGGATGCTGGGGTTCCTGATCCCCTGGTTTTCACACAGAGCATGAGCATGGTGTCTGGATTTGGCCCCCTCATTACAGCAGGGATCTTTGGCGCTACCCTCTCCTCGGCATTGGCCTGCCTTGTCTCAGCCCCCAAAGTCTTCCAGGTGAGGGGGTGGTGTCTGCACACCCCAACTCCTCTCCCTGAGCTCAGCATGGGTGATGCTCCTTTGTGCAGGGCTCTGTATCCGTGAGCAGCCCTGGGGCAAGGAGGATGCTGCTGTCAACACAGGGCATCTGTCCAGTTTGGTCCTTGCTCTTATGGATGCAGGAGCCACCATGGCACTGCCATGCCATGTCCCTGGCAAAGCCTGCTGTCCCCACCACGTCTCTCCTTGCAGTGTCTCTGCAAGGACCAGCTCTATCCTCTCATCGGCTTCTTCGGGAAGGGCTATGGGAGGAACAGCGAGCCCATCCGTGGCTACTTGCTCACCTACGTCATTGCTGTTGGCTTTATCCTCATCGGTAAGTGCTCGCTGCCCCAGTACCTTCCTGGAGCTTGCCACCAGCAGGGTGGCTCAGTCCCCACCACTGACAGCTCACTCTTCTTCTTCTCCCACAGCTGAGCTCAATGCCATTGCCCCCATCATCTCCAACTTCTTCCTCTGCTCCTACGCCCTCATCAACTTCAGCTGCTTCCACGCCTCCATCACCAACTCCCCAGGTGGGCTGTGCCCCGCCCCGCCGTGTCCTGCGGCGGTTCCGCGGCCGGCTCCCCGTCCCAGCAGGGGCCGCTCTGTGTGTTTGCCTGCAGGCTGGCGACCCTCCTTTCAGTATTACAGCAAGTGGGCTGCGCTCTTTGGAGCAGCTGTCTCAGTGGTGATCATGTTCCTGCTGACCTGGTGGGCGGCCCTCATTGCCTTTGGCATCGTCATCTTCCTCCTGGGATATGTCCTCTACAAAAAGCCAGGTGGGTGGTGGTCACCTGGCACCAGCGATGCCCCAGAAGGGGTCTGGCCCTGTTGCTAATCCATCTTCCCCACACAGATGTCAACTGGGGCTCCTCTATGCAAGCCAGCTCCTACAACATGGCCCTCAACTACTCAGTGGGGCTGAGCGAAGTGGATGAGCACATCAAGAACTACAGGCAAGGGCAGCTCATTGCAGTCTGACAGAGAGGGCATAGAGGGAGTAGGATGAAGAGCCAGCTCCTGCCTCCCAGGGAGGCTTCGTGCCCATGGCCACATCCTCACCACCACACTCAGTAGCCAGGAGCTACAGCAAAATGTGTCTGTCTCCAAAATCCCATGTCTGTGCCATGTAAGGTAGAGAACTGGGCAAACCCTGCCCTCCCTGTACCGGGCAGACACAGACACATTGGTCTCATCGGAGATAAAAAGACCCAGGAGTGAGACTGGACCCTCAGGCCACATAATGTTTTCTCATTCTAAAGATGCTCCCTATAGTTGCCACTGGCCAAGCATGGGAGAAGAGACATGGCTCATTCCAAAGAGGCTGGATGCCTCAAAAGTACCATTCCTCACTCCCTTTTCCCCTGCCTGCAGACCGCAGTGCCTGGTGCTGACTGGCCCACCCAACTTCCGCCCGGCACTGGTGGATTTTGTGGGGACCTTCACCAAGAACCTCAGCCTGATGCTCTGTGGCAACGTGCTGATTGTGAGTCACCTGCAGAAGCTGGTTGGTTCCTTGTCCTGGGGACTCTGGCCACTGGTGGGTGGTGGGCTGGGAAATCCACTTGTATCGTGGTGGGCTCACAGGGTGGAGATTGAACTGTGCCCACTTGTGTGCTGCTGGATGATGAAATGTGTCAGCTGGAAGCCTCTCTGAGTTGTTAAGTAATATTGGTGAAGCATCAGGATGTCCCTGTGGGCTTATAGCTTCCCTTTGCCAATTAATTGCGGAAGATTTGGAAGGATGAAGTAGTTGCTTAGAGGACAGGGGGGTTCTACAGCCCTGAAGTCTCCAGAGCAATTGAGTGCAGTAAGAACCAGCTCATCTGCACCCACAGGACTGTGGGGATTGTGTGCACTGGCTGTCGACTCCCTGCATTCACTGGTTTTCTTGGCTGTGATTGCAACCTCCCATGGGAGCAGTGGCTACATCCACCTCTTGCCAATGATTTGGGAAGAGAGGAGCTAGAAGTCCTTGGTGGCAAGAGCACCAGTTGGAAGGGGCTGCCTGAGCTCCTGCCCCTGATTCCTGCAGGGACCGCAGAAGCAGAAGATGCCAGAGTCCCGGCTGATGGCAGATGGCCACACTAAGTGGCTAATGAAGAGGAAGATCAAGGCTTTCTACACGGATGTGGTGGCTGAGGATTTGAGAAGTGGTGTCCAAATGCTCATCCAGGTACAGCCATCGCTGGCTTTCCAGCAGCAGGGTCCCTCCTCTTTGTCTCGGCTTGGGGGAGCTCTGACCCCGCTGCACCATCTCCAGGCACCTGCCTTTGTGTTGCTCCCCCATGGAGTGGACTGACACCACTGTCTGTCCCTGCAGAGGGGTCTCATGGGGACATCTGTCTGCAGGCTGCTGGCCTCGGGAAGATGAGACCGAACATCTTAGTGCTGGGCTACAAGAGGAACTGGCAGACGGCATCTCCACAGAGCGTGGAGGACTACGTGGGCATCCTGCAGTACGGCCACGCCGGCTCCCCCGCCTCTCGGGGACACTGGCACCTGGTGGCGGCCCCGCGGTCGCTGGCGGCTGCAGCCACGTGCGCAGGGTCCAGCTGGACAGCGCCACCCCCCATTAACTGCCTTCTCCTCCCTCCTTCCAGCGACGCTTTCGATTTCAAGTACGGTGTGTGCTTAATGCGGATGAAGGAAGGGCTGAATGTTTCCCGAGTGCTGCAGGCACATGGTAAGTGGTTCTGGTCGGCCAGGGATGCACAGAGACATGGAGCTGTGGGATGTGCCAGCCAGCACCGTGTCCACAGACAAAGGTCACAGTCCTGGCGGGACATCACTCCTGAGGCACTGCTGTGCTGCCCTTGCTCTTCTCCTCCCTCCTCAGTTAACCCCACGTTCAAGGCAGCAGAGCACCCCGAGAATGGCACTGGCAGCAGAGCAGCCCCAGGCACAGGTAGGTTGGTCCTGGCTCGTGACTGCCCAGAGCATTCCCAGCACTGAGGATTATTTTCCAGGCAGGGTGGGGGTGTCAAGCACTGATGGGGAGCAGGGCTGGGACCAAGAGGAAGTGATGCCTTTAATCCTTGGCCGGTGGTGCCCTTTGCTGACAGCAGTACCCTCTTGCCCCGGCAGTGGACCCCACCACCTTGGCCAGTGAGCAGCAGGCGAGCACCATCTTCCAGAGCGAGCAGGGCAAGAAGACCATTGACATTTACTGGCTCTTTGATGATGGAGGTAACTTCACCTTCCATCTGTCCACATAATGTGAGCCCAGCACCTCCGTCGTGGTGCTCAGGAGGGCTCAGTCCCTGCCAAAAGGGGCCAGGGCCTCCCTGGCCTTTGGCATCAAGGAAACACTGGTGAGCCTGGGGGTCACTGCAGCATCTCCCACTGCGTGTTTTGGGGACAGGTCTCACACTGCTCATCCCCTACCTCCTGGGGCGCAAGAAGCGCTGGGGAAAGTGCAAAATCCGGGTGTTTGTCGGTGGGCAGATCAACAGGATGGACGAGGAGAGGAAGGCGTAAGTGCTGGTGGCCACTGCACCTCTTAGCCACTTGGCCACCGCCACTGTCCCACAGGTGGTGACACAAGCTGCTTCTCATCCTGCTGAGCCCTCCCAGCTTTGCCATAACGGGATCTGAGAGCTCTGACCTGGCTGCTTTGCCTCATTTCTCTGGAAATCAATGTGGCTGCAGAGTGGGGAAACCCAAAGTGCAAACTGAGGCCAGCAGCAGGGTTTTCTGCTGTGGCAGGTCCCTTCAGAGCCACTATTCCCTGCTAACTTTGGGGAAATATGTCCTTTTCCCTCCGTTAGGATTGTCTCTCTGCTGAGCAAGTTCCGCCTCGGCTTCCATGAGGTCCACATCCTTCCNACCTGCCCAGGCCCTCTTCCTCGGCACTGTCTGCTTGTGTTGCAGCATCAAGAGGTTTGACGAACTCATCGCTCCCTTCAGGCTGAACGACGGCTTCAAAGATGAGGCTACAGTGAATGAGATGAGACAGGGCTGTCCCTGGAAGATTTCTGATGAGGAGGTCGATAAAAACAGAGCCAAGGTAGCACCAGTGCTGAGGGAGCTCCTGCAAAGGGTCTCCTGCTTTTTAGACAAAATTCACTCTTTCTGGAAACCATTATTTTGTGTTCCTCAATGCCCTGCTCCACAGTCGCTCCGACAAGTGAGGCTGAATGAGATTTTGCTGGATTACTCGCGGGATGCAGCACTCATAGCCATGTAGGTGCCAGCAATGCCCTCACACCCGTTTCCTGCCCCGTGGGAATGGTCCCTCTGGATGTTCACCCCTCCCTGGGCAGGGAGATCCTGCACAGACACCCTCATGCTGTGGTGAGACTGTGCTGCATCACAGGGAAAAGCCCTTGGAAGACACCAAGGGCTCCAGCCTGGGTCCTGTCGGGTGGAGGATGTGGTGTTGCCCCTTTTTAGGAAAGAACCTGCAATGGGCTGGGAAAGGGGCTGTGGCGGGGCTCGGTGCTGGCCCTGCCTCACGCCCCTCCCTCCCTGCCGTGCCGCAGCACCCCGCCCATCGGCAGGAAGGGCCGCTGCCCCAGCTCCCTCTACATGGCCTGGCTCGAGACCCTCTCGCAGGACCTGAGAGCTCCCATCATCCTCACACGAGGAAACCAAGAGAACGTGCTGACCTTTTACTGCCAATAAAACCTCCTGGACCCCTCAGGTCTTGGGATGTGAATTTTTCAGGCCGGTTTTGATCCTGGAGCATGCTCCTCTGGGAGTCTGGGGGAGCAGTGGAGGCACGGTGGTTACCAGCCCTCTGGAAACGCCCAGGAGGCACAGCTGCCACCCTCTTACAAACACTGTTTGGCCGTCTTGGGCTCTGTAGGCTGCTCATGGATAAACAGCAATGCAGTGCAGGCACTGCTCTGCCCTGGGGTTAGCCAGAGCCAGGCAGGGGCCGTGTGGGGTCCTGTGCCTGCATGCCCAGGACAGCCCAGTGGTGTGCAGGGACTGAACCCTGGCCCCAGCAAAGGCACTGGCCCAGGGTGGGAACAGCCCCAGGGGCTGGGAGCAGGTCAGCACCAAGCCTAGGGGCTGCAGGGCCCCAGCATGTCCCCTCAAGGACAGGGACAGCAGCTAAGCCTGTCCCCAACAACGAGCAGCAGTGAGATGTCACCTCAGACTGTGGTGCCTGGCTGCAGCTGCAGCTCCTACCAGAGACAACATTTACCACCAGAACCAGGACATTTCTGGTGCAGATGGCCCCAAGCAAAGCAGGAGTGCAGCTCATTTGCAAATCACAACCCAGGCCCCCTTGTCATGCTGCAGAAGAAACACACACCATTCATTCACCTCAAGAGTTACAGAATTTACTGATAATCACTACCAGGATTAGGAGTGTCAGTAGAAAAATAAAATGTACAGAATTTTCAATCATACAAAGATTTGTTCATGACAGCTGCAGCTGTGAGTGAGAGGAAGCCAGGTGGGAGCAGGGGGATGTCACACACAGGGAGCAGGGCCACAAGCCTCAGTGCAAGTGTTCCTCCAGGTCAAGCAGCTTCTCCTGAAGGTGTTTCCTTATCCAGCACACTGGCTGGGCTCCCCAGCAGAGGCTCACAGCACTGCTGAGCCCACACCTCAGTCGAGGTTTCTGCCAGCTCTTTGCAGTTTTTGGCAAGTTTGACCGAGCAAAGCCTATCAATACCTGACGAAAACTGAAGGGATTCCTCCACATGCCTCACCTGGAAGAAAGGAATGGAAAGGGAAGGCCAAACCCATGAGGGGAGGAAACTGCCACCAGTGCATCAAATGCCATCTGGTGCTTCAACTCGAGGCTACTCCTCCCTTCTGTTCAGCTCTGGTTTTACTGGAGAGGGAGGATGCCAGCAGCAGCCAGCAGAGTGGAGGATGCCCTGTGAGCACCAAGGTGACACAAAGAAATTGCCTCTTGTGCTAATATGTCAAGACAAATCAGCTGACTGCTCACCTTTTATGCAAGAATTCCCTGAAAATTTCACACCATCCAGGCATAGAGAGACATTGCCAGCTCCAAACACTCCAAACAGGGTCAAGCTGCCAACTCTTCAAATAAACCAGAACCCCCTCAAAACAGACTCTCGGAGATGCCAAGGGATAGAAAACAGGAGGTTTTCAGTTCACCCCGCACTGAGTGACTTTGCTGAGCAATTTTTCACTTGTTCTGAGCTCTGTAACAGCCCCATTTGTGTCCTGCACCCCTCAGCCCTGTTCCTGGAAGAAAACCTCCTCTTGCTGTAGCACAGGGCACGTGGATAAAGTGCTTTCTCAGCTGCAATCAGCTTAATGGCTACTGAGTGGTGCCAGGCACTGGGGCAGGGTAAAGGACAGCACAGCAGGTGCTCAGGACACTGGTTCTGCTGTCACCTGAAAGGTAAAGCCAGACCCACCCTACCCAAATTCCATTAGATACTTTTAATCCATCCAGGAAAACACAGGATAATCCCTGTAAATTAAACTGTGCACTCTGTACACATGCTGAAATACAAAGGGGGAAGGGGGAAAAGAAAGAAAGCTTATTCCTTCTTTTTCATAGTTTCTGCCCTGGCAGGAAGACTGGCTCTCTACAAGCAGCACAGCACACAGGGTTTAGTATATGTTACACCACTTGGACCTCACCCCCCTAAGGAGAAGAATTCACATTATTTCCTAAACTGTGCCTCTGTATTCCCTGAATTAACACAGGCTAAAATTGAGAGCAATCTCAGTAAGCAGCTCCTGCAAAACACCTCTCACTGTGGACAGACACTCCAGAGAAGTCTGTGCATAGAGGAACCCTTCTCCATGGTAACCACAGTGCCCTGCTGAAGGATCACAGAATCAATTTCTGTGTTCAGAAAAGCCCTCTAAGATGGAGTCCAACCTGTGACTGGTCACCCCCTTGTCACCCAGACCGTGGCACCAAGGGCCATGTCCAGTCACTTCAGCACTGAGGACACGGGCTCACGGTAGATTAATGGCCCTAGGAAATGCTGCAGGTACAAAAGGAGCTGCTGTGGAAACCAGAGGATTTCACACAGATGGGAAATGTCCCCTGAAAGGCTGGACACAGACAGCACACAGTCTGCAGCCCACACGGTGTGAGCTGGGCACAAACACAGACCACAGCAAAACCCCTAGGGCTGCTGCAGTGCCCAGCCATCCCTGGAATTCAGCCTCAGCTCCCCCAAAGAACCAAGCCCCAGGAAGCACCCAGCTAGCTGCTCGAGTGCCCCAGCCATGTGACACAAACCTGGGCACAAGTGCAGAGCTACCCATCAGTTAAAAGTCACTTAAAACCAAAACAAACTAAAACAATTAGTGAGGAAGCAGTCCTGCCTGTGGCTAGGGGCTGTTTTGGGGCTGTGTTCACACGGCCACAGGAATCAGCCAGGCTCCTGCCAGGAGCCCTGCAGCTCTCCCAGCCCCTGGCACGCTGCTGGCTGGGTGCTGTGCACTCCCCAGGCCACAACCCAGCCTGGCCAAGCAGCTCTCAGCAGCTCTCAGCAGCATGAGGGATTCTGTCCAAGCTGGCCAGCACCACTGCCAGCCCAGTGCAGACACCCAGCTCCAGCACACCAACATGAGCAGCACCAGCAAGTCACGGGGAACAGGGCTGTTTGGAAACATGAGTCTCCTTCAAAGCCTGAGGAGAAGCTGTGCATGCCCACAGGCACACCTGGGATTTCTGGGGTGCCATTCCACTGTGCTTTGCCTCTGGGCAGAACATTCACAGGGCCAGAAGGGCTTTGCTGTAAGAAAATTCACAGAATCTGTTATATGACAGTCATTTCCCCTGCACAGCATTCACAGCCAGAGCTCCCAGACACAAATTTGCACTCTCATCCATCTAAAATGAGTTTTCCTTTTGCTGCTCCCAAATCCACTACGGCTACAGTCTGGTATTAAGGAGTTTGGGCCAGGAAGAAAACAAATTAATTTTTTAATTTAAAAACCTGACACTAAAAGAGCTTTAGGTTCACTCAAAACCAAGCAACAAAGCAGTGAGTGAGCTCTGAGGACACGAGGTCCTGCTCCTACCCCAGCACAGCTGGTGTCACATTTCAGTCATGTCCTGTTACTACAATTCTTCATTGGTGAAAGGTACCCGGCTCTCCTCCTCCGGCAGCCATTTTCCTGCCCTCCAGAGAAATAAAGTTTCACTTGGCACTTAATGTTACGAAAAAGGTAACAAAATTCACAATTTTTAAATTTCAAGCCAGGCTGGAGGCAGCAGGCAGCCCTCCCAGTTCCTTGAATCAGGGGGAGAAGCACCAGGCTGGAGCTGTGCTCGCTGGGATCTGTTCTGAGGCAGCAGGGCCTCGGCCCCCCCCGGTTTGTGCTCTCCAGAGGAGCTACAGAGTGGCCAGAATGCGCAGGAACGAAACCACCACCACACAGAACGTCTGGCCCACGCCAAAGATGAGGGCCTCAAAGGGAATCATTTTTTTCCCTGCAGCTCTGTAAACTCCAGCAATGGCAGCACCTGTGGAGAGGGGGAAAAGCAGAGGTGTGAACGTGAGGCAGCTGCTGAGCCACAGGGGTGCAGGGGAAGCCTCAGCTGTGGGCTGGGGCAGAGAACAGCGGGGTGTGAAGCTCTCCCTGCACACCAGCAGGCAAGAACGCTGGGCTGGGGCTGTCTGACAAACCCCAGCCAGCGACCAGGGCGTGCACGGGGTGAAACTCTGCTGAGGCTCCAGCAGGGCTGAGGCTTGGCTGGTTTGGGACACACCCTTGTCACAAGATTCCCCCACCCACAGGCTGCAAACATCACCCAGTTCTGGGCGCTGACACCAAAGCTCTGAGGGATTTTCCTCCAGGTGCTCAGAAATGTGAAAGCCCCCTCGGCTCTGCACCCCATCGGCACGTTTGGTGTGCCCGATGCAGGGCTCGACACGGGGTATGCTCGACTCTTTCGAACGGGGGCAAGGGGCAAATAAAGGCAGAGCGTGAATCCCCATCGCGGGGAACAGCGCTACTCCACGGGCTCCCGAAGGCGACCTCTGGTCACCCAGCGCCCCGCGGCCGGCACTGCCGGGCACTTGCCGTACTTGTGAGGGTGCCGGCGGTGATGGGGCCCACGATGCCCATCAGCAGGACGCTCACGGACATGAACCTGCCGTACTTGTGGTGCCGCAGCGTGAACAGGGCGAGCAGCGCGGCCGGGACGTGGAATGCAAGGGAGGAGACGAGCGCCCACAGGAAGACGCCGTACCACATCTCTGCGGAGACAAGGGCTGTGAGGGCGGCCCGGGGCCCGCAGGCCTCCCGCGGCCCCGGCGGGCGGGCCCCGCTCCGAGTAGGCAGGTACCTG
>VXBQ01001371.1:186297-254311 GCA_013400175.1 Phainopepla nitens
GGGCGGCGCGGCACCATGTCGGGCTCGGAGCACGAGCAGCAGGAGCAGGACTCCTCGGCCGAGGATGACGACTACGTGCCCTCGGGTGAGTGGCGGCGGGCGGCGGGCGGCGGTGCCGGCGGTGCCGGCGCTCACTGTCTGTGCTTGCAGGCGCGGAGTACAGCGAGGATGACGAGAGCGAGCTGGTGCGGGAGGAGGAGCCGGCGGCCAGCCCGCGGCCGCCCCGCGGCAGGAGGAGCCCCCGCCGCCCCGCCAGCAGGTACGGCCGCGCTCCGGCGCCGCGGGGCGGAGGGACGGGAAGCGCTGCTCTGCGTTCCGGTGTAGCGGCGGCGATCCTCGGCCCCGACGGACGGCGTGCCTGAAAACCCTCCCCGGCGGGGGGTGTTTATATTAATTAGCCTTTTCCAGTGCAAAGCACGCGCGTGCGGGGTTTCTCACGCTGATATAAATATATGCGTGCTTTGGTTGAGGTTGGTTTCTGTCTAGCCCAGGTTTTCCTCCCCTCCTGGTTCCTGCGTTATCCCAGAACCACAGGACCCTGGAATGGTTTGAGTTGGAAGGGAGCTTAAAGACCACCTTGTTCCAGCCTCCTGCCGTGGGCAGGGACACCTCCCGTTAGACCGGGTCACTCGGAGCTCCATCCTGCCTGGCCTTGAGCGCTTCCAGGAATGGGGCAGCAGCAGCTTCCCTGGCCAACCTGTGCCAGTGTTTCAGCACATTATGTACTCAGAGAAATGCATGCAAACGGGCTGGTTCACTTCAGGGCCACTGCCCGCATCAGTCTCGCTGCATTTTCTGAGCAGCATCATCTTTTAATAAAACACATACACTCCCAGAGTTAAGAGAGAACCTCTGAGATTGGATATCTTAGTAAAAATATGAAATACTGTATTGATTCACCCAAGCTTACAGTTCAGCTCTGGAATAGTGTTGCAGTAGCTCCATATACATTTTTTCTTCTTTTTTGGCATCTGCTTTCAGGAAGAGGAAGAAAGGCGGTCTCTTGCTAGAGCCAGATGAGGAAGAAAAGGCCCAGCAGAATGGAGAGGAGCAGAAAGAGGAGGAAGTGGATAATATAGAGCAAGTAGAAAGAAACAGAGAAGAAGAAGAAAAAAAGAAAGAAGATGCTCTTTGGGCCAGTTTCCTCAGTGATGTAGGACAGAAACCCAAAGCAGTGGCTGCCACACAAGTGACACAAATCAAGAAGGTAACAGAGGCCTGGGCCTGAACCCAGGGAGTGTGGGAAGGGCTTGAAGGTTTAGAGCATGCAGCCTTGGTTCTGGCTGGTATCAGGTGTTGGACAGAGCTGTGGAGAGGGTGGAGTTGCCCCTGCCCCCTCTGCTTTGTAAGACTGGCATCCCCTCCTGGGCCACACTGCAAGGTGCTGGTTTCCTTCCAAATGTGGAGGTGGTGCTGCTTTTGGAGCTGTTTGTCAGCATCTTGGAGTGTCCTGTGCAGCCTTGTTGGCTTCCCTTCGTGGTCCTGGGTTCCTCCTCTGGCACGGGAATGATGAGCTTTGGTCTGAGTTGTGCTTGTGGGCGCAGTTCTCCCTCAGACCTGTGCCTTTCCTGATCCTAAAAAGAAAAAAAAAAAGAGAAAAAAAGGAAGCTCTGTGTGTGTGTGTGTATGGGGAAACAAGAGGGGTCTGTGCTGGCATCTCTGTGCCTCCATCCTCGTGGAGGGGGTCTGGAAGGTGCTGCATGTTGCACGTTTGTAGCAAGATTGGATCTGGCTTTCTTGTGTCCTTTGTACGCCCCAGTGAGGTGCTCTCAGTGTGCAGAGGTTTTTCTGGAGAGAGAATTCTGTGTGTGGTAGCTATTTAAAAGGGTTTGGTTCTCAGTAAAACCAAGTGCATGTGTTTCCCTGTCAAAACCTTTCATGCCTTAGGTGGTAGAAGGGAAGAATGTACCACAACTGAGCCTCTGTTTCTAGAATTATCAGGTTTTTTAAATGGTCAGCCAAAATAAATGTTCAGTAGCAGAAGACTGGAGTCTGTCTGGTGAGTACAGTTCTGACTGTGTGAAGCTTCTTTCTATGACTGCTGGAAGGTTGGCAAGCAAGTATAGTTTTGTAATATTTGATTGCAACTTTTGGAAGGAGAGTCCTTTCGTCTTAGCCTTCCTGCTTCTCCTTATTACTAACTGAGCAGCTGGGGTGGTTGTTTGTAGAATCAGAGGGGAAGAAGAGAAGTGAACATTTTCTTTTGAGCAGTTCTACTTTTATGGGCAGGTTGCTAAAATGTGAGATACCTTTGAAAGTTCCTCCGTAGACTGGAATAATTCGTGGAGACATGCAGTTCCTCTGTTCTCTTTGTGAACTTCTTGGGCTTGCATTCCTTCTTGAAGATCTCTGTGGTGTGTGGTTGATTTAGAGCAAGAATTTGGGTTTTGTTTTGGTAACTTACAGTGTCTGAGGTTTTTTATGTATCTTGTTAGCAGCCGTAGCTGTGACTAAGTAAATTAAGAGGTGTTGACAAATTGCTTAATAAAGATTTTTCCTTCTCAAGTAAAAGATGTGTTATTGACAGTTAGGAAGATCAGCATTGCTTTTTCTGCTGATGAGTTTTGTTCTTCTCTATTCTTGAGTAAAAATAAACATACTTTAGTGGAATTCACCTTGGCAGCTTTCCTGCTTGGTGATGCTTAGTTTGAGAGAACGAAGTCTCCAGGCTTTTGCTTGCTTTCTGAACCACTGCAATGTATTCTTGCTCCTTCCTACATTTATTACAATTTCACTTCTTGTTTTAGTTTGTTTTGATCCTAGAGCTTCAGTGCCAGCCTGGAACCAAAGTGGGGAATTTCATTCTGGTGAAATGAAATGTATTTGTTTCCTTTATCTTATCTCTGGGTGACTTGCTTTGACCACCAGTCTAAATTGCAGTGCTACCCAAGGTCTGTGTTGAGCCCTTGGCCCTTTGGAATAATAATTTGGCTTGGCTCCACAAATGCATGATTTTGCTTTCTCCTTCATGTATTTTGTAGGCTGAAGAAGAGAACAGTGGGAACAAGCCTCAGGAGAAGCCAAAAGATTCAGGAAAAGTGACAATCACCAAAACGTTTGATTTTGCTGGTGAGGAAATCAAGTAAGTTGGCAGATGTGGTATGTCCATTGTGGGCCCAGTGCAAGCTGGGTGCTGGGGACAGGCTGGAGATGGGCTCTGAAGCACAGTGGGTCTTCTCTTTCCTTTACACTGTTTTTTCTTTTATTGTGAGCACATAGAGATATCAGGGAAAATGAGGCCAAGATTTTCCTGCATGAGAGCTGCAGAGTATCCTGACATGCAGACCTCAGTCTTTACTCCACTTCAGAACACTGATGAGTGTAATTCACATTCACTCAGGCTTCCCCATCTGGCCAGTGTTTGTAATGGTTGGCACTGTCACTGGGAAGGTTCAGACGTGGAGGGAGGCACATCTGGTCCCACAGGGCTGAGGGTAACACGTTTTACTCCTTCAGCCTAGGGCAGGTTCTGTGCTGCCAGCAGGAGATTGGCTGGCACTTTCCTGGTGATGTTCACAATCCACGACAAAGATTTGCAGGCAGTAAGAGGTGTTTTGCTGAGCAGACTAACAGCTGAGTGCTTTTGCCTCTGAAACAGCTGCAGCAAAGGGAATGAGCTGGGTAAAATCATGCTTTAGGCTGAGTTTGCCTTACAAGAGGCCTCTCAGGCTCTGCTGCAAGAAGGGCCAGGTGTTCTATAAATGTATAAGACCAGAAGTGAGGGGCCTGGGGGAACTCACCTGAAATCTGACTGCCTTGTGAACTGCTGGTTCTTACCATAGGGGATTTTATTAATATGTGGCAGTAAACCTGGTTTTGTCAGACTAACTTTGTTTCATGTGACTGCAGAGGGCAGCAGTTCCCAGCAGTAACATGCCCTGCATAAATCTGCCGGAGGAGGCAGAGCTGGGGCTTCTTCTGCTCTTGCTTTTCATGCTAGCACTGCTGCCTGAGCTGTTTGAAAAATCTGAGGAGAGCTGGGAGCCGTAGTAGGGACTTTGCTACTTCCCTGGGCAAGCCAGACCGTAGGAATACCCCTGATTCACTGATAAACTTCATTCACTTCCTTCTCTGTCCTTTGAAACACTGGTTGCCTTATGTGAACAGAAGTTTTTCAGGGCTTCTAAGATGCTAATTTTTTATGCTTTTGACACCAGTATCTATCTGTAGTTTCTTAAGAACTGTAACTAAGAAAAAGACATATTTTCCTGCACCAGTTGCTTTTCTAATGTCCTTTGTACTGCTCAGTGCTTACTTTTTCCCTTGGGAAACTGCAGAGGAATCACTAGAAATTTCTACCGATTTTTGATGGAATAGGCAATAGCTGGAGCCTGGGTGACAATGAGACTGTAATTCTGCAAACAGCAAGGCTAATGTGTGTTTTGTTTACAGCAGTTATTATATCACTTGGTTACTAAACCAGAAACAGAAGGTTTGCAGTGAGGTCTGGAGCACTGTTTTCTGCTGGTACCAGAGTTACAGCAATGTTCTTTGAGCTCTTTAATAACAAAAAAAATCCTTCAATATTTTTTGCCCCCTTGATTTTTGTGATATGCAAAGCTGATTCTTTTATGTTGTTTGCTACATCTTGCTGCTTTAAATGGTTACACTGTTAGCTGTGGGTAGTGCACGAGGTGTACTTGCTACTCACAGCTGCTGGTACTTTCCCCTTATGGCAGTAGGTGAGGCCCAGAGGGCTGCTCTTTCTTCAGAATAGCAGGAGGTTGTCTTTGCACCACCCCAACGTCTGCAAATGCTCTGAATACCAAACACTGACTCCTTGCCTGGGGAAGCAGCTGGCAAATCATTGCTTATGAAAGGCCACCACACGGTAGCTGTGTGTGTGCACATTTCTGGGCCGAAGGAACTGAAATGAGAGCTCTCTTTCTGTTGCTTGCCTTTCTAAATGGTTTGAGGCTACTGTTGAGTGTTGCTCTTTTGAAAGCTTGAGAAGAATTTAGATCAGTATTTAAGCAGTGAAAGATTCAGGGCACAAATTTTCACAGTCTGCTCACTGAAGCTCTTAACAGAAGATCATTTAGCCCTGATCTCCTGTCACAGAACAATTTATTTTCTGCTGTAAGATGATATGATTTTTCTGGCCTGATTGGACTACAAGAAGTGGCTTGAAAGTGATATCCAGCTACAGGGCTATGCTGGAATAGTAAAAGGGCTTTGTGTTGTCAACTCCCCTGTAGGTTTTTGCTGCAGTTAAAGTCTGTTTTGATGAGTCTGTGCTTGTATCAGTTGCTAGTGCTGAACTTCTAGCTTCAGTGTTAAGAATTAACAATTACCAAATGAAGATTTTAATTTAGTGGCTTTTAATTTTAGAAAATGCATTATATAATTTTGCCTTGTAAAACTAAAGCTGTTGAATTCTGGAACTAGAAACAATCTTAAACTGATTGTATTGCTTTCCAGTTGGGACTTTTTTGTCTGCTTTTCCTGCCTTCCTCATGTTAAATAGATTAGGAGCAGCAGGTGACTGTCACCCAAATGGCTGTGATTGTGGGCAGCAAGAGCAATTTGCAAAGGCAGTTCAGCATCTAAATGGAAGTTCAAGCCATTTCTCCCTGGCAGAAGAGACTGCAGCTCCTTTGAAGCCTCTGGTTTATGAACTTGCCTCGCAATGCAGGACGTGTGTTTGCATTAATAGGGAATTGCATCCCTTGTGCCAGGGTTTAACTGTTGTGATTTGTGATTGCTTGTTTTCTCTTTGGCACTCCAGAAGGATTTGGTCCTTGGCTTTCTTTAAATCTCTGTTGTGCTCAGTGCATCAAAATGGTTCTTCTGTGCTGTTTCCATGAAAGTGAACTTTGTGTCCAGCTGGGACTGCAGCAGAGTGGAGCTCATGTACATGGAGTTGATCTGGCCCCATGGTGTCAGTGTGACAGCATGTGAGGGAAGAGCAGAGTCAGGTTATTGATACTGATATGTTGATCAAGAATAGATTTTACTTTGAAACATCTCTTCTACCTTAATTTGGCTTGTGGAAGGCAAAACTAAGTTAAAAGGAGTAATGGCTTGGGTGCTAATACAGGAATGGGAGGCCTGTGTTCAGCACCCTGCTTCATTCATACACTGCAGATTCCAAGTAAAGGACTCCAGACTAGAAGCTTTGTATTTCTTGCACGTGGTTTGTTCGTGTGGTTTAAAGCCAGAGCTTTACACAGGTTATTCTTGTGATGTGAATGCTTCCCTGGTACTGCAGAGTTGCTGTGCTGTACTGATGATGCTGTGTTGTCCTGGCAGAGCTGTGGCTTGTGCTGCTTCAGTGACTCTGCTGCTTCCCCATGTGCATGAGCCAAGCAGCCAAAGCAAAGCTGTAGTAGGGCTCCACTCTCCATCTGTCAATGGGGAGAGCCCTGCTCTTTTCCTGAAAAGTGGCAAGGTGTTCCTGTCACAGCTCCTTTTACTTTCTCACAGAGATAGATGGGGTCCACACTGAGCTGGTGCATTGCATGGGCCAAATCAAAGTGGGAAGGGCCAGTGCCAAACAGGCAGTGTCACCGAGTGTGTGACACTGAGTGATATAAGGAATACTTGGAGTTTATATAGTTCTGTAGAAAGAGGTGAGCAAACTCATGTCAAAACATTGTGTTGAGCTGTTCTACGTGAGGCATGAACTCCCATCTCTGGATAAGGGTTCCCTGTAGCTGACTTGTGTAGGAGACCACATTTGTGACTTAGACTAGCCCCTGGGCTTCTGCTGTAGGATTGCTTTTACTTGTGTGACCGCTGGGCTCTGAGGAAACAAGTGCTGGTACATGTGCTGAGCACAGCTGAGTGGCAGCTTGTTTTCTGGGTTAGGGAACATGATGGTTCACAGTGCAGTTATTACATCTTAAAAGTGCCAAAGTACCTAAGGTACCTGATTTATAACCAAATAGTTATAAGCTTGAATTATTGTAGTAATTACTGAGGTTTATACTGGCTGAATTTGATACTTCATCTGCCACAGTTGAAGTATGGGTTGAAAAAGAACCTGATTTTCATCTATTACTGTTTGTAAGTGGTTATCATCTAGGGTGTGCCTGGGCAAAACCTCATTGCTCATTCTGTGTTGCTGCTCCACAGGCTTTCAGCCTACGTCAAGGATTCAAGAAAGATTATGTAAAGGGGATTGTTTTCAGGTTGAAATTTAAGAACCTTAAGCTGGACCATAAGTTGAGGGGTTTAATGGTGAAGTTCATGACTTCTTGAGCAGAAGAAGCAAAGGTGAAGGGAGGTGGCTGAGAGCAGGTTCTTGTCAGGAGGCTTGCCTGTGCTAAGGAAAGCCCTTTCCTGGCCAGTACCCCAGGTCTCTGTACAAGAAAGCTATTGACAATGGAAATTGTGCAAGCAGAGCTCCAGACCATGGATGGAGTTTCTTGTTTTGGTGTCCTGTGAAGTCATTGAGGTTTAACTTAGGCCTGATTGGGTGAGATGGTGAGGCCTGAGCCCAGTCTGAGATGTTTTCTGGGCTGCTGAGCTTTTCACCTTGGTGAGCTCCTCACCGAGGAGCTGTTTGTGCAGAGCTGGTGAAGGACTGATTTATTCCTTTGCAGCAAGAAGTGCTGACCTCAGGGTGGAGGTGAAGTTATAATTCAGTTCTCTGCAGCTGTACAGTACTGCTGCTTTGGGATTTCTTTGTGCTGCCTCTCCTTACTGAAATATTGATTTTCTGTTATTAATTTTAGCTCACCTGTGTGCTTGTTGGATGGACAGCTATGTCTTAGACTGCTCAGTGTTTTAACTCTGGATCTACTGTCCTCTTCCAGAGCTTCAACCACTTGATCCCAGACCATTTTTAGGAGATAGCAGGTGATAAGGGCTGCAGAAACAGATCAGACACCTGAGAACAGCCTGAGCTTTCCACAGTCCTTACTTAGGCTCTGATTCCTTATCAGTGGCTGTGATGTCCTCTCTGCTCCTTACATGACTACTAAGACCAGCCAAATATGACAAAGTTGGCAAACAAAGGATGTGTTAGCCAAGGAGTTTGGGAGACTGTCACCTGTTTTGTTGCTTTGCTTTGAAGACAGTTAAGATAGCTGTCTGAGCAATAGCAGCTGCTTCTGCTTTTTCCTGGAAAGCAAGGAGAGTGGAAGGAAAATCCTGATGCTGATGATGTATTTCAAGGGGAGTGGGTAAAAAGAGCTGGGAATTTAATCCCACAAGTCTCAAGATTTAGAGCTGGCACGGAGAGTGATTTTTAAAACACGTAATTGTCCATCTGTGTTCTTGCTCTGTGGTCTCAGCATGGCCCTGTCAGGCTAACCAGCAGTGAGACAGCATGTGACATCATTAACTCTCTCCTTACCTTGTGATGCTTTTCAGGGATCTCAGTGAGTGAATCAGTGCAAGGGGTTGGCAGCATGCTTACACTTCTTGCTGGGTGTGGATCGTGGTCATTTGTTTTGTGCTCATGGGGTTTTTTTGAGCAGTGCTGAGTGAAGCACAGTAGCTTTTAAAATCAGGAGAAAGGAGTTTGGGTGGGCATCTCTTGATGTTAAAGGTGGTGTAGTGCACATCAGATCAAGGCTGATGTGCTCAACATCTTCCATATGTGCTTTTTTGAAAAGATTTTGCTGTATTGCTTATACCTGTGAGTGAGGAGGCAGGTGAGCATTACCACAATGTGTATCTTGAAGCCTGATGTTTGGAAAGCCCTGCCTTTTTTTCCAGGTGGCTAGCAAGTGCTACACAGCTTCCACCAGGTGAGGTGGTTGGGTGTTGTCAGGCTACATATGGAAGACAACGACCTGAACTAATAGGAACAGAGGAAGAAACCAGTCATATTTTGATGTGCTTTTTCCAATGGCTTTGATTGCAGTAGCAAGGAATCATTAAAAAAAGTTAGACAAATTAATTTCAGTGGCCCTATGAAAAGACATTCCTTGAGGACTTCTGTTTTGTGTTGCTGACTGATGGTGCCAGATGTCAGTAGGGTTTTATCCTCAATCCTCTTTGGCTAATGTGTTCTAGAGAAATGTGTTCTAACCACTTTCTGGTGATATACCACTTTCTGAAGGACGCTTGCAGGGTGCAAAAACCTTGGCTTTTAAAGTTTTCCCAGAAGTTTAATCTGAACAGTATAAGCATGGGGATGATGCTGTGGGACCATAAGACAAGAATTGCACGGAATATGAATGTGACCACTGTTTAGAGGTGGCAGACTAAAAAGTGGATCGTTGCTTTTCTAACCAAGCACCAAAATGCTGATCTTGGCATAATGGAGTGTAGGCAGCAGCCTGTTTCTGCCCTTATGCTGTTGTTTTTCTTAGAGGTCAAAGCATGCCTCAGCTATGCACGGTTTATATTGGCTTTTTCCAATTTAAAAAACAACTATTGATTTTTTTTTTTTTTGGAAGCCAATAAGTGAAAATACCCTTTCAAGAATGACAGGGTCTCAGGGGCCTGTTTTGATAACCTTTCCTCTGTGTGCATCCCTTCCCTGATGCTTCAGAACTTCCCTGGGGAATACTAACATTGTACCCATTGGCACCACGTGGCTCAGAGATGAGGTCAGGAAGCATGAGCAGGAGCTGTGCTGTGTGCTGGTTCACTTGTGAGCCATTTGCCTTTCTCACAGGCAGCTGCACAAATTGTAACTTCATCAACATCAAAGCTAGCCAGGACTGTAAGCCAGAGCACTTGCTTCTAAAATAAATCATGTTATGGTTTGTTTAATGTGCTTAGAAAAGAGGAATGGGCTAATGAACAGCATCTACTCAGGGCTTTTTCATTAGTAGATGTGCAGGTGAGGCTTCTGCTCAGAGGGGCTGTGACTTGCAAAGTGTTTCATAATAGCCCTACACTCACCAACATGCTGACCCCAGTTGTCTTCCTTTATCTCAGCATGGTTTTGAAACTCCCAAATTGACTGAGCAGATGCCCACCAGAAAGTCATCTTTGGGTTCTAATGTGGCTTGCTGCTTTCAAGGAAATAATTTACGTCTGCTGGTTTCATTGGTGTGGTTTTGCTGGTAATCAGTGTGATGGAAAAGAAGGCTCAGCTGGGATCTCCAGAGGTAGGAGGAGTGTCACAGCATCTCCAAAATGATGGATTGACCTCCACATTAACTTGGATATTTCTAGGTCTTTCAACCTGGGGTTGCTGCATTGGCTTTGGGAACTGGATGTCAAACTGCATTGTCCCATCTTCAGGTTCTTCCATGTGTGTTCTGCCTGTGTTTTGTGTAAGTCAGTGTGGAAATACTTCAATAAAAATCACACCCTTCCCCACCAGAAGATACTGTTTCTTTATCTGGCTCTCAGGTAGTTTCCTGGCTTTTAAAAATCTGAAGACAGAAGATGCTTCGTGAACTATTCAGGTCTCACAGGAGCTCTTCTGCTATTAGTAAGGGGGTCTTTGGTCCCTCTGTTCATCCCTTCATTTTAGGGGCCTCAGATCGAGTCCCAGCATTCTGTTGCTTGGCCTGTTTCTCTTGTTTCCAAGCTACTGCTCATTCCTGACAGCTTCAGGCTCAGAAAAAGGCTTTTGATGTCTGGTGAGATGCTGGCAGAGCGTGCTTCGCAGGCATTGGGCCTGGGGTTTTCCCTGCTGGAAAGTGCAGCTTGCAAGATCCATTATTTTTTTTCTGTAACTAAGAGATGGTGAAGCAAGTGGGTTTCTGTGTTAGCCTGAAGGGGAGGCAGAGCTGCTTGCTGCCATACTATCTCATTAACACGTTACAAACCGAGCCAAGCGTAGTCTGGCCTTTCCCTCATGGGGATGCTGCTGCTTTGTAGTGTGTGCTGGCTCCTGTTGTAACCTTTGTGTCTACTGTTCTTGGTTCTAAGTGAGTTTGGAACCCCTGGCTCTTAATACCTATGGTACTCCTATCCTTCAGCAGGAGAGGCATCCATGGCAGGAGCACTGTGCTGCTTTGGGGGAGTTGGAGGGCTGCAGGGATCTGTCTGACCTTCAGTGTGTTTGCAGGTCATGGGTAACAGGGTCAGGGGATGGTCACGCTCACACATGCAGCAGCTCATCTGTTCACCTGGATTAATCAGCTCAGAGGTGTGTTCCATCATGTGGATTTAATCCTTTTGAGAGGTACAAATTATAACACAGGGATGCCTCAAAGATTGACATGCTAATTAATGCATGGTCGGATTTTGAGGCAGTGCAATGGAGCTGGCCAAGGGAATACTTATCCAGTGAAGTAAGAAGAGACCTGGTACTTGGGGGTGCTTACAACTGGGGTGGATAAAGCTCCAGTCAATGAGATGAAGGCTTGTGCCCTGGCTGTGGGTCAACTTCTCCAGAGAGCCATGTTCAGCATGCTCTACCTTTTGCAAGCCCCAGTGGGAGCTTCATAACTGGAGTGCTACTACCCTCTGGATTTAGGGAGCCTCTTGCAGAAGCTGCAAGCAGAAGTCCAAAAGGGGCCTGACAGTTTGGTCAGCATTTCAGGAGGCAGCACTGTCCATCCACTGATGTTTGCTTTGCATCTGTCAGGGAGTCTTTGTCATACAGGAGATGACAGAAAATCAGTCGTTTCCTTCAAGGCTTACAAGGTTATGCATTATTGATATTAAAATGCCATTCACCTTTGCTTGTTTTCAGGTGAGTTGGTTTGAGATGCAGCCTGGGCTGACTGCATGGACAGCAGCACACACCTACTGTGAGGAGCAGCATCAGGCAGGCAGCTTAGCCCTTGCCTGACTGCAGGAGAGCTCTCATCACATTTGATTCTTTTTAGAAACCAGCCAGCTTCTTCTGCCTATCTAGTCAGCCTACAAAATTATCAGTTATTCCAGCTTGGTCTTGTCTGTGTTGCTTCAGGGAATAGGCTGAGTTTCCCAGGGAACAGCTTCTCCCACCTGGTTTGAAGAGGAATGCTGGGTTTTGTTTTGGTTTGTTTTTTTTTTTTTNGAGAAAACGAATGCTTTACTTTGAAATTAGAAAAGTGATGGGGACATACTAATTTTATCTCTGTCTGCTCTACAGCAGGTAATTCAACATCAAATACATACATATGCAGTGTGCAGGCAGATGTGGTGTGGAGGTTCACTTGTGTGTGGACTTAATTTCCTCCTGGAAAGTGCTGGACCTGTGCAATCCAGCATTTTCAGGATCTTGCAGGCTGGAGGATCTGCCTCTCGTGCAGTGCATCTGTCTATGGAAGGCACCTGGGACATTGCAGCTGAAGCACAAAAGTCCACCAAAAAATATTAAGAAAAATTATTCCTTGGTTCAGAAGGGATTCGTTTTTTTAACAAACCCCTGTAGATGAGTATTACTTTCTCCATAAGTGATCATTCCAGAAGGCTGGAGGACTATTTATTGAGACTAAACACAGATGGGGAATATTGAAAAAGGTAATTAGCCTCATTTTTGTCCCTCTTGGTCTGTGATTCCCCAGAGCTAACAATATTAAGATAGTGTGGAAAGTTTTATAATTGTGTCAGGTCTAAACTGGGTCAGGTTTCCCAAGCGAGGAGTGTGTCCTGAGCATGAGTGGTAAAGAGCTGGCATTTTCCACAGCTTCTACTCTTGTTCTCCCTTTCTCAGCAGGAAGGCTGGGGAGAGGGTAACTTTGTGCTGCTATGAGTAAAGATTTTAACGGTCTTCTCTGCTCTAGATCCCCTTATACCCAAATATTAACATGTGCTTTCTCAGCCTGATGTGCACCAGGTGTTTTGGTTAGGAGAATGTAGCTGTGTTGAGCCACCTGGGGGTAAATTGGAGGGATTTTGGCACTTGGGATGCATAAGGTTGCTATTACACAGCAGACTACAGATAATCAGCCTGCAAGCCTTCTTGATATGCCTGTTTGTCTTTCCCAGCTTGCCCTTATCCTGCCTCTGTTTCCCCTCTGTGCAAGGATGAAGCTCTGCTGGCGCACTTCTCCAAGGGCTTGCAGGGCACCTTGCTGCTCACTGCTGAGCTGGGCACTTTGCTGACACACTGCAGCCTTGGCATCCCTTATGCAAGTTCTGTTTCTGGCCAGCAGGACTGGATTCAGCTGTTCTGGAGTGGAGGCATCAGAGCACCACCCTGGGGCAAGTCCTGGGCTGTGGGTGTTGTGTTGTGCCGTGGAGTGATGGATTGGGAGCCTCCTTTTCACCCTGGTAGCTCTACACCTGGTGTAAGACCAGGGTGCAGCAGGCAAGCTGGTGTATTAGACTCACTCTGCCACTGAACTAAAGCATGAAACTTTGGGTTTAATCCCCTTCTGCAGATTAGCTGGAGCTGTCAGCATAATGCTCATTCCAGCATGTATTCTTCCTCCTTTGTAGCAGTTTATGTGCTAAGGGCACTGCTGGGAGCAGATCAACCATTTGCTCTTAAATTAATCTGCTACATTTCAGTGCTGTAAGAGCTCTGTGGAACCCCTTCTGGGACAGCCTTGCCAGCAGGTGTTGTCTTCATGTGGTTTGTGCCCAGTGTACATAACCTGGGGCCTTTTGCATGCACTTAGGTTGCAGCATTTCAGTTGGTAACTGTAAAAGGAAGGGTGATAAATTCTTCAGTGGAAGTTGGAGCTATCATACCCACCACTGGGCACCAAAGCAGCAAGCTGGGTGGGTATGGTTATGCCTAAATGTTTGGCTACCACTTTGAGCTTGGTTCAGAGATGAGGGGTCTTAAGAAGGACATCTGTAAGTATTTGAGGCACTTAGTGATCCATTTTCAAGCATATTTTCCTTATAATAACTTCTAAATATGGAAGACATTTCTATTTCACAGTTGCACAACACCTT
Source organism: Phainopepla nitens (assembly GCA_013400175.1). NCBI lineage: Eukaryota > Metazoa > Chordata > Aves > Passeriformes > Bombycillidae > Phainopepla > Phainopepla nitens. Next base: position 199,993 of record VXBQ01001371.1, read on the forward strand.
GTACAGTAGCATCATGTGTGCTACCAGGCTCTGGCATGGTCCAAAAAATTAATAACTGTTCTGTGTTTTGGAAGTCTTATGCAATTTAATAGCATAGCAGTGTAATGAAATCTCTGTGGCAGAATGATGAGAGTGAGTGGTTTTGTGTGTGAATTACAGGGGCTGCAAGTGGGCAAGACACTAGCTACTTGTTTTATTGCTGACAATATACTTATTTTAATGTTTATTCCTGGATTACAATGTGTGAATAGCATCCCAGTAAACAGTCAGGCAAATAGTTATTTATCAAGTATTTAAAAGTGAAAGGTCTTGTAATTTTCCTTAGTAATGACTGTGATTTCTTCCAGATGGATTAATGACTCCCATTTCTCCCCATGAAGAACAAGCATTGTTTTGGTTTCTACATGGAGAGAGTTACTGTCTCCCATAATAATGCAGACCAGAGGATTTCTTTTTCCTTCCTGGCCTGAGATCTGGGAAAGGTTGAAATGTGCATAACCTGAATTAATACCTTGTAAAGCTCTTTAATACTCTTCCGTCATTCCTGTTGGAGTGGTGCAGGAGTTGCTGCTGGCATCAGCCCAGCAGCAGCCTGCCTCAGAGCAGCTTTTGTTTCAGTTTATGAGGCAGTAAGTGGGTCTCGTGATGGAATTGCCTTGAAAGGTCACTTTTAATCACATTTCTGTCGCATTCCTCTGTCCCCAGCTGGGCAGTCCTGGTGGAACAGGTTGCATGCAGCTTTGCAGCTGAATTTTTGCAGCGGATAACTCCAAAAACATGTGTTAGAGCAGCTGTAGGCAGGCCAAAGGGAGCAAAGAAAGTGGAATTAAGTGTTATATTTTGTGCCCAGCCATTATTACTAGTACCCCAAGATGGAGGAGGATGTGAGAACCGAAGCATGAGTAAGCCCTTGGTAGCAACCTGTCCTGTACCCCTGGATAGCTGCAGTGTCTGTCATTGCAAGCCTGTGCCAGACTCTCCCTGTGCATTGTGTGCTCCCTGCTTTCTCACCCTTTCTGGGCTTGAGCATCGTCCTGCTCCAAGAGCTGTGGCTTGTGGTGCTAGGCCAGCCAAGAGGGCTGACTCTGTCAGAGTGCAAATCCCTAGAGCTGTTTTTCATTTTAGCCTTGTGCCTTTCTTTTCCTCAGCTGATAGTTGAGACATCAGTTAGCTCTGTCTCCAGGCTGGAGAGGGCTGAAGATACACAGGAGGTTAAGGCCAAGGGCCCAATGCTGAGATCTCAGCTCTGCCACTGGCTTTGAAGACTTGCTTGCTGTTGTTGTGTGTCCAGATCCTGTAAGCTACTTAATTGCCAGATCCCTGTAGGTTTGTGGGAGCTGAGCTGGGCTGTCATCTCAGCAGAGCCAGTGGGAAGGCATGCTTTCAGTGACCTCTGCCTCCTTTCCCAGCCCCTGCCTCCTCTTGGTCCTACACTCTTCAAGGGCCAGAAACGTGCAGGGTTCAGCAGCTGGGCTCCAACCCAGGAGCAGGTCCCGTGGCTGTACTGAGACCAGTCTAGAGTTTGGTTTTTTTCCTGGGGCATGTGGTTACTTGCTACACCTCTTGGATTCCTGCACACTGGAGGTTAATGCTGTTTCTCTCTGTGGCTCACGTGCTCCCTGCATGCCGGGGGTGCACCCTGATGGCACAGCAGTGCAGGGGGTGACAGGGGGAGAGGGACCCCGCCAGAAGCCAGCACTGCACAGTGCACAAGAGACAGTGCTGCTTCTCAGCTTGGCAGGGGTCAGAGCTGGCTGTTTAGATGCTGCATTTGAAAATAAATAGACTGTGTGATTGCATTGATCTGAACTCAGCCTCGTGGTTGTGGGAATTCTGTCTTATTGCTGCATGAAGACACCAAGTTTATCCTGTCAAATTAAATCCATGGATTTCGGGTAACCTTTGGTGTATGACTGCTACATGACATGACCACAGTTGTCAAGGGTTGTGACTGGATGGTGTGTTTGGGATATTCTAAATTGTGATGATGCTGTAGCAAGGTTTTTTTTTCTTCCTGAATTGCTTTCCTCCTTTTCCTACCCCTTCCCTTCCCAATCTGATCAGCAAACACTTCTAAGTATTCATAGTGTGGGATTTGTCTCTATCCACATGACTGCCATGGTTTGAAAGGCATGTGACAATGCAGGGGGGAAATGGGGTTAATCTCCTCCTGCACTGGCAGAACAGAGCTGAGCAGTTGTACAGCACAGGCCTTTATTCTTGTGCCTTCTCCACTGCATTTGCAGTCTGTGGAGAAGGAAGAAGGAAGTTTCAGATGCTGATTCACTGTCAGGATGGAGATGTGGATACAGTAGCTGTGTGCAAGTGACATTTCAGGACATCAGTGCCTCCAGGGTTTCTAGATAACTCCGTGTCATTTTCCTTGATGCCAGCCCAACAGAAACCTGTCTGGGGCTGCAGCTTCTGGGGTTTCTCCATGACTATTAGCCAGTTCTTTCACGGAGGTTGTGGGTAGAAAGCAAGCAGTGACTAGCCTGGCTCATGGCCAGGGGAGATCCCATGGCCAGCCAGGCTTTCAGCCTCTCCCCAGCATGTGGTCTAGACCAGGGATGAGCCTGCAGGTCCCTGCTGGAGCAAGATGCAGCCAGAGGCCCAGGCTGCAGGAGGGTGAGATGGAGGGTTGTTTCTTCTGTGCTGACTGAGCTGTGGGTCAGGCTGCCACTGTGCCCATAGAGCTGCAGGGCCCTGGAGAGGCTCACAGGCTTGGGCTCCATGGGGACGAAATTGTTAGCTTGGCAAATCAGGGCAACCTCATTAAGAGCTACTGAGAGTGTGAAAGGCGTGTTGCTGGCGGCAGGTCATGGTAAATGAGGGGGCTGAAGTAGCTGGGGTTTTCTGACAATTAATTATTGAATGGTTTTCTAGAGATTCTTTCTCATGTTTATAATTCATTCCCTGCTGTAGATGCCATATTGATTTATAATTTTCTGAAGTTCAATATTTTGCACCCTTGGGGTCTCAAACAAAAATTAACTAGAAAATGAGAACAAATTTCTACATTCTGCCTTTTCAGAGCTTTCTCTCCTGTTGCCCATTCCCAGAGTCTAGTTTGGGTTGCAGATGTTGCCAAGCCTGTGTGCCGTGGGCTGTGAGACGTGGGTGGCAGAAGAGCTGCCTCACTGACCAACAAATGAGAAAATCAAGAGCCCAATTAAGAGCTTGGAATTGCCCCCAGTGACCTGAGGAGAGCATTTAGTAACTGCTAGTGAGACAGGCCTGTTTGAATGAATAAGCATTCCAGTTTGTTGGAAGGAAAAAAAATCCCCTCCTCCCCCAACTCTAATTAGCTACTCTTTTTCTTTTTTCTGCCATGGATGTAGAGGGTTTGTCACTGGAATGAAATCTTAACAAGATGTGTGTTCTTCAGCTTGCATGTGATAGAAGGTGATCTCTGTGCAGGGAATGTGGAGACTCATGTACCTGTTTTCTGTGTTTCTCTGATGGATCTTTGATTTTACTGTACTGTTGAGTTACAGCTCAACAGTAAAAATCAGTTACTTTGATTTACTTGTACTGTTGAGTACAGCTCTTCCTTACCTTCTGGTTTTTCTCTTTTCCTCCAACAGGGTGACTAAAGAAGTGGACTCAAACTCAAAAGAAGCTAAATCTTTTCTGAAGCAGCAAGAGAAACTGCAGTCCGCAGCTCCAGCTTCCTTGCCGACAGGCTCGGGGTGAGTGTGGGAGTGTTCCCCACCTGGTCATGGGCCCTTTGTGAGAAAGGGGGCACTCAAGTCAATAGTGCAGGCTCTGCAGAATTTAATGGATGTTTGTTTTTCGCAGAATTTTAGTGGGAGCAAGACTAGGCCTGGAAGGTGTGGTGATTTGGGCTGGAGGGAAGCGGGGGAAGCAACTCGTGAGTTCCAGTGACTCACTTCATAGGTTCAGGCTCAAATTTTTTAATTCTCATAAATCATTCATCCTAGCAAGGAGATAGTGGTTTGACTGTCTCAAGCAGCCTGATGAAACTGCAGGTAGCCAAGGAACATGCCTGAGATAGCCTGCAGTTCCTTTGACAGGTGATTCTCAGGGCTATAAAGAGCCATATCAGGCTGAGCTGTGGCTTCTTAGAGGCTTTGGGTGAGCATTTAAATGAGAGATGTTTTTGCCTCTCTGATGTTCTCTAATATCATTCAGATGTGGATTTGTCACTTTTCTGTTCAAGCTCCAACACCTAATTCTGAGATTATCGTAATGCTTGTCAAAGATACAAGGAGGTCGGGTCTCCTGTGCATCTGACGTACCAGTCTGGTTCTTGATGAGCTTGGGAGATCACCAGCTTCTTAGGAGTAAAGGAGATGCTTCTGTGTTCTAGTGATGATTTTTATTTGAGTCAGTTGTTTGCATTCATATTTGAAAGACATAAGCTGCGTATGATTTGATCACACAGAAACAATACCCATCAAATAAATACATTGTCCTTCCCATCTGCTTAGAGCAATTCTCCAGTGTGAGTTAAGGCTGCCTTTCCCTGAGATGCTGTTATTCAGTTGCTGCAGCTGGATTGTCACTCATTTTTCCAGCTAAGTGTTGCATAGCTTGTGCTTAGCTCAGGGTAGTGAAAGCATAGTGTGTGTGTGTCCATGACCCTTGACAGCTGCTGTTCTCTGAGCTGAATGAAGGCATAGATGAGCATAGTCTTCGTGCTCTTGTTCACACTGCACAAGGGTTCGTCCCTGCAGAGCTCATTAATTGTAACTTAAGTGTTGTGTACAGGGTTTTGTGCTGTAAAACTTGTCTTGGGTTGGGCTGGCATTCTTTGTGCTGTTTTGGTGGCCAAAGTTTGTTCGAGTGGCAGCTGCAGCTGGGGCAGCTCCACACTGTGCACACTGCTGGTGGTCCCATGTCTTCAAACCTGCCTTCCAGTTTCTCCAGCAATTTCCTGCTGCTCTGAATGCAGGCAGGTTTAGCAGGCCACTGGGAAAGCTCCAGGGGCTGTTCACCTTCCAGTTCAGCCGAGATCCATATTTCCTCCTGGGTCTTAGAGGCCTGGGGGAGGAGCTGGGTGGCAAGTGGGCCTGTGCAGCCTGGTCATTACCAAGGGGCATGGTTGCTTTTGCTTCAGCTTGGATTGCTCAGGAGTAATAGCCGCAGCTCAGTTTGAGTTAATCTTGTAGATATCTGAAGAATTCACATCAAATGTGGAAAAAATGGACTGACAGTTGATATAAGAAATAATGAGTTCAAGGACTTCTTTAACTTTCCTTCAGTGTGATTATTTTGGAAGCAGCTTAATTAGGTCATTGTTCAGCTTGCTGATGTGTGATGTCCTACTGACAGTTGCTTGCCCAGAACATGAGGTGACCTGGCTGCGGAGGAGGATGGGGAAAAATATCCTAGGCGTGTATGTCTTGCCTTTCTTCAGAGCACCAAACCCTGATGCAGCACAGCGCCAAATGCCTTCCCTTTCACAACCTCCTCCAGTGCATCCTGGCTTTGTGCAGGGGTCCCACAGCAGAGGAACAGCAGTGGTGTTTGGATCAGTGTGTAGAACAGCCCAGCTCTCTTGAGGCTTTAGCAGGAGGTTCTCTGGGGCAGTCAGGGGCCAGCATGGGCCCTCTGATCTGAGAGTGCTCCAGGGAATCTTGGACTAGGATCCAAGACTGATCCCTGAGACTGCCAGCAAACATGCTTGCCTTTGGGCTTAGGAAGATGCTTCCAGCTGGGAAGCCAGCCAGGGTGTTTTCAGGTGAGAAAATTACTAGCAGGCTTGTGGTATTCTTTAAAGCCAGAAGCAAACCCCATATGTTAAGCAAATTATAAAGGTCAGGTTTTAGACTTGAGCCAAGCTATCCAGACCCTGCTCTGGAGCAAAGAGCCACAAGCCTTGGTGACATGCCAGTGTGGTGCCTGGGAACTGACGGAGCCTGGCATAGCCTGACAGCTCTTGACACCTTTTGTCTACTTAAAATAGAAGTTTTGGGGGAGAGGGTACATTTTTCCCTTATGCATTATGGGAGAGCCCCAGTCTATTGCTGCAAGGCAGTGAAAAATGTGATTTTGGGATCTTAGCTGTGCCTATGGACACCCACTGTGCTGCGAGCCATTGTCAGCCCTCAGGAGCTTTGTCAGCTCTTAAAAAAAAAAAAAGACAGCCTTGCCCTGTGTGCAGGGAATTTGAACAGCTAAGAGTGGCCTCTCCATCTGGCTTTTCTTTCTTCACCTTACAAGCAGCATGCATTATTTCTGAACGCAGCCAGCCTACCCTGCATTTATTGAATTTACCTTCTCTAAACACACAGAGGTAATCCAGAAAAGCAACGGGCACAAAACCAAACATCCGGCTCCACGTCTCCACGTTACAAACCCTTGCAAACTAACTGGTCCAGGGGAGGGGATGTTTGGGGCTGAAAGTGCATTTCCTGAATGTGTTTAACATCCATACCGGATGTGCTATAAAAAGCTAGATTTGTGCTTGTGAGGGACATGGGGGTGGTTGGAGGAGAATAACTTAAACACTTGGCTGTAATTAAAGCCAGGAGTACTGAACAACCCACCCAGTTCTCTCAGCAGGCTTTGCTAGAGAGGTCAGAAGCCCTTCGTTCCCAGGGATGTGATGGTTTCCCAGCCTTCACATTATTCCCATCGTGTCCTCCTGTGACACACAGCTAGGCAATGTTCTGTCAGCAGCAGTTTGTTGGAGAGGTTTGGGGTTCTGATACTCTGTTCTGTTGTTGTTTCTGTTGGGCTCTTGGGTTCTGTTGGGCTCTTGCTGATGCCATCAGAGGTATCAGATGTGGTGAGGGGACCCACTGATCCCTTCTCACTAGCTGCCTCAATAAATGGGTGGAAGGCTCCCAGCATATAAAAAAAAGCCCTCCACCCACCCAGCTAAGCCTTCTTGTCTGTGTGTTTTAGGACTCATTTCCTCTCCTTAACCACTGCTCCAGGACCTTTTGGGGAAAGCAAGGGTAGATCCTGGCTGTAAATGAAATGCATTACCTAATGGAGGGATCGATGGGCATTCCTGGTGCTCCAAGAGGTGTTTTTTGCCCTCTCCCAAAGCCAGGCGGGATCTGTGAGCAGGGTCCATCATCTCTGCACTAGTAATCCATTTTACAAGCAGCATTTCATATTCAGAGGATGTTAAAGCAAATTAAATCCTCCAAGCAGCTTACTGCAAAATGACTCTGCATGTACTTGTGAGACTCGACAGGGGCTTGAGCTGCAGGCTGGGAAAGCCCTGCACCGACCCAGCCCTGCGGTGGGAGCAGCTGCGATCTGCCCGTCAGTCCTTGTCAAAGCACAGTGGCATTGCACTGGCAACAGTGCTGCTGTAGCAGTCCTGAAAATGGAAAAAATATAGTTGATGGATCTTATTTGAGATTCTCTTCTAGGCAGCTGTTTCTACACAGCCTGAACAGGAGCCAGGAAGAAAAGGAGAGGTTTTTCACTGGCTTTGTTCGTGCTTTTGCTTATTACCGAAACCATTTGTAATTAAACGTGGACTTGCTCAGTCAGCCCAGCTGTTCCTTTTCTGTTTGATCCTGCCTGAAATTACAGTGGTGGATGTTTGACCTCCTAGGCCTTTTCATGCCTTGTAGGCTGGTGTAAACACCGGGTACAATTTGCCTTTGAAGCAAGCAGGCACCGCTCCCACAGAGTTCAGGAGGTGCTGTGCTTGCCGACCCCCAGGTTTCACTGGGGCTGCGAGGGTTTGGACCTCACTACAAGACCCAGCAGGAAGAGGCACTGCAGGAAAGCTCTGACCCTGAGAACACATACTTGCCCTGAACAAAGAAAGCCAGATAAACTCTAGCCTGTTCATGATGGATGCTTTCCTCCCAGAGCCTACAGTAGAGCAGTTCACATGGACTGACTATTAAATGGTGTGAAAAGCTTCAAGCTTTTACAAATCATTTATTCTGCTACATGCTAATGTTGGAGTAGAGGGACTCCAGCAGGAAGGCATCTGTCCATGGCTTCTCTCCCACCTTCAGTGTGCAGGAGGGGCCAAGGTGACAGTGTTTGTGGGAGGACAGGGATGGCAGGAGAACCTGGTGCGTGTTTGCAGCATTATGACACGTTACTGTAATTTCTAGACCAACCTTTCTCTCTAGCCTGGCCCCTCCTAGGAACTACTTTGCATCCAAAGCTTTTTCTTGCAAAAGATGCTCCTTCTGCATGAGTTGGCTGGATCCCTTTGCACTTTACTAGTTACTTGAGGTCATATGTGGACACTGGTGAGACAGGCACAGGCTCTCAGTTTTTGGAATCTTCAGATGATCCAGAGCAAGTGCTGCAGTACTTGAATGCCTCTAGGGAGTAATTTCATTTGATAGCAATCCCATTGGATAAGAAAGCAGGTATTTACAGTCTTCAGCTCAGCATCAACTGCAAACAATTATTTAGCTAAAACTCCTGGACATTTTTCTTGTACAGGATGAGTAAGAATGCCAATAAAGCAAGTAATCAAAACCTTTGGGGGAGCTAGAGGTGGGTTTTTTTCAGTTGTTACTTAAGCACTTGACAGGAGTCACTTCTGCTCTTCCTAGTGAATTCAGAGCTTCCCATTTTTCTCCTGCTCTTCCCTTAATGTGCTGCAGAGAGTGCTGTTCTCCCAGACGGAGAGATCCAGCCCCTTGCACCACAGCCAAAGGTCTGGGTGTAGTAGCACATGACATATACTATTCTGTGAACATGATGAACCAGCTAGGGGCAATACTCTGTGCCCTAGAGCTAGTTTTACTTATTTGCTCTTCATATGCTTTTGTTGTGAAAGATTAAATGTGGCAATAGCTGTTCCAAGTAAATAATTTCTCTTCGGGTCTTAGATCCATTGTTGTTATTAACTTCATTTTAATTATTCATTGTTAATGTCTGTCTACTGTTTTACACATATCCACTCCCTGAGTCAATGTGGTAACGAGGTTTGGTGAGTTTTTGGAATATCTTGTTTTTATTTGCTACTGGAACTGAAATTAATTATTCTATAAGGATTAATGTAGAAAGGTGTTTGTATGTGTCAGGAAGGGGAAATTTGTCGTTGGGAAAGATGCTCTGTTCAGTGTTGAAGTGTTTTCATCAGCTATAGTAAATAAGATGCTGATTGCTGCACACTTGTAAATCATGTGAAACACCTCATCCACTGAGCATCTGCCTCCCCTCTTGAAGTCAGTGTCACATGAAATGAGAAGCCACAGCACTGAGGGTGCCCATCTTGGCCAGTGCAGGTTGGCAGCAGCGAGGGCACCCACAGGGGTTTCACAACCCAGCTGAGGAGCCAAGTGAGTCTGGCTGTCTCAGCTGTGGCCACACTACCACTGGATCCTGTGCTGGGGACCCGACTGCTTCCTGCAGACAGGCTTATCCAGGACTGCAGTCACCTCTGAGGCTTAGCTGTGAGTGGCAGAGCTCTGCCATTTTAGGACTTTGCCCCTTTTCTGAACAGTTCTTTCTCCTGAGCTTATGTTAAACCTGTTTTGATAAGAAACAGGGCTTTGAGTGTGGGAAGTTTCATACTCACTCTCCCAGACTCAAAGCAAAACGTGTACTAAACATCCTGGTTTTAAACTAGTCTCTCAGGAGCAGTTCTTTCTTGTTCTCAGGCCAAATGAGTCAATGCCTTCTACCCCAGCCTCTGTTTTGCAACAGAAATGAATGAGATTCTTTCACTCTGTGCTGTGCTTTCCTGTGGCAGTGCTACCACGCATGCAGTTGCCTTTCTTTGGGGCAGTGGCATCTTATTGGGAAGAAGTTTAGCAGTGCCTGTACAGCTCTGTGCCTTACTCCAGTTCTCTGTCTTGATGTGGCTAAGCTGGATCCCTGGGCTGGACTAAGTGGGATCAGCTGTTTCTTTTTCTAGTCTCGTTGGAGGTTCAGCAGAATGGAATCTCAGCTATTTGAGGACTTACTTCTCTAAAGCATCTGTCTTATAAAATAAAAACAACCCCCCACTAGTCTGAGGTCTTTGATAATTCCCCAATGAAAGTTGTGGGACAGTTTTCCCTTAGGGCAGTGCAGGTTTTATGAGGCTTATTTTCATATGCTTTCATGTCTTGGATCATGAGCGTTTCTCTTTCTCCCTCTGTGAAAATGACTGAGGAAATTAACTGCTAATGGGGAATGAAGCCAGCTGTATTTTTATTCCAGACCCCTTGCAAAGTTGCGAAGGGAAACCCCTGTAACTTCCCATGTTGGGCTTGCTCTGGTTGGAGTGAGAGGTGAGAAGGGCAGCCTTGCTCTATGGATAGATCCTGGGATTGAAGGTGGTTGCTAAGAGCTCCTGTTCCCAGCTGTGCCATGCCTTGGGCGTGTGTCTCCCAAGATTTGTTTCCACTCCTGTTTTATTTTGCTTTCATAGTGCTTCCTTGCATGTTAACTGAGCTGTACCATGTCCCTTGAGTGTCTCCCCCATACCAGATGCTTGTGTTACATTCTCTTGCTTTCCCACACTTGTGTTCCTCCCTTTTTCTCATGTCAAGGAGCAAGTTCAACTGAATCATTCTTCATAAAATATGAACCAAGTAAGTAAGGCTGGAGTGGCAGTCAGAGTAGAGTGATACTCCCTGCTCTAAGGCAGTCCTATTGCCCCAGGCTTTTCACACAGTAGTAGCTTCATTCATGGAAAATCTCATACTAGTGGCCTCATTCATGGAAAATCAGCACACCAGTATTTTCCAGCACATTTGTTAGCCAAAACTTTGATCTGCATGCTATGTTGTCAGCCTTGTGCAGGACTGTGTTTGGAAAATGGGCATGCTCAGGCTGGCTGGATTGATATCAAGATGTGAAGTCAAGCAATTAGGATTAGTTACCAACTTATGCCAGCTTTCTCCCTTTCTGCCTGAAAGGAGATGTTGGTGTGACTGAACTCTTGGAGGGTGCTTGGTCTCTCTTCAGAGCTGCAACCTTTTCAGTTGGCACCAGTCTGCCACTGCTCTTTTGTTTGATTCTAGAAAAAGACCAGGAGAGGCTTAGCTGGTGTCTGCCTGGCCCATGGGGATTTCTTCTGCCATGAGGATAGTTATGATAGCTAGAATTCATCTGTTTCTGTCCTGGTGTGGGGGTGGCAGAGCCCCCCATTTTTTTCCACTGCTCTTATTCCTGCGGAAAAGCTGAGCCTCAAGTGAACTGGTGCACAGTCTGAGCTGAAAGGGCACCTTAAACAAGCTCCGGTCTGTCTCAAGCTCTACAGGGTGCTCTAATCCAGTCTGCCAAGCCATGGAGTACTTTGTTTCCCTATCCAAGGAGTTTCAAAGCCTTACTAATGTGTTGGGTTGCAGCCCAGTCGTCTTTGCCCCGGAGCCTTTGCCGTTGTGCTTTTCAGAGCACGCGTGGTCCTTGAGGCAGTTGCTGTACAGAGGGACCCTCTGCAGAGGCAGATAACCAGTGTTGTGTTGGCAGCAGATGTCCCTCAGGGTGTGCAAAGACGTGTGTGACATGCTCTTGTACCCGCTGAGGCACGGAGTGGAGGGAACAGATTTATTTGACATTTCTGTTGGAGACCGTTCTTCTTTCTGGGAATCCTAGGGGAAGATGTATTTTGTGCCATCTCTTCTCATAGCATCTACTATTGATTCTTCCCTGTGAGGGTGGCAAGGCCCTGGCACAGGCTACCTGGAGGAGCTGAGGCTGCCCCGTCCCTGGGAGTGTTCAAGGCCAGGTTGGATTGGGCTCGGAGCAGCCTGGGGTAGTGCAAGGTGTCGCTGCCCAAGGCAGAGGGGTGGAATGAGATGATTCTTTCTGAGATCTTTTCCAACCCAAACCATTCTAGGATTCTACGATTATCAGCAAATAATACTGGATATATATGAGTCTGATATGACCTTGTGCAAAAGCTTTGATACCCTTTCAAGAGCTCGTACCTCAGTGCTGTTACCAAAAGCCCCCAGGCAGCCAGTGGACAATAGTGACGCCTGTTCATCGCCAGACTGCCTGGCTGGAGAACAATGATGGCATTTCTTGAAGTAACAAGTCCTGGGCATGTGCAGGGTTGGATTGTAACACTTTTTTTTTCCCCTTTAAGCTGCAGGCTTGAGAGCAGCAGGTCTGGTTGTAGAACTCATGAATGCAAGTACAGAGGAAACTTGCACCTCTTGGAAAATACTGAAAGAAAGTAAATGGCTGGTTTTTTAGATGCTTGCCTGTTTTGCCTTGAGGCTGAGTATGCGTACTCTGTGTGTCACCAGTATGTGTTTGCTGTTCAGAGTTCCGTTCAGATGCTTGTTTAGCAGCAAGCAGGGGGTTAAAGAGAACTCGGGAAGGCTGGCTGATTGCTGCTCATGGCTTTCATAATGCAAAGCCTGTGGGAATTCAGCCGGCTTCAGCTTCATCTCCCCCACCCCCTCCCCTCTGCTAGAGGCAGGATAACCTTCCTGACTCCTCTGGAGCTGCATCCCTGCCAGTACGGCTTGCACAGGGAAGCTCTGCGAAAACCCAGCAGAGGTGTAAGCGTGTGAAAGATGAGATTTTTTAACTTTCTTGGGAGAGCACTGAAAGAGTAATTTTTCAGCATGGTCCTGCTGTTTCCTTACACCGTGTCTGGGATGCAGCATGTCTGCCTCTTCATCTGTGACCTGCAGATTTCCCCTTGCAGGATGGCTGAGGAAGCAGCTGGTATATGCGATATCTCTAACTCCCTGGAGACTGGAATGCGGGGATGTCCTTGGCTTTGCCATAGGTTCTGGATGATGCACAGCAAAGTTGTTTAGGCCAGAAAAATATGAAGGTGGTTAAGCAGTGTTTTGAACAGCACTCTGCACACTGACCTGCAACCAGCACGGTGCTGCCATGTGCACCCTGCAACAAGGGATTCTGTCTGACCTTTGGTATTAGGGAAGTGCTAAACAGACAGTGCAACCCAGGGCCTTCTGTGTAGCATCTGCTTTAAGGACAACCACCATCATGGTGTTTTTTCTTAATGTGTGAAATCCCTTCTTCCTCCCTGCTGTTTGCAGTAACCCTTTGGAAAGCTGGAAAGGCTCTCCATTTCCTCTCCCACTCACACGCGTGCATTTGTGAGCCTTGCCAGCACTATTTGGCTATTCGCATTGGGAGGGATTTTCTTCTACTTTCCCAAGTCAAAGAAAAGTGTGTACCATTTGTTTTGGAAACAAAAACACTTCTCGAGAATTACATGGCCTCTGCAAACAGACCAGAACAAAACAGGTCATGTGCTTTGGGCTGACTTTGAAGACTGTGCAGGATAACTGTCTCCATCCTCGCTTTATGGTTTCATGGCCCTTGCGTTTAACAAGGACCCTTAAGAATCTTTTGAAGGAATAGTATAGCAGCAGCTTTACAGGTCCTGTGGGACAGTCAGGGTGCTTAGCAGCTTTCCCCTGATCAGTGTTGTGATTGCAGGGCAGGGTTTGGATTTTTTATGGGGATAGAATACCTGCACTCAAACAAATGGGAGAGGGTTTTTCGTCCTTGCTTTTCTCAAAGCCTTTGGAAGTAAAAGTTTATTGGTGAATATTAGTAAGAGGTTGTTGGTCATAGCTGCTGAGGGACACTACAGAGCTGTCTATCTTCTACTTCCTTTGTTACAAACAAATGTCTCTTGGAAAAAAGTTTCCTGCTGCCTCCTTCCTTTAGCACTAGGCAGGCTGGATGGGAAGTAGGTAGCACTGCTGTTACAAGAAGTGCTTTCCTGTTTCTGCATGGCACACGGGTCCTCTGGTCAGCTTTGATACCTTCCTGCTCCACAACCTGCCCTGCTCATGTTGAGCCAGGTCAGCAGGTATTTGTGCTGCTTTGTCCTTAGCTACTGTAGTAGTCTTTAACAAGTATGTGACTCAGTGGCAGGTGTCATACTAGATTATTTGGAGTCAGATCTGTTCTTGAAATAAAAGGAAGGCTTTGAGTGCCATCCAGACTAAACCACCACAGACATTTCAGCCTGAAGCAGTTTTGGGCAACATGTACAGCTATGTTGGAACACAGTGCCTTTATGAGCCCACCCTGGCCTCTTGCTGCTGCTATTTTTTTTTGAGTAACAATGAAAAAATGCAAATGTTCAGTGTCCTTGCTTTGTCAGGAGCTGTGCTTTGCAGGAGGGACTCTTGGCTTTAGCACCATTTTATAGGTAATTTGAGCCAGAACCGGTGGGTTTGTGATGTGTGCTGAAGGTACCAAAACCTTTGTGAGAATGTTTGGGACCAACTGTCCTGTTAATGTACCCCCTGGAAATGCCCTTTGCCTTGTCCTGCTCACTGTGCTGTGGTTATTGTCTTCATTCATCCTGGCTGTTAAAGGGAGAGGTGAAGGCACCCACAGGCTGGTGTGCCTGAGGTTACCTGGGAAGCCTGGTCGATGCCATTTCCCAGATCTGAGGCTGGCCCTGAGCTTCTGGATTGCCTTTCACATAACACTTGCTTCCCGTGTAGCCTTTGTGACTGCTGGGCTAAATACTGCTGCTTTTAGGTGAAAAGTCTGATTGTGCATGAAAAAAGGTTTTCAGTTAAACAAAAAAAAGGACAAAACTCCAAAACCCTCTCTGAACTGGGCATGCTTAACATGGCAGGCCTGCAAACTGTCTCCTCAGTCAACTACTGGCAGCTACAGCCTCTGCCTGGCTGCTAGAGCTGAAGGCCAGAAATGTCAGGAGTTCATCTGCCTCAGCTCCTGCATGGCACACTCCTCCCCAGCCACCCCTGTGCCAAACCAGTGGCCGTTGTCTGGCCTCTCTGGTAAAGAATTGTATCTAATTTTGAGTTCTTCAATTCAAATAAATGAAGAATGCTCCCTTTCTTTGAATTTAATTAACAGTGGCAGCTAATTGTTGAACAAATCATTTGAAATGGTTACAAATATGCCAGAACTTCCCAGAATACAGCAAATTTCTTGAGCTCTGCTTTTGTGGGTCTTTTTTAGGTGTCACTAGGATGTGTGTTTATGCCTGTTCCATGTGGAAGAGATTGCTGCTGCCCCTCTTGCTCTACAGCTCTCTTGAGGTGCTTGTCTCTGTATTTGAGGATGCACAGTGGCTGATTTATGTCATTTACTGGCTTGACCAAGGCAAACTCCCCAGCTGTATAGCTGTGAGTGATTCATCTTTCCTCATCCATGGAGATAAATGTCAGGATGGATGTCAGCTGTCTGGCTGATGCATGAGTGAATCTGCTTTCATATGTGCACCTTGAGCCAAATGCACACGCATGAATTTTTTACTGTTTGTGATAAACCTGGAAATGCAGATTGTGTTGAAGGAAGAGGCCTCTTGGTTTTAAATATTGATACCAATATAACAGGGCTGTGGCTGTGACAATCTAGGAGCCTTGAAGCATTAGCTCAGAGATTATGCTGAATGCCATGGGGAATTCAGTGGTGTGTAAAATAAAAGAAAGAGCTTTGCAGAGTAGTTACATGGCTTCAGATGGAGAAATAACGGATGGGATCCTCTTGGGCCCACAGGCTGTGGGGCTGAAAATGGAAGAGATTCAGGGTGAGTCTTTGGAAGAGGCCCCTGACAGTTTTTTTATTTACTCTGATTTGTGATGTAACTGAAAAGAGAGCAGCTGCCCAGAAACTTCGGCGCCTATGGATTGATTGCTGTGGAGGAAGAGGTGAAGACCCTGTTCCTTGGAAATGCTCAAGGCTTGGGGAGCTGGATGTGGTAGGTCATCATCATCCCTAGAGCCTCAGTTCAGAGAGTATAGAGTACTTCTGCTGTGTGGTTCTTCATCAGCTAATCAAGTTGAACAGTCATCAGCAGGCGTGCTGAGGGCTGAGAAACTTTTAAAAGTAACTTTAAGTGTTCTTATGTCTCCACTCCCTTTAGGACTTGGAGCTATGTGTGGAGCTAATACACAGTCAGACATTCTGGGGTTCCTGCCTGTGCAGTTCCCTCTTCCCCTTTACAGCTGTGAATAAATTGTAAGAAGCCTGCAGACTCCTGAGCAGGCTCCACAGAGAATGTACCTGCCAGTTCTCAAAGGGCTTGCTAGCAAAGCATAGCTTTGTGCAGAACGAACTGTGCTGCTTTCAGATCTGAGCTGCCTTTGTGCCTTTGTGCCTGGTCTAATCAGCTCTCTCCAAGTGGGATTTGATGGGCAGTGCCTGTTGAGGCACCTGGGCTGGCTGCAAAGCAGTGAGCAGGGGTCCAACACTTTGGGCATGGCAGCCCCACTTCCTCCTCTGCTGCTGTGAAGATGGGGAGCTGGCTGTAGGATATTTTCTGGCTTTTACATTAACTGGTTGTAATAAGTGTCGTCTACGACATTGGTAGTGGCTCCTTATTTAATTTTTGCAGGCTGTTCCAATACAGAATGAAGCTCTTGCTACAAAAAACCTTCAAAATAAAGGGGTAACTGTTGATAAGAGTAGTAGAGAACATCCTGGCACAACTGGGACTCCTTTGGGCAAGGTGAAGCTGTGCAGGATGGGACTCCCCTTCTGTGCTGTGCCAAAGGGATCTCAGCACCTGATGCATCAGGGAGCATCCTGGAAGAACACTGTTTTGAGTTAGTGTGTATGGCAGTTATGCACACTGCCCTGTAGAGTTTGAGCACCTCAGCATGGTCAGTCAGGAGATTAAAAGCAAGCTTATAAAAATTTAGGATAACTATCTTCGTGTAAAAAGCAAACACCGCTGGGAGGCTGCAGGAGACAGGGAGGGGAATAGCAACCCAGTCTCTTAATTCAACTGATGTTTCACTCGGTGTGGAGAGAGTACATGAGAGGAAGTGATTTTTCTCTGCCAGGTCCTTTATTTAAATATAAAAGCTTTTCATGGCTACTTGCAAAAGATACTGTTAACAGTGTGGTCCTTAGCATGACACTTCTTTCAGGTTTAGGCTCCTGCAGCATCAACCAGATGACTGGCCACTGGCTGTTGTTCCTCTCACATCCATGGTCCTTGGGTCTTTTTGCTGAGCTATTTTGGTGCACTTAGCTGAAACTAGCCAGCATCATGTGCTAAAACAGCCCTGCAACAGCTGAGTGCTGGAGCCAGTGTCGTGGAAGACATGGATAGATTTAAATTGTGAAGGAACTTCATTCTTAGTTAAAGAACTCAGTCTTTCCAAAATGAACTTATTTTCTCAAGGCAGGAAACATGCACCAAGGAAGGACCATTTTATACTTTCTTCTCTTAGGTGTGTTCTCTGGAGCACTGGTAGAGGCAAGGTCCTGGATAAACCAGGCCCTATGGACAACAGCTCCCTTGCAGTGAGCAGTCTCCTGTTCTGAAAGCTGTTCTGTATGTATATGTGTTAAGGTTACTATTAGGATAACCTGATATTAGGATTCTCATCTGCTGTTGCATAGAGCTGCAAGAATAAATAGGTCATGTGCCAGCACAGCAGCTCTGGAGTCACATACATGCAGCTGCTGGGCTTTGCAGTCAGAGCTCATTCAGAGACACCATGATACATTTTCTTCAGCTTTTTAATTAAACAGAGACTTGAATTCTGTGTATTTCTTTCCACATTTCTTCAGAGCTCTTATGTTTGCCCTCTTCCCCCCACTTCAGCTTTCCCTAGTAGATTAGAGCCTGCTGGAAAACATAGAGCACATTGTGAAGTCCAAAGCAAAAGCTGACTCAGCAATCCTTCCCATTTAGGCTGCCACTGTTCATGGAACAGGAGGTTAGCCTTAAATTACTTCTGCCAAAAAATACTGCTGCCCATTTTATTAACTGTTGCTGTGTCCTTTAACTTAGTGTTGTTTTTTTTGAAAAAAAAGTAGTCTACTAGTGCCTTAACAGTCTGGGAAAGAGGACTTTATTTTCATATGCTGGAATAATTCTCATTTCGCTGTAAGAAGCTTTTACATCTCTTCTCCAGATCTCTGAAGAAAGGTGCTGTCCTAGGCACAGCCCCTGTCTCTACCAACAGTGGCCCTTGTCTTTGGAGTCTTGCAGCTCATCCTCTCCTGAGAAGAGGGGGCAAGGTTGTGGTGCTGGGTGGTTCCCTTTAGAGCAGGCACAGGGCAGTACAGGAAGAAAAAGACTTTCTTGTTATTCCCATTATCCTTACTAGCTGGAGCAGATCTACTCGTGACCTCAGTGCAGATGGGTGTCAAAACCTGGTCCATGTGTCTGAGTGTGATTTCACCTGGATGCAAACATGGCAGCAATGCTGGAGGAGCTGGTACTGAGGTGCCACTACAAAGAGAAAAGTGAATCTCATCAAGCTCCCTGTGTTCTCCATAAAGCAATCAGTGACAACTTGCAGTGATATTCCAGGGAGAAAGTGGATTTTGAGGAGGGAGCTGGCCAGAGAGCAGTGCTTCATGTGACAGTGGTGGGAATTTTGTATGTTTTTTGTTCCCAGAAATATGCCCAAGTACCCTTTTTCCATTGGCGTATTAAGAAGTTACGTAGACTCAGCCCAGTCTCATTAAAAGATTTAAAACAGGTTTTGGCATAAGGCAGCCAAGCACATCAGGAGTGGAACAGAAAATATTCTTTCTCGGTCCCAGAGCATGGAATCTGCATCTCACACCAACCAAAGCAAGTGACAAATACTGGTTTTGTTGTGATCTAAAATCTTTCTCTTTTCTCCCTTCCCCACGTCCATCCTGTGCATGAGTGCAGAGACTATTTATTACCAAATTTACAGCCACAGGCACAGAACTATTGTAGAGACACTCTTAAGGCCCCTGCAATAGAGGAGGAACATGTTGAATTAAAAGATACTTACCAAAGCAGCTGAATTCAGTCTCGTGATTGCCTTGACTCCAGTTCGAGGTACTTATTGATGCTTTTCCTTTTAACCCTTATTTCTTCTCCAGTTTGATCTGCATTTTTGACAGGTGATTATTATCACTGAAAGAGCTGACAGCTCTGATAGTCTCTAGTGCTGCAGAAGTCCTAATGGTGGTTTTAATGCATGCAGGTTGTCTTTGAATATTTGGAAGGAAAGGTGTAGAAAACTTGTAGAAAATGTATGAAGCTTGTCTACACTGCTCTGTTGGGGCAGGACCTACCCTGGTCCCAGAACAACCCTGAGATCACAGGGTGTCTTGGACCTCAATGGGGAGCACTCCTAATTGTGAAACTGGAAACAAAGTGATGCCCATAACAGCTAGACAGCTTCTGTACTTCCCTGGCTCTGTCCTTAGAGGTGAGAACCTCTCTCAGCTTATGCTTCTCAGCTGTACATCAGTGACCCAGCTTCTGGGTTTGTTCTTCACAGCAGGCGGCACCTCTTACAAAATTTTCTTGTTACTGGTCAATCTGTGACTTGTCTGAGTCCGAAGGAGAAGCTGGTTGGTGTCAGACCCAAGCCCAGGCTGTCACTGTGAAATACCTTCCTCTTATGCTGAAACACTGTAGGGACACTCGGACCTGTTGCTCAGGATGTCTCAATTAAGCCATGTTCAAAGTTGAACTGTACTGCACAAATTCTTGTCATGCTTCAAGACCTGTTGATGGGAAGAAGAATATTCTTACAATCCTAGAATTATTTGGGTTGGAAGGGATCTTAAAAGGATCATCTCATTCTACCCCTCTGCTTTGGGCAGGGACACCTTGCCACTAGACCAGGTTCCTCCAAGCCCCATCCTACCTGGCCTTGAACACTTTCAGAGATAGGACACCCACAGTTTCTCAAGGCAAGCTGTGCCACCCTCACAGTGGGGATTTCTTCCAAGTAACTAATCTAAACCTCCTTTCTTTCAGTTTAGAGCCATATTCCCTTGTCCTATCACTACATGCCTATCCACCATGGTTGATGATGAATGTCCCAGTGCAAAGCATCACGTGCAAGGGCTGAACAACTAACAAATGCTAGGATGAAATTAATTCCATGAAGGGCCCCATTTTTAACTTCTTAACATACAAAATTCTTCGTTGCTGCAGTTTGGCAGGGTTCTATCTCTTGCAACAGGGTTCACTGCTTCCGTACACTGCTAGAGTTGGTTTTTCCTATTTTTACTAAACCGTGAAAGTTGTTTTTCTGGTATGCTGTAACTCTGCCTGCTTCCCCACCCTTAGACTCCATCTGTACACTTCAAAATAGAAGGAGGAAGAGGGCAGAGAAAGAACAAAGGCTCATAATACGAATGGAAGGAAACTAGGGAAATTCAGGAGGAAGTGGACAGTGAGAAATACAAAAAGATCCAGCTGCGCTGAATGCATGGGGTGTGAGTGCACAGGGATGCTTTCTACTTGTATTCAGAGCTCAAGACCTGCATTGTGGAGCTGAACTTTCCTTTGAGTCAGTGACCTATTCAGACACCTAACAATGTCCATTATGTACAGTCAGCTTGTTTGTGCCCTGTGCAGGGCTTTCATACCTTTTTTCCATGTACAATAAAACTATTTACAAAGTGGCCAGGCTGAGCTCAATTTTGCTGGGCGAGCTCTTGACCATTAGCTTTCAGCAAGCATCTTGAAACTTCCAAAATATTTAAGAGGACAAACTGTGATGACAAGATGCTCAAGGAGAACATCTGCTGATGAAAACACTTCCTAGCTGACTGATAGCAAATGTCTATTTTCTTTGAAGGACAGGGAGAGGGGAAAGAGGTAGCAAGAATTGGGTCCCTGCCCCTCATGGAGTTGTAATGATCAAACTGATCATTACAGCCTGAGGCAGGCTGATGAGGCGAGTCCAGAGCATTGCTTGATGGCAGTGTGGGACCAGCCTGGCAGCAGTACTTATGCATCACTGTCGGGTGAGAACAGTGGAGAGGGCAAACCCAGGGACCTGGAGGAGAACATCTCTGCCATGGACATCCAAGCAGTGCTGTTGCTGCCTTCATCCTTGCTGTAGAATAGGTGAGGCTGTCAGCCCATGGGAGAGCTATGCTTACATTTGTTCTACAGCTGCAGAGGAACCAGCTGGCCTGTGTTTAGCATATGAGGGGATTCCCCAGGAGGCTTTGTATGCTCTCTGTGGAGTTCAGGGCAGCAGCTGCAGAAGTGCCTGAGTGTGCTCCTCAGCAGAGATATCCTCTGTGACCTTGGGCAGCCCAAGGTTTCAGCCCTGTTGCTTGGAAACAGCTCCCACCTCCACTGCAAAATTCAGCATGAATTTTTGGATCACATGGTGGCTCTGATTAACATGAGGTACAGCTTTTGGGGTAATAGGAATCATGACTTGACCTTAGCCTGTATTTTTCAGCACAAGGATGTCATTCTCAGTTGAAGGAGGTGCTCTTTGACCCAGCCCACCAAGAAGCAGCCGTAAGCAGTAACTGAAAGCTGAAGCTAGAAATAAGGTACATATTCGTGGTGAGAGCAATTTGGGCATTGGAGCAAGTCTGTGCAAGCGCTGGTGCTTTCTCCTATTTAAAGAGAGAAAGCATTTTGGCAACTTGCTTGTTCTGTCTTACGCCCTTGTTTAACCACCACTCATTCAGTTAGAGCTACTTAGCAGCTTTAAAGGCATTTCTTTAGGGAAGAAAAAAAGAATTCTACACATTCAGGAAAACATCTGTCATTGCTGGGAGCAGAAACTGTAGCTAACAGTGTCCCTAGAGTATGTGGGAGAGCTCCAGTTCATTACTGCCTCTCTGCAGTCACTTCTGAGAGAACAGAACTGGTCATGAAGGTAAAGAAGGATTTAGCAATGTTGCCCAACATTTAGAAAAAAAAATCAAGGGGTACCTCTTTGAAACTTCAGATGTGTGCACAGCACATGACACACAAGGAGTGTTTTTATTCATGTTTGTTCTCAGGAAATTGTGTTGCTTTGTAAGCTGAGCTCTTTTAAGTGTCTTAAGTTGGGCACACTACAAGCTGGGCTTTAGCAGGCATTTCTGAAAGTTGTCAGCCTGAGCTGTATTTTCCTGACTCAGATCCTTGCAGTAAGAACTGAGGAATGGAACATTTAAATGGGAAAAAAAGAAAAAAGTAGAAGCTACAGTGCAGCTAGATAATGTCAATCTTGTCATTGCTTTTAATATTCATTTCCAGGCACAGCGATCACACTGTGTCAGTTTTAACTTAAGCAACCCTTAGTCCTAGTCATCCTCTGCCTATGTACATGAAAGGGATGACTGAGCCCACAGCTGCTAAAGGCATCTTTCAATTACTTATATTTCACTGGGTATTTAAAGATTAGATTGGGATGTAGAGGATGAAAGGGTTTTTCTTTATCTTTTAATAAGAAACTTGTATTTGCAGATATGAAGAAGACCAAAGACTGAAGTGTCTAACATGCTCCTTTTTTCCCTGCTGCTTCCTCCAAATAGTGTGGGGGTAGGGAAGCATGTGGAGATCCTACAGGGAATAAAACAATGTTCCTCTTGGTCTACTGCTTACCACAGCCCAGCCCTGTTTCCCAAAATTGATGGGTAAGGATGTCCTGTGTTGGAGTTCTCATGACATAGCCTTGCTTGAAATGCAGGAGACCAGGCAACCTACAGGGAATTAAATATATGGGGCTCTGCACGCTTTAAATATGAGCAAAAAGGGGAGGATGTAATGTAAGAAGCACTGAGAGATTCCTGTAGTCTCTTGCTTTTGCTTTCTCGGCTGACTATCAAACACTTTTTGGGAAAAGGACCTCTTCATTAGCCTTGCGATGCTCCAACTCTTCAGTCAATAAATAGCCATCCTTGGGATCTCCAGAAAATTTTTGGCAAAATCAGGGAGGACCGGTTTAACCTTGTCCTAAACTCAAAGAAAGAAGCAAGGAAAAGAGTTTGGAGATGATCTTCCAGCTGTCTGTATTGAAAACTGTGGGAAGAGGGTTGAAAGGCATGGATCCCAGTGTTAAACAAAGCCAGCAACTTTCATATCCCCTTTAAGCCTGACACATGTGGCAGGAGCAAAGATGCTCCCCTTGCTGCAGCTGCATGACCTCAGAAATGAGTCGTGTACAGAGTGCACTCGCCCCAGCGTGTGCTCAGGAGAGGGGTGTGAGCTGTTCCCACACAACCAGCTCTAGAGCAGCCTGAAACCATGTTTAGCGTTCTCTTGCCAGCCATTCATCGTTATGTCAGCAGGTTGGAACAAGTGATGAAGTTGCTTGAAGAGGATTTGATGGTGAGCAGGTTGTGTGTGCTATAACAGACTTACCCAATGTCTCGGGGGTGCTTGCTTTGTTAGTAGCTTAACTGGACATAGAAAACTCTGACTTCATGATCCATAGACTTGGGGATGTGGGGGAGAGCTGGGGACACCAGACCCAGCACCTTCTGTACTAGCAGAGGCACGTGATGTGGATGAGGAGGATGTGAGGCAAAGCCAGCATGTCTGGAGAACAGTGGAGATGCTGAGCAGCCCAGGCACAATGCTGCTTTGGGGACCTGAGTGAATCTGTGCCTCCTGCTGCTGGTGTACTCCAAACCAGCTTGGGTTTTCCATGTGGCTCTGGGTGCAGCCACCCCATGCAGGGTGAAGGCCTGAGGGAAACCCTGCAGCTAAAAGTGCCCTTTGTTATTTGTCTCATCTTGCCTTTAGGCCCTGAGGCTGTTACAACTGGATAAGCTAAAAAAGCAAAGGAATTGTGGCACAGCGAGGAAAATCCCTGATCTGGATTAGACACCTCCACAGCACAGCCAGGCTTTCTGGGCCAGGCTGCACATGCAGGTAGTGTACAATCCAAAGGAAAGAATTGCAAGGTGAAGAGGAGGTGACCCTGGTAGCCAGGCATAGCTAGGAGCCAGTACACATTGGCTCTGGCTCTGAGTTTGCTGGATGACTTCATCTCTGCGTTCTGCTCTTTTCTTCCCCAAGTTGCAGGGTGTGCCTCACACCTGCAGAGGACTGAGAGGTTGTGTCTGTCCTCTTCTGAAGTGCAGCATTATTCCTTGTGCTGCTTTAACCCTCAGAGTTAATACCTCCAGTCACCTTTCCTGTTACAAACCACCATTACTTGTAACTTTGGCCTCTCTTCTCCTGTGTTCATGGCCTAGCAGTCCTTTGTTGCTCCTGAGTTTGAAAGAGGTGCTTGCTGCTTCCCACCTTCATCTCAACCAAATGTACAAGCTCAGAAAGCCAGCAGGGAAAGCCAGCCTCAACTCAAAGGAGAGGAAAGAGGTAAAATAAACACTTGCCTTCTGAAGTTGGTACTTGGTACTGCACCAGTGTAGACTTTCCCATCTGCTCTGTTCTCTATGGAGTTGAGCACAGAAGGGTCTGTTCAGGTAAGCATCACCCCACCTGGGAGATACTCCTGTAGGATTTTGCTGTGAGGGAAAAGAAAACTGAAGGGGATTTTTGTTCATAATTTAAGAATCCTGCTTCTAAGTGGTGCCTTTAGGCATATATTTAAATGGCAAAAGCTGTCAGTTTTTCTTCTCTCAGGATTCATTCCTGTTGCTGCATTCAGGCAAGGATATGCTGTGAAAAGTAATTGTTTCTAGTGGCAACTTCAGTCTTTTGCCATTCAGAATCAGTCTTGTTTAACTCTGCTGCTGAGGAAGGGCATTCAGGCAGTTGTGCTTTGTTTTTGTTCCCTTTGTAGAGAGTCAGCATGGCAATGATAAGAGCAGAAAGTAAGCTTCATTTTCTCTCTACACACTGTCACCTGGTTGGCTATCAGGCTTTGGGCATCTTTGTGTTTTTCCTGTGCTTTACAGTAGGAGAGGAAATTGGAGTCCCCAGGTTAGGTGTCAGCCTGCAGAGATGTTTGTGGTAACCCGCAAGCAAGGAGGAACTCTTCATTTTATGTGCCTTCATATTGGCTCTTCCATATTGACTGTCTGCTGTGTCCCTTGAGTTTTTCATGTTGCATCAGAAGAGTGTTTTTCTGAAAATTCTGTAGTTCTGTCAATGCTGCTGTGCCAGTATGGACAGCTTTCATACCCTGCTCTTGCTGCTGCCTGGAAGGTTGCACTAGTAACCATATTTTTCTGCAGCATGACATTGCACTACACCTTCTCCAGCACAGAGGATTTTACAGCATCATTCACATGGTCTGTGGCCACAACATGGTCATTCAGAGTCCAAGAGCAGTTTAACCCTTTAGTCTTTCTGCTGAAACTCTTACAAAAGGGACTCAGTGAAGAGCACTGATTTGGTGGCATAAACCTTTCCATCAAACTCTCCAGGCTGGGTTCTGGATAACAGCTCTGCTCTACTCTTAACCAACCAGCAGAAACCTCTTTTGCAAATTGAGTCACCCTGTGTCACATTTGACTGATTGTGGGAGGGGGTAATGCTGGCTTTGAACGAACTGCCAAATCTGCAAATACTTGGCAAGTTTTCCTTCTTAAGCTGAAGTCTCGAGGGAAAGCAATCAGGTAAGAACCTCAGCTTTGGAGCAAGGAAAAGAAAGTTTCTGCCTGTAATGGCTGGAAGGAAGCGACAGCCACTCTGGCTGGTTTAAGCTAGGGTAGGAAACTAGGAGGCAAATTATTGCTGCTTCTGACTTTGTTCCTTTTCTGCAGTGCTTGGCTTCAAGCAAACGTCAGCTGGAGGGGGTGCAGAGGCTCACGGGGCTTTTGAGTGCTGGAGTTGGCAGCTCTAAAGAGCTCCCATGTGCTCTTGGTTACACTGATGTCCATGTGCCTGTGAAACTTGGGTGTGTGCTCTGGTTTGCAGCACTGCTTGTTGCCAACATGTGGCTAGATGTAGGTGGCCTGCCCTTGCTGTAATTTGGCGGGTACTAATACATCAACACTATGCAAATCTGCCTTTAGTTAACTCTTCCTTCTCCCAGATGTATGGCACTGCATGTGGGCTTTAGTTATCTGGAGCTGCAAGGGGAGACGCTGCTGGAGGATTGTATCTTGCCCTAGTTGAGTTACATGCTCAGAGACAAGATTTTGTACTGAAAAAGTTGGGGGTTTGCTATTGACTTCTCAGGCTATCCGGCCTCGCTCTAGTCTAAAAAAATTGTTCATTATCAAGAATGTTACCATCCTGGTTGGAATAAAACTGCCATGTGACTTCTAACTGCATCCCTGCCTTACCAGCTAAAGAAAGAGCAGATCAGCTGCCTTGCTTTAATAGCAAAAGTGGAAGAAAGCTGATGGTGGTGCATTTCTTTTTTTTGTTTGCAGTGATTTTTAGCTCAGAAGAGCACATCTCTGCTAATTGACTATTAAACAAGATTGCTTGCTGAGGTGCGCTGGCTTGCCATTTCAATCCTTTAAGGAATAAGCCTCTGATCAGCTGCACATAGGGCTCTTAAATATAATCTGCCTAATGACTGGAGGGCTTTGACCTTATCTTATTAAGGCGCTGATGTTTTGGGTTACAAACTAAACCTTTGGGGTGGGGGGCTGAGCAGGGGTGGGGTTTTTTTCTGAAATGGTAATACTCCAAACAACAAAGGCTGCTTTTTAATCCCAAAGCAAGACTTGGAAGCAGCACAGAGTCAGTCTAGAGATGTCTCTTTTAGCTCAAGATTTCTAGGATTGCACACGTTACCACATGCCTGGACCACCAGTTAGACACCTACCTGGCCACAGATCCTTTGTCCCAGTTGCTGTGCATGCAAATAATGTGTGTTTGCGTGTGTTTACCCAGTTTGGAAAAAATCTGAGCCCTGAGGGATTCGAGCTTCCTTTTGTGTTATGAAAGGGGCCACGCTGAGAGCAGCTGAAGCAATGCTCACTGCCTGCTTTGCAGACACTGCAGGCTCCAGGAGGGTTTTGGAGCCCATGCACTCGGTGTTAGAGGAAGGATGCTGGTGTTTCACACAGATTCCAGGTGCCATTTTAAAGAGCTCTGCTGACAGGCTCCAGAGGAAATCCCAACGCAAGCCTGAAAGCAGCAGTTTGGGGTCAGAGTCGGAAAGGGCTGGGCAAAAGGAGGGGCTAGCTGCAAACAGAGGCAGACTGGCTCTTTCCCTCTTCAAATCTGTTTTGTTCAGCTGGCACCATTCTCCTCCACAAGCACGGATGCAGAGGAGGAATGTTCTTGTCGTGGCAGGCTTTGGGTGCTCTCCCCAGGGTGTGGGGAGGGCACAGATTACTTGGATGCTTTCCGGTCCCGTTTCCCCCCACACCCCAGTTGGTTGATATACATCATCCTAAAGCCTTAATATTGTGTGGCAGCAGGCTTGAAATGGGAAGGGGGACAAGATTCACACTTGCTTTTCTGTTTTAGAGTAAATGCTGCAGGAACAGTTGGTATTTCATTGCTGATACTAAACCTGGATGTGGGGAGAGAAGGGAGAATGTGGCTAATGCTGAACACCTGCCTCTGACAAATAATGCACTAGAGACCCTGCAGTAATTTTGTAAATCACAAGCACATTTTCAGCCTTCCCAGAAATGTATACTTTAAATGCTAATTATCAAATAGCCTAAATTACCAATCCAGAGATTAATCCATAAATTGAGGTAGGCTTAGAATAGCTGTTGGAGAACAATATTTAGTAAGTGGTATCTAGTTCAGTGCTCTCTCTTGTTGTTCTGACCTGACAAAAAAAGCAATCTCTTCTTTGTCTTATATTAAAATATATCATAGGAAGGCTGTTTAAATGGTGTCTTTTTGACCCATCACACGGCATGTGTCTGTAGGAGAGAGGGCTTCTGCATGCAGCAGTGCTGCAGACAAAGTGGGAGACTGTGAAATGAATGATGCCTAGAGCATCAAAATCCAGCCTGCCTGTTTTCCCTGCATTTCCTTTCTTGCACTTGTAGTCAGAGAATATTAGAAGTTTGTTGGATTGGTCATAATAAAGCCCCAAAGCAAGGATCCAGCAGTGGGAGCAACGTATTTCATTTGTTGTAACCTGACGTAAAACTGCTCCATGCGTGTTCCACTAAGATGAGTCGGGTTGCCACCTCTTTCTAAGGTGACATTACAGGATGTCTGTCTGCAGACTTTGGCCTTTCATTTGGGAGGGGAGAGGAGGGAGTTGGTTTCCTTTGCAGCAGCAAGGGCAAAATAGGCTTTTAATAAAGCTTAAATTCTGCAGCTGCTGGCTAAGTTAAAAAAAGAAGTGCTGGCACTCTGTCCTCCTGGAGATGAGCCTTTTGCAGCTCTCTGCCATGTCTCAGGGATGTGAGCCATCCCTTCTTGTCTTTTTCCCTTTGTGCCACTTTCTTGGATGAGAATAATGGGAGACCTTCTTCCCTTGGCAAGGCTTTATTTACCTTGCTTCACCTTTTCTGCCCATGGAAGTGCTTTACGTTTGTGAATGGAAGGAAAAGAGTCATAGAAGGAGAAATGCTGTAGCACAGATATCATGGAGGAGGCTTTTTATTGGTTGTAAATAAACTCATCTCTGATTATAAACCCTGAAGAGAACTAGAAATTCAAAAGTCAAAAGATAAGAAAAGGAGGAACTTATATATAACACTTTCTACCAAGGTGCATGTGGATCAGCTAATTGTTGCTGGAGACCTGGGAACAGCCTGCTGAAACACCAGATTACAGTCCAGATATGGGCAAGAACTCTTTGTCCAAATACTACCGTGATTGAGCCAGATAAGGGAATTTTTTTGTTCATGCAGAAAGTTTCCTGCTTCTTACTGGTCTCCTGGGAGGTTCAGCATGACCTCCTTGTACCTGGCTGTTTGCAGAGCTTGGTCCTGGTGCTGGAGAGCCCAGCAGCATGAAGTCAGGAGCAGGGCAAAGCATCTCCCTCTCCTCTCCCTTCAAATATATTTTTCTCCCCCTTGGCTGACAACAGCCTCTGAAGTGCATCATAATTGTTCACAAGCAGATTTTCTGCTGGAAACCACCAAATGTTTTGAGCAGCTTGAGGCATCTGGTTTGACAGGAGAGGACTCAGAATACAGACATCAGTGGATGTTAACATCAGTGAGCACACTGCAGTACCAGTGTTGGGGTATCCTGAAGTAGCTCCTGGGCAGAGTGTGACAGCCTTGTCCCTTGATGCAGTTGTCCCAGATGAAGTTAAAGAAAATGGGGATTTATGCTATGAGTGATATTCAGTCTCCTCTCTCTTGCCAAGGACTGCTCTCCAGGAACTGAGAGTAGGCAGAATGGTGAACGACCTGACTCTAGCAGTGTGGGTCATTGGGTGCTGCATGCTGTGAAGGCTTTCACTAGTCCTTATCTGGGAGTTTTGCCAAGAAACCGGTGCTGGAGGAACAGAATCTCAAGCTATGAGGCAGAGAAACTTTCACTAGGAGATCTAGTTGTAACTGGAAAACAAGGGACCAAAACCAGCTAGAGAGGGTCACAAGGTTCAGAAGATTGCTCAGCAAGCTGGGTCAAAGGAAATTCAGCTGTCCTGAAGCAGATCACAGAAACAGCTGAAAATTGGGCCAGACAGACCTGGAAAAGGAGCATAGCCAAGAAGAGTCTTGAATTTCCATGGCACAGTGCAAAGGATAGGAATCTCATAGGTTAGGTGCTTGAGAGTTCAAAATGCCTGCCTGGGTACCCTGTCTGAGCCCTTGTCTTCTCTGGGGTCGTGGCATTTTCCTGAGAACTCCCTATGAGCACTTGTGGTCAAACTACAGCCTGCATTTCTGAAAGAGAAATGGAAAGACTTACAATTTGGGATCCACCACATCCTTTGGGAAGCTGTTCCCATGGTTAATGCATTTACCACTTAACTGTTACAGTTCCCTGAAGGAGTTTGAGTCCTCAGCTGGCAACCTGCCTGCCTGGCTCAGTGCTGCTGCACAGCTCTCTGCCTCCTGAGACAAAAGTCTTGCTACAAGGGGACTAAAGGCCTTCCTGGGATCATTCAGGGAGCTGAACCTGTTCCTCCAACCAAGAGTGTGGAGTGAGTTTTGTGAAGCATTAGTCTGTTCATTCATCAACAGTCCACTGGTCTTGTTTCCTCTCTGGGTGGATGTGTGCCTTGCTGGTTTGCCCTCAACAGCTGGTAGGTCACTCAGGATTTGAGAAAGCTCTGGCATTGTGGGACACTCAACAGTGAATTCCAGAGATGATGTGTCATGAAAGCCCTGGCCCTGCCAGCCCCTCTGCACAAGGCTGCTGGAGATAGTGGGAGCCTTGCCAGGTTGCAGTCCCCATGTTCAAGGAGAGCTTTGGCTTTCTGAGCAGATTTTGGTAGGTGGATGTTAGCTGCAAAATCTGTTTGGGAGCCTGCAGCTTTGTGTGGGCGGGAGGGAAGCCTTGTGCTTACCCCTCTGCCTGCCTCCAGCTGGAAGGTGACAACTGAGCATGTGGCTGGGAGAAGTCAGCTGTTTCCATTTTCTTCCTCTGGAGACTTGAAATCTATTTCCATTGAGGTGGGTCCCTGGGAAGAGGAAGGGCAGTTGTTCTAAGTGAGTGCTGCCAAATCTGAAAGGCACTGGGAGGTGGCCTTGCCAGCCTCAGACATTTAAAGCACTTCAGTCAAGCTCTGGAAGAAAAACAGAGGATAATCTTAGTTTTTCCTCTTACGTTCATTTTGGGCTCTCTGCACTGTCCTCTGGTTCATTACTAAGCTTTTCTGCTGCTTTGGAAAGTTGAAACAACAGAGAAAGTTCTTGTTGAAAAGAAGAGCACATCCTTTCATCAGTTGATTTTCTGTTGTCTGGTCTCTCCTGGCTGGACATCATGTTTTATATAGCAAACATCTTTAAAACTTTTAGAGTATTTCTCTTCTTTCCTGACCCCCAAAATACCTTCTTTGATCTTGGATCGTTGGCCTGGCTCTTAATCTGGACTGGAATAGGAGAAGGTAATTGTGATGGATCCCCCAGTGATATTACCCTTCCCAAAAGCAATTAAATGTGGTCAAAGCCTCATTTATGTTTTAACTGCTACTACTTGTAGCAGTGCCCAAACATTTATGGTTCTCCAAAGTCCTACATGCTGCCAGGCCAGGCTTTCCACTGGAAGATAACATATTATATTTATGCTGTTGGTTCACTTGCACAACACTGCAAAGCAACCGCTCCACTGGGCTCTAGCTTGTTGCTTGTTGTAGTGGTGCCTTTGTGCTATGCAGCCCTGATTCTCCTTCAACCTCACTTAATTTCCCAGAAACTTTCCCTTCTCTTAGGCTGCTGAGCATTGTGAACATTTGCAAACAAATACACAGGCAGTGCATTTGTTTTAAGCAGATCTATTCTTAAAGCTGTCAGATTAATTGCTGGGCTAGGAGGGGGTCCCTCCCTGCCTCTGTCCTGCCGTTCTCACCTCATTTTGATCAAAGTGTGGCACTGATCTGATACAGTGAGAAGCTAACCAGGACTAAACGCTGAGGCTGCCTAGGAGCCACAGAGGCAGACAAGGGACTCTGCAGTGGTGGCACGGGGGGCACTGGGAGTTGTTTTCTCAGGGGTGATTGGGGTGTTGGATCCTCCTTTCATGGCACACTGCACTGTAAAGAGAAACCTGGGAATCACACCAGCTGCTCCGCCATCCACACTCATTCACTTTGAAATCCCTTTAATACTGGAACAATTCCATTAGCAGGACTTCTTAGGCCTGATTTGGAGGGTTTTCTCTGCCGATTAAAACTAAGTCTGCACACCAGTGTGGAGAGCTTGTCATAACCAAGACATTCTCTGGGTACCTCGGGGCTGCTTGCAGCTGAAGTCTTGAACAAAAGATCTGCTGTTAGACAAAGGAGGAAGGAGTGAGCCTCTGAAGAGAGGGAACTTCTCTGTTTGCCAGCAGTTTTTTTCTAACTATTCTTTTTTTTAAGGATTGGTCACCAATTAATCCATGTCGTTTTGCAGACAAAGTGTCAACATTTTTAAGGTTGCATGGTGAAATAACTTCAGTGCTGTTGGTTCTAGCAACTCTGAATGTTCTCAAACAAATGCCTTTTAAGATAAAAATGGCCTGTGCTTGATCCCAGCCCAAAGATGTGGTCGTTACTCTTTTATTTGAAATGTCTCAACTGAACCCAGTGAGGTCAGTGAGAGCTGCAAGTGTTTGAAAGTCAAGTCACACTTATTTCCATGGCTAAATATGGGCGTAATGCAGGGTGTTACTCTAAAATGCTTCAGTGTGTGACCCAAGTTGGAGCCCAGCAAGTGTGCTGTGTGCCACAGACACGCCTGCAGTAGCTTCCGACAGCTTTCAAGTCATCAACCTGTTGGATCTGAGTACCAAATGCATCCTGCTCTCTCACTTTTATTTTTTGCTCTTACCTGCTGTTGGGGTGTGAGATGCCTTGCAGCCACGTAGGAGTGCAAGCTCACTGGCAGCTTGAATATGTGTGCATTTCTGCTGATTTCTGTCCATTGGGTCAGAAGTGAGAATGGTAGAAGCAGGACATGTTCCTCCCCCACCCCTGCACATTTCCCACGCAGTGTGGAACGTTAGAGCTTTATAAGAGGCATTTCTTGCCACTCTCAGTGGCAGCACTAAGATAAAAAAATTAAATGTAGCCCACCACCTTGGAGTGGAGTAGGTGCACTGTTTCTGTGCTGGTGTAACAAAGTCCATCTGAAACGGACACATTTATTATCTCTAAACATTTAAAGAACTTGAGAGTAATGTACAGTATATATGAAGAACATGCGTGAGATTTTTTCAATAAAATTAATTAATACAAGCAGTGCTTTTCAAATTCAATTTAGTCCATGTGGGAACAGTTTGGGTAGTTCTGGTGCATGTATGCAGTCCTTCACTGGCAGGAGCAGGTCTGGTTTGTATTGCGTGGATGCCCTGGGTGGAGGAGAGCTCACGTGAGGAGTGACTGCAGCTTCCAGCTGGGAAGGGGCAGCTCTGTCAGCATTTGGCTGCAGCTGCAGTGCTGTGTGTACCAGGGGCGTAGCTTTGGCTGTAGCCCCAGCCCAAGTTACAGGTCCTTACCCGTCAGCCGAGCATCAGACAGGGCTGCTTAGTGCTGGCCTGGGGTCCTTAACGTCTTCATAGTATCAGAAGTCATTTGAATGCTACTGCTCTTTCAGTTAAGCTCCCGTTGAACTCCATGCACAGATATTGTAATATAATTGGCTGGCCTGCTGCAAGTGCATTAGAAGAGTCTGCTGGTGAAACAGCCTCTGTCTGTGCTCCAGGCTGGAGGGGAGCCAGAGCGAGCCCTGGGCTCTACACAATGTCATACTGATTAGGAGGGTGCGAGATTTTGTTTTTGCTAAAATAGTTCTGCCAGTACAGCCCGGAGGGCAGCTGCAGTTACACTGGTACAGAGGGGGCCTTATGCTGCTCTGAATTGTCCCTGGCTCTGGGGCAGGCGAGGATGCTGCTGGGAGTACCTTTATCCTGCAGTAACAGCCTGTGCGTGGCTGAGTGCTGCCCAGCTCCACAAGTGCAACTTCATTCTGTTGGTATCCACCCCATAGCAACTTTGTCTCAAAGGCCCAAGGGAAATATTTTGCTTCCCCTGGCTGTTAGGAAGTGGGTTCTCCGTGGCAGCAATCCTTTCACAAAGGGTTTGGTCCTGAGCAGGAAACCCTGGTCCAATCCCTAATGAGTCCTTCCTGCTGATAAGGGAGCCTGCAGGTCAGGGGCTCTGCCTGAGCCAGTCAGCTCTCCAAGAACTGATGTGCTTTTTGATGAGCATATCCTTCAGAGCTTGTAAAATGAGACTCCAGGCCCTCCAGAGGAGTGCATGCAGACCTAGATGCCACAGAATGGGACCTGTCTGAGGAAAGGCTAGCTCTGGTAGAGCTGTGCACCTGTGATATTGCTGCTGCTCTCTGACATTCTAGCTAGAACATCCTATGTCTCCCCTGCTCAGCAAGTTTGCCTCTTACTGTACATGGAGACCCAACACTGGTTTTATTCCTGGAATAACTGTATTCATGTGTGCAGTATTATGTGTATTTACACCTGAGTTATCCTCCAGTTTGGGAAGTGGACTGGAGAATAAGGTGCTGTCCTGTTTTGGAGCAAGGAAGCTCTTAGATCTCTTTTTTTGCGCTTTGCACTTCGTAAAGGCCTGTCCAGTACAGTCCATGACATGAAGATAGGATGAAGTATTTCTGTATCTTGGAGAGTGCACTAGAAAAGAAGTCACTGACTGGTATCTCTGCTGGCAGCCCATGGCATGGTGCTCTGCAAGCCCCTTCACCAGCTGTTGCGTCAGTTTTGCTGTTCAAAAGCTGGTTCCATGACACTTACTTCCCTCTTCACGGTGAGGTGCACTCTGCCAGAGTAGCATTGCACAACTTCTAAGGTCACACCTAAACTCCCTGTGCTGAATTAATAACAAATCCAGCAATAAACCTGAAATACTGGAGCATTGCCCTTTGTCAGGCAATGCTTGCTGCTGTTGCTGGAAATCAGAAGTGACATGGCTTTTCCCCCTGTGACAAATCTTTGTTCCCCCACTGACTATATTTAGACACAAATACATCCAGAATCAACTGTTCCCATGGCAAGCTGTGCTACTGCCTGTAGCAGCCCCACCAGGGCAACATCACGTGGGCTTTTATTCTGTCACATCTGCCCTTGCCTCTCCACACTGATGGAAAACGCATCATCTCAGCCAGGCTTCGATTGCTGTCCACCTGGGATTGAGTGGTCTGACTGTCTTTGCCTGATGGTGCCTTTTATCCCCATCTTAAACTTATCAACATAGAACCTGGCTGTGGGAAGCAGAGCTATCACTCTCCCTTCTGGAGAGGTTACACCTCCTCTTCCTTCTGTCTGTCACGTTGCTGTTTGAACACTAGTGTGCTTTAGTTGTGATCCTCCTCAGGGATTACCTCCTTGACTCAGTGGAGCCAGGTAGAGTAGAAAGAAGCTGTGAACATCACTGTTCATGTAGGGGTCTCCACCATGAGGCTGTCTAAGGTCTCAAGGAGTGTGGGGTGATATTAGAAATCAAAAGGGACCTGGGGCTCGGCTTAGCTCTTGAGGTTGCAAAAGCAGTGATGACAAAGCAATTTGGGGTTAGCCTGGGTTGGCAAGCCTGAACAAAAGCCTGAGAAAAGTTAACTCACTATCAGCTCAATTTAAAACTGCCATTTCCTTGTTCCTTATAATTACTTGAGGCTGGTCCTGCTACAATCAGGCCATGCTCCTTTTGCAGGTGTGTGGTCAGAGCATTCTCACCGGGAGCTGACTCCTGGCAGCAGAGCCCTCTATGCAGCAGAAGTCAGTCTGCCTTGGTCTGCTGGCAAGATCACAGGCAGGGTAATTCCCATTTTCCCACTGCACTTGCTTCTCTTGCTGCCTTTGGACACAGCTGCGTGCTCTGCCGCTCCCTGTAGCACCACACAATGGTTTGGTCGCAGCCGTGGCTGCTTTTCCTCGGGGTTTTCGTGCATGTTGCTCTTCAGAGTGCAGGAAGTTTGACGGCCCTCACTACAAAGATATAACCCTGTGTCAAAAATCCCCACTACTCCTAGAGCACTTCAGGCAGGTTCTTTGGCTCAGTTTGTGTGTGCTTTCGGGTGTAAATGCTGGGTACCTGCTACCAGCTCAGCAAGTGGAGTGTATGGACAGGCACCACTGGGTTGGCAGTGAGTTCCTTGAGCTGTGCCGCCCTGGCTGGGTGGTGGAAATCCATCAGTCCTCTCCTTGCTAGCCTGCCTTGGGCAGTGCCCTCCAAACAAGGATCATTGCCAGCCCTCCAGCACCATCCACCCTGCTTTTATCTTAATTTCCTCCTTGCTTGCTTTTTTTTTTTCCACCTGGGATTTCATTGTTTGTTTGTTTGGTGTTAAGGAGGCTTTCTTGTTTGCTTTTTTAAATACCTGTTGTGACAGGCAAAGCTGAGAACAAGCCAGGTTGCTCTCTGCATCCACCCAAGAGCCTATTTGGGAAACAATGCCAAGTAGGGATGGGGGGGAATGTAGAAATGTAGTTTTTCCTGGAACACTTTCTGTCCTTGGCTGGTTATGTGGGGTGAGGGGTGAGAAGAACTGGTCAGTTTTAGGTTCTAAAGAACAAGACCTGTTATATGATTCTGGGGAAGGTTTCTGCAAGCTAGCAATACCCGGCACTATTGTTCTGTCTGCACCATCCAGCCAGACCATCCTGACCTTAAGGAGCAGATGGCACTGCTCTTGCCCTCCTGAATGTGCCCCTTTTGTTCCCTGCCAGTGTTTTCACTCCTCTGTTGAGGAAGATGGTCTGGGAGTGAAGAGCAGAGCTGGCACATGGGCACCAGCCAGGTCTATGCATGCATCCCTCTCATGCAGGGTCTCTCACACCCTTACACGCAGAAGGAGGGACAGCAGGGTGGGTGATCTGGGCAGGAATCTTCCACTTTATTAAAATGAAAGTATTTACTGGCTGCATCAGTTGCCCAGCTGTGGTTAGTTTGCATGAGAACCATTTCCTGCAGTTAAGGAAACTATTCAGCTTTACAGCAGATCATGGAAGGAGGAGATACTACAATGTCCAAAATCCTCTCTTTGCTGAGTGGGCAAGTTTCTCATCTGAATCTCTGCCATCAAAGCACTTGGATAGGAGCAGAGCTGCCATTGCTGTGCTGCAAGCACAAATATCACAAGTTCCAATGAGGAAGGGACAGGAGCAGGAGAGGGACAGCAGGAAAGCCAGGGCTGGGTGGTCAGGATGGTGCTTTAAGGGCTCTGGGGCCTGAGATGCCATCTTTCTGCACTTGGTGACATTTACGTGGCAGCACCCTGTCCTGATAGTGGGATCTGCTCAGCGCTGCAGGGAGCCAGCAGTGAAGTGGCTTGTGTTGTAGTGTGTGTTTGAGTTGAGTTCTTCTGCTTGAAGCCATTGGAAAGACATTCAGCCATGCTGGAGATCTGGGAATGGATGCCTTCTGCTTGTCCTCTTCTGCCAGACATCATAAATACACTTTCCCTATGCAGTAGTCTCATCTAACACGCAACATCAACTATCCATCCAAGTTCTGAACCTTGCTTGAAAGTGGATTTTTATAGGTTGTAGGTATAACCTGCCTTTTTAAATGGTAATTGGTAAAAGTGATTCTGATAATCTGCTTCCAAGGGCTGGGGCAGAAGGCATGGGGGCTTTCCAAGATTTTCTACTGATGAAATCATGTCATCTCCGTGAGTCCACATTTATTTCTGCAGAAGGAAAGATTGCTCTGCAGTGCCTCATGGAGAGTCAGCAGATGTTTTGGATGGATGCTGGAATGTGATGGAGTGTCCAGCACTAAATTGTCTCTGCTCTGGGAGGTGCAAAACCATACAGTCAGGCCAGAGAAGTTGCCCCACTCTGTTGTCTTGTTTCCTCTAGCCCATAGCTGCAAGGTGTGTGGGATGCCTTAGAGGAATCAGAACAATCTAAAAAAATACTCTTCTTGGTCCAAGTCCTGCAGCAGCTGCTTTGTCAGAAGACCCTAATTGGCAGAACAGGTTATTTGCCACTGTTTAATTGGGGCTCAGGGGGCTGGTTTTCATTAGTGAGGGGAAAACAAGCAACTCATTTGTGATTGGCATACGTCAGTGACTATCCTCTTCTGTGTGTGTGCTCGCGCTATTTCCCCAAAACGTGGCATAACAAGAAGAGGGGTGAGGGAGCATTGAAATGTTAGCTAAGAATCAGTAATATGCTGTTTCACGTTCAACATTTTCTTTTTACAAATTGAGCCCTTCTTAAATGCATTGATAGATGACAGAAGTAGGGCTTCCTGCTACAGAAGCTGTTACCCACAGCAAGGAGGATACCACAAGGCAGATGGAGAAGCGGCACAGGGTCTGTGGAACCGGCAGAAACAGAGCAGGAGAGGGTTTGTGATTCCCAAGGGTGGAGGTCAGGCTAAAGCTGGGGACTTGGTCAGCATTTGAGTAAGTGTCCTTTGGGTTCAGTTTGTTCATTGGTGTTGGATGAGATCTGTCAGCTCCTGCAGTCTGACCCTGCTGGTCCCTGCCTGCTTCTGGCTGGTTACCTCCATCTTAGGCCAACTGGTGCTGGTTCAGCTGTTAAATAGTCTCCAAAGGTATTTCACAAAGACAGGAGGTGCTTTCCCTAGCGTTCCTCTTCAACAACTGCAGCATGGCTGTTGTGGATAGGAGAGGCTGATTTGCAAAGATACCTGAGATCCACTGTGTCACGGGAGATGTGAGGGCAAACAGGAGGAGCAGCACAGAGCTCTGCCTCTGGATAGCAGGAATGTTGTGCATGGATGGAGGAAGGAAGTGACTTGGCAGCAGAGGAGCAGACAGATATCTGGGTGAATCACAGGTTCAGCAGCATGAGTCACTGCTGTCACATGGTTGTGAAAAAGGCCCACGTCATGGGGGCCGTGTAAGGAGCTGCGTGCTTCCCAAGGCATCTGAAGCATTCCCCCTGCTCCCAGTGCTGGTAAATCTGTCACTTGTGTTATTCCCATTTTGGATGCTGTATTTTGAGGAATATAAGGGCCAATAGCCGAGAGTCCATGGAGAGCAGTGAGAGTGGTCAGAGGGCTGGAAACCGTGAGGAATGAGAAAAGCTTGAAAGGACCTGGGATTGTTTAGTCTAAGAAGGAGCAAGCTGGATGGAGGGGGCAATGTGAAAAGCTTTCAAAGACATAAAAGACTGCTGCAGAAAGTGAGGGAGTGATCTGTTCTTAGTAGCTACTAGGAAGAAGATATCAAGTCATAGGCTGAGCAAGGAAATTTAGTCGTTGGGGAAGACTTACATAAGTGAAAGGCTGATGAAGTACTGAAACCTTAGTGCATGTGGGATTGGTGTCAGAAGACCTTCAGAGCACCCGTCTGGGTGCGTGGGAGAGGAACTCATCTTGCTTTGGCTGGTGGGATGCACTATGAGACCTTTGTAGCCATGCTCCCAATTGCTGGAAGATTATTTTCTAAAGCTTGTGATGAAGTCTGCCTCTTTTAAACAGGCATACATTTCCCAGATGCTGCTGACCTTCATTCTACAGGACATCAGGGATTACACGTGGCAGTGACACTATCACTGCTATAGCAGCAATTTTCCAAGCTCCTGGTCAGCTGCAGGCTTGCACCAAGATGGGGGAAGCATCATTGGTAAGGACAGGGATACAGAGTGTGTTCACCTGTGGTGGGACAGCAAGGGAGCCCATGGCTTGCTGCTTGTCCTTGTGTACGACCATGCCAGGTGATGCACAGGCACAGTCCTTGTCCTGATGGCATTAGGTGGTGCAGGGGAATCCCACCACCAAGGCGGAGCTCCCCAGCACCCTTTTTTTTTTTTTTTTGCTGGTTCAGGGGCAAACTTTGGCTGTGCTTTTTAATTGTGAAAATTCAGAGCATGTCTTTGTGTCCTCAATAGGCGATTGTCCTGATCCTCATCCCTGGGATCCATTATGTCTTAGCAAATTACTTTCTCTCTTTTAAATGCCTTAGTGATTAAAGATGCCACAGCAGATACCCTTAATGAGTACAAAAAGGGTAATAATTCCTCTTGTTGGCGCTGAATGCAATTAATCAGGCCCCTTTACTTGCTTTTTAAACAGATGAGGCATTTAAGGCCAAGCAAGTTTTTAATTGGACTTTAATGTTTCTCATTTACTTCATTTTGGCACAAGCGTAGGAATTCCCACCCCCAGGTTTGCTGGATTTATTCAGGGTGATAAAAGGCTCAGCGTGGAATGAAGACTGAGCAGCAGACTCAAACATGTCTTTCAGCCTGTGCCTGGCCCCATTGCCTGGCCCAGGCTTGGTCCTGCTGCAGCAGCACAGAATTGTCTGGACAGAAGCAGAACCAGGTTATCCAGCCCAGAGCCAGTTTCCAGCATGGGGCTGACATTGGATATTAATAATATTTCTGGAGTAGTCATCAACACAAAGGTGCAACATAGCCTGTGCTTTTTTTGTCAGGTTCCCTTGCCTTGAAGGAACTGTTGACTTGTGAGTATTCTTGTGATTATCTGGATGCCCTTGATGGAGGTCCATATCATAGCCCAGACTCTGTAGTTTCAAACAAGGGGTGAATTATATGTTTTAAGCAATATTCCTGAGATCCATGGCCAAGAGGACATACAGAGGCCTTGAGCACTATTACAGATGGATGTGTGCATCCAGATGATGTTAATTTATGGCAGGAATTGCCATGAAAGAAAAGATACATCTTAAGCAGCTCTCATCTAATCTGCATCTCCTGCTCCCTGAAGCCAGCACCACCTCTTCTTCCACCTGTGGCCATGAACCATCTTGTCTTTAGTTCTCTTCCTTCCCATCTGTCCTCTACTGTGGTCTGGGGACAGCAGTGGCCTGTCAGCAGGTCCCAGTCTGTGTTTCATGCAGAGATGTGTTCAGCAGCCCAGCTTGGCCGATTGGGCCCTGTCCCAACTCAGCTCTTCCCCACCAGCAGCCAACAGCCAAAAAGGATCAGTCTCGGCATGTGTGAGCCTGCCTCTGAGCCTGCTTGTCACTCTGCAGGGCAGAGATTTCTCGAACACCCAGGAAAGATCCCAGAACTTTCAGTTGGGTTTTTCCAGGCGTGTGCTGTGACCTTTGCTGTCAGACCTGTCTGTATTTCAACTGACAGTGACTGTGGACTTCCACCCACAGAAAGATCAGTGGATGCAGATGTGCTGCGGGTGTCCCTGGATAGGTGAGATGGCTCTTGGGTCATTTGGGTTTTTTGCCCCAAAAAAATATTTAGGAGAAATCTAGGGACAAGGGACAATACCCTCTGTTTCTACATCCCTGCTTTTCCCACTTCAAAGGTAGGAAAATCTTTAGCCTAAGTGTGTCTAGAAAGTTAAATGTATTCAGAGAAATGTGTTACTGAATACCTTGTGTTAATTTAAACACCTCCTGGCTGCCAGGCTTGGGGCAGAGGAGCTTTGCCAGCTGGATCAGCCGTAGCACTTCCCTAGATCTGTTTCAGGGCATCTTTAAGGCCTCCCAGTGCAGTATAAGGAACTGCTGTGCACCACCACCAGCTCTGCTTTCCAGGCAGCTGCACAGCAGGGAATGCCACGGGGGATGCTTGCCCAATAATTTATTTGGTTCATCCTTATTCTCTGTCGTATCTCCTTTCCTCTGACTCCCTCATATCTTGAACATGCTTCTAATACTGGGTTTAGTGGTTGAGCAAGGTTTGTATAGTCCTGGATAGCCAGATGTGGGAACCAAGTCTCTTCAGTTTTATCTTGTGCTCAGAACATCTTTGCCCATTTTGCCCCCTTACACCACTTCCCTGCTACCTGCAGATAAGGATACCTGGAGCCGTCATGCCTTGAAAAGTAGGGGAGAATTGGAGGCTGAGCAAGGATCAGAGTTTTATTATGTGATCATGATGTGAAGGACTGTAGACATCTTGATGATATGTTCAGGGATTAATAGGAATCAAAGAGCATCCAGCTTGTTCTGTGTCCCCAGAGAGTGAACAGCTGCTGGCTCCAGCCTGTGCTCCAGCCTATGCTCCAGCCATGGGCAGGGCAGGGACTGAAGGAAATAAGAGGGCCAGGTCTTAGAACATTTCTGCTCCTCAGGCTGGTATTGAGGAGGGGCAGGCAGCCTTGTCCAGTTGCTATGGAGCCTGCCAAGATGTCCTTAATCCCAAATATATCTATGTCAGGAAGCTGCAACCCCAAGTGACTCTAGCCAGCCATTCTTTCATTGAGAGTCTTCTGGCTGAGGCTTACAGAGTTGTCATTTTCTTTGATTTAATTCCATATAAACGGCAGAATTATTTTCCTTTAGAGGCTTGCAGATTACGGAAGCATAAACCATGCTAATGATCTGATAAGGACAACTTTGGATACGTTCCCAAGAACGGCTACCCCTGGGCAGGAGCGTGCTCAGAGAGCACTGATGGAGAGCAATTTGCCATGCTCACCTGGCTGCCTTCCTTGGGCCCCCCTTCCCAAATTCCTTCATCTCTCAGGAACGAGAGTAATTTCCTCTCTGGCTTCTTGCAGAGGCAAAGGCCCTGCAGACCTGAAGTTATCTCTGGAATGTGTGTAAACACGAGTTCAATGGGATGCTGTTTGCTCTCCATTCCTGGGGGGGTTTAAGAAGGGTTAATACAAGTTTGTTTTATGGGTTCCTATCCCTGAGAATTGTCTTCCTTGGAGGGCAGCTCGGCTGACCTGAGCCCCTGTGTGTGCATTTCCCAGCATAAAGGGGAGATTGGGAGGCCCCACCACATGGGTGGAATTTCACTCCTCCAAGAACAAGGGATGAAAGACCAAAGTGGTCTTCCTGCCAAACAGGGACCCGAGAGATGGCATGGGATCACAGTGCATGTGCACTGGGACTCAGTGTGCAGCTAACAGGATTTAGGTGATGCTTGGACAGAAACAAATGAGGAGAAGGGTGGGGGTTACAGGCAGTTCTGTTCTCCCATCTTCAAAGAGCATTGAAACATAAGCAGGGGGACAAAACCTTAGAAGTGATGTATCAGCTAGGGCAAATTGCATTTCAGTGAGAGGCATAAGGAACTCTATCTGTTTGCATAAAAATAATTCAGATGTAAGTTCATTAGTGGTGTACATGTCACTAATGAGACTGGCCTGGAGACCAAAGTGTTCTTTGATTTAGAATAAGGAGCAGGAACCAGAACCTAAAACTAGAGAAAATAAAGCATTAATACCAATGAAATGGTTAATTCCTAGATGTGTTGTCAGCGCTGGTGACGCACTGAGGCTGGATGCCTTCCAGAAAACAATACTTTAACTGAAGACAAAGAACCAGACTTAGCACAGAGGTGATCAGTGGAATGGCTTGGCCTGGTATATACAAGGGGTCAAACTAGATGATTTAATGATCTCTTTTGGCCTGAAAGCTCTCTGTTCTCTTAGGAAGATGAATGAAAAAGCCCTTTCACACAAACCAAGCACTTGAGATATGTGTGTAATGAACTCTGCTGCTTCCAGGGGAACGGCAGAGCAGGATCTGCAGGAAGCATGACCTTGCCGCCTGCAGGCTGCCTGGAGTTGGTGGCCATCTGTTTGGTGGTGGTGGCTCACACCACTGAGGCCACCACTCTCACACGTGGCGTTTCTCAGCTATGTTTTTAATTGCCATCTCCCTGCATTTAAGCAACATTTGCTCCTCAATCTCCATCAGGGTGAAGAGGCCAAGCGGTATGAGTAGCCTCCTGGGGAAGATTGGTGCCAAAAAGCAGAAGATGAGCACACTGGAGAAATCTAAACTGGACTGGGAGAACTTCAAGGAGGAGGAGGGGATTGTGGAGGAGCTGGCAATCCATAACCGAGGGAAAGACGGGTAAGAGGGACTTTACCTAATAGTAGTCCAGAATTTCCCACCACTTCCTTTACATGTGGGAAGCCTGTTGCTGGCTACAGAGTTCAAAAACCCATGGGATTTCTTAGGGATTTATTCTAGGGATACATAAAACCAGTAGCTGCTGTGAGTATCACAGGGAGACAGGTAAGTCACCTATCACTCTCTGTTAACAACCTTGTGAGTTCTGTGAGTCCAACCAATGTCTGGCTTTATCATCTTTCTGCTTGTGGCACAGAGTGGTCTAATGCAGCCCCCCATGAGGAAACACAATTGCCTTTGTCCTGTTTTCTTTTTTCAGTTTGGGAAGGTTTTGTTCTGTTCTTCAAATGACACGTTTCAGCTGCATCTGTCCTTCTTGCTCCTGCATAAAGATTTGTGTAAACCCAGAACTGCTGGCAAGGTGTGTTAAGGATTATGGCAGCGTGGGGCAGCGGCTGTGTGCATCAAGCAATGTTCACTCCAATGAAGTTAATGGAAGTATCATAAAAGTAAATGGCGATGCTGTAAATAAAACAGAAAGCTAATAACATGCACTGCGGGGAGTGATAATGAAATCAGAAGCAGCATTTCCACTACAAGTGCTTTGCTAAGCTCTGGGAAAACATAGCCAGCTTAGTGGACAGCTCGTAAAATGTAGGTTTTATTATAAGCTGTTCTTTTGCTCTGCAGAAAAAACTCTGAGCTTTTGCATTCCAACAGATTGTTTTTTCTATTTTAAACAGATATTTTATAACTTTCAAACTATCAAATAGATATTTTCAGTTTGGTCTTGCACCCTTCCACAACACACCTTCTCCATCAAATCTCCCCTGATCTGTTTCTGGTTGCATACCCTTGAAGAAGGAGAGCAGTTCAGTAGGAGTGCTGGAGAGGGGCAGCTGTTCCTCTGAGATCCCTGAAGTCCAAGGAGGTGAATTATTTACATCACATACAGGTGTGGCAGAGCAGTGTTTTATGTCATCTCTTGTGTGCCCAAAACCCAGAATGTCAACTGCTCTTGGCCAGTGCTGTTTCCTTTCCCACCCCATCCAAGCAGGACAGCTTGCTCTTCATGCCTGGCAGACCTTTCTGGAGACACTCATGTGATGGTCCTTGAAGGCTAAAGAAGGAATCAGCACATGGAAAAGACAAGCAAAGCAGAGCAGAAATTTTAAGAGCCTCTTTAATCTTGGATAGCTTTGGGTTTTGCTGCCTGTCACATCCCAGGCTAGAAAATCTGCTGAGCTCTTGGCAAGTGATTTTTGTCATTAAACAAATGAGGAACATAATGCCAGGATAACTTTAGACACTCCTTACGAATATGTTTATACTAGGCAAGCATGTATTGTGAGGGGATCAACCGAGTATCTGCTCACTAGGAATTGTTTCCACCTTCAAGGTAAAGGGAGAAGGGAGGAGCACCAGTGTGCACAGCCCACTGCATTTCTGCTTACAGGCCACCTCGGTGTGCAGGGTGCAGTACCCTCCCAGAGCAGCCATCCTGCCTGGGGGGCAGGTCACACAGACACAGCTGCTGCCAGCCTCAGGTCATTTCACAGGAGCCTGTTGTCCCTTCTGCAGCTGCCTCTTCTCCATTAATAATGTCAACTGTGCTCACCCTTCAGTGGGCAATCATTTACACATCTCTATAAAAATTGTAATGAGCTGCTGTTAACCCTTCAACCCAGGCGGGCGAGAGCAGGGCGCTGCCTTTAATCCCTAGTGCTGTTAGAAACCTCTGCTCCCCACGTGTCCTGCTGTGAGATTGTAAATGTCTGCCTGGCAAGGAAAGCTACAACCCACTCCTGGAGATGTTTGCTCGATGCCACACATCCTGTGCACTTACAGATATGCTCCATGCGTGTCTCAAGGAAGGCAGAAGGCTTTACTTTTTGCTCAGGAGGGAAGACAGTCTAAATTCCTTTATTGTGCTAACCCTGTAGAAGTTGCTGCAACCCAGAGCTCCTCATACCTCCCTGGCCCTTCTCCAGCAGCCACACATGCTTAGCCAGAACACAGCAACCAGTGGAGCAGTGGGGCTGTGGCATCTTTCTGCAGCCAGTGCCAGTTATCAGC
The DNA here is from genome assembly GCA_013400175.1 of Phainopepla nitens. Lineage (NCBI taxonomy): Eukaryota > Metazoa > Chordata > Aves > Passeriformes > Bombycillidae > Phainopepla > Phainopepla nitens. The sequence continues at coordinate 244,828 of VXBQ01001371.1, forward strand.
CACAGCCTGGGCCTAGAATTCCTGAGACAGAGGGAACATGTGCTGCCCCATGGCTCTGTTCTCGCTTGCCTCTGATTTTCCACCCCTTGTACCCCCAGCCCCTGTCCACTTATTTGCATTTCCTTAGGAGTAGAGTCTGGGCTTTTACAGCCTGACTGTATCAGGTCCTGAGGGCCTGTCCTGGATTTGACAGGAGGGGCTAGAGTAAGGAGCAGAGCAGCTATCCCCTTTGCTGTTCATCTCTCTGATGTGCTTTATAAATGGAAATGTGTAGAGGCCTCTTAATTGGGCCACCTTTGTAGAGCAGCCCCTTGGGGGAGCAGCCGGCCCCGTGCACTCCTGTACCGAGTGACTGATGGTGACTGACAGGGGACAGGCAGCACCAGGGACCCTCCCCAGAGCAGCTTGCAGCTGCCCTTGTTAGCAGAGACAGCCTTGCTCCCAGTGGATTTACTTTGCTGTGCTGTGGATCACAGCTGCCCTGTTTCCAGGCGGGTTGATAATTTACAGGAAGGTATTGATTCAGGTAGCAAAGGTTGTTTAGACAAGCGCAGGACGGGTGTTTGTGCCTCAGTCATGCACTTTGCACCGTGTTTGGTGGTGCCTTGGTGTCAGCTGCACGGAGCTGGCTGGGCACAGAGAGAGCTGCAGCTCCAGCACAGGCTTCAGAGCATGGAGGGGCTTGTGCTGACCCTGCAGCTTCCCTGCTCACGTCCATCTGCACCTCCAGCCCGAGTGCCTGCAGCACAAGCCAGCCAGGCCCCATGAGTGTATGCCCAGGTGGTGCCTGGGGGGTCTGCCCTGGTACCTAGAGCACTTTGCTGTGGCCAGCCAAGGACAATGCCACGGGATGACATCGCCGTTCTTCCTCCCTGCAGTGCTGCTGGCTGCAGCTGTGAGACTGCATTCCTGGTTCATGATCCATATCGATCCCCGGGAGCCAGGCCCTGCCCACCAGAGAGGCACAGCAGTCAGGGAGGAAGAGGAGGAGAAAGAGACTGACCCCTTGCTGGGGTTGATAGATGGGTGTCACAGAGGGGCCAAGAGAGCTTCATATTCAGTTGTTTGGGCTGTTACTGCCCGGGCCATTGAGATGTTCTCAGATGAACATCAGTAACTCCTGTCGTTGTCTTCCCAGCTGGGGTTGTGGTTGGTGTTTAGCAGTGGAGGGGGAGAAAAACCACACAGCCAGCAATATGACACTGAGCACATAAAGCATGACCCCTCAGCTTCCTTCCTGTGGCCTCTCTGAGCCCAGCCCCAGGAGCTGGTCACCTCCCTGCTTATAGCGATGAAGGGAAGCGACACTCCCCTGCCTGCCTTTCCTGAACCATAGTGGGGAGGGGGCCTCAGTGCACAGCCCTCCTCCAACAGTGAGGGACAGGGACCACAAATACACCTCCTCCCAGGCAGCTCTTTGCCTGCACTGCGCCGTGCTGGTCCCTGCCCCTCGCAGCCGGCGGAGATGAGCTGACCCAGTTGTGTCAGCACGAGACGGGCTGGAGCTGCGATGGGAATGGGGTGGCAGCAGGGACGCATGGGGCTGTTCACCCGCTTGGGGGAATCACTCACTGAAATGAATCTGGATTAATTTATTTCCAGTGATGACTGGATAGGCAAGAGTGTCAGGGCTGTCTGTCCCTTGCAGCAAGGGCAAAGGCTCCCTGCTGGGAACACATTCAGTACAGGTTTGATAGTTGTAGCATAAAGAATTGCAGAATCATGGAATAGTTCAGGTTGGAAGGGACCTTTAAGGGCCAACTAATCCAACCCCCAGCAGTGAGCAGAGATCAGATTGCTTAGAGCCCCATCCAGCCTGACCTTGCAGGGACCTCATCACCAAATGTTCATCTGTCTCAGAGAGACCACTAGTAGGAGAGGCCTTCAGCCCTTTCCATGCGGGTCTTGGGCACTTTCATGCACACTGCCAGCCACCCAGCAGCCTGGAAAACCCGCAGAGCCTGAGATGCTCATCTTCCCTTAGGCTTTGTTCTTGCTTTCAAGCAGTGGACTGCTCTGGTGAGCAGGAAAAGCAGTGACTGACAGAACAACCAAATTCAGTGGTTCCCCACACGAGTTTAATGACCTTGTCATGGCAGTCCAGTGTTTGCCACCCTGGAGCAAATGCAAAACAATTGTGATGATTCAATTACAGCTCCTGTTTTGAATTGCAATTTCTGCTCCTTCGGTAGGTTAATTAGTAGCACAGCCCCAGGCTGTCTGTGGCAATGGTTTGCAGCGAGGTACATTGAAATTCAGCTGCATGCCATTAATGAGTAGCAAAGTGCTTTTCCAGGCTCGAGCTGCCTTCTTCCTTGCAGCACTCAGGTGCCATGCTGAGGGGCAGCACTAAATGCTCAGTGGTGGTTAGAAGCTGGTCTGTGGCTGGGAAACCCCTGGCCTGCATCCCTGAGCTGCTGCAGGTTTGCTGGGTGATGCTTTTTGCATCTGTAATGCTCCCTGTGCCTGTTCCTGGCTTGTATAGTGGGTTTGTCAGCTTGTATTGAGGGTTGTGGCTGGGTTTGAGATGCTTTGCTGGGTGATGCAAAGGCCTGCTCTGATCCCCTTCAAGGTGTCTGTGGAGGATATTTCTCAGCTGTAGGAGAAGAGCTGGAACCAGAATCAGCCAGTTCAGTTCTCTAGCCTGTGCAACCACCAGACCTCTGGGAGTCCCCCAGATGACAGCCAGCAGGCCACAGAGCAGTTTTGGTGTCCATAGAAGATGTCCAGAGGAGTGATCAGTTCATGGAAAGAGAGGGAGTGAGACAGATGGTGCTTTCCCTCCCTGCTCGTCCCTTCGGGTGGGATTTGCCCCAGGCTGAGGCCGCACAGGCTGTCAGGGGCACAGCTCACAGCCTCTGCCTCTGCCTCCCTGCAGGTACATCGAGAGGAAAGCGTTCCTGGAGCGCGTGGATCACAGGCAGTTCGAAATCGAACGCGACATCAGACTGAGCAGGATGAAGCCCTGATGTGCTGGGGGTGGCCGTGGGGATTTTGCTCCCTTCTGTGCCCCAGGGCCGGCTGGGGGCTGCCAGCCACCGGCGACCACCAAGCACGGAAACTGTTCTCTACCCAAGACTCGGCCTGTATGTCTCAACGTACAGGGTTTTCCTTTTACTGTAATAGTTTGGGGAGGGTATTTGTCAATGGACAGGAGGCACTCTGAGGGTTAAATGGCCCAGCAGCTGATACAAGACACTGGTGTAATTCTGGCAACAACTTTCCAAGGAGAAGAGGTGGTGGCACCCATCCTTTACCAATCCCAGCTGCTTCTGGCAGCAGGAGGAGCCGCCAAGGCTGGGAGAGTACTGGCATGTTTGGTGGTGAGAGTGGAGCTGCGGGAAGGTTTCATGGCTGCTGTGCATATGCAAGCTGTGGGCTGGAGCCCTTCTGCCTGCTCTGCCAGCCCCGCAGCACTCCCTGCCCCTCCACCCTCTGCTCCTGTCCAGACAAAGCCAAACTGTCTGTACTTGTTTGTGGGGTCTAATGATGCTGGGGGGGGGTTAAGCAAGCTGGTGAAGAAATCCTTCCTTGTTCATGCTGTCAAGAGGATGGGAGCAGCTGCAGCAGGCAGGAAGGGCCAGGATCTGAGTGTTCACATGAATAAAGTATTCCATCCCAACACTCTTGCATGTTGGCGGTGTGGTTCATGCGGGAAGCAGAGGACAAAAGAGTTAAGGATCTCATACAGTAAGGAGTGTCTGACAGTAGTCGTAAAAACCTCTCTCAGAGTGCCCAGTGTGTGTCATGAGAGTAGCCTGGGGGTCAGAGCAAGTGCTTGAATCACTTTCCCTCCTTACTGGGGCTGGTGGTGCAATGAAACCCAGAATTGGGGGTGGCAAGGTCAGTGTAGTCCTGTAGCAGTGCTGCAGGAGTAAGGAAGCCCATCCAAAGCATGGCCACACAGGGACACTCATCGAGTGCAGCTGCCTGGGAGGGCAGGCCAAGATGCCTGGGTGTGGAACGAGCAGCCAGAGCTGGAGACCAGCAATGCACCGTCATCCCGGCTGTCCCTCTGGCCTGGCTCTGGTGGAGTTGGGCAGCTCCCAATGTCTGGCCTGTGCACATCCTTGGAGTAGAGGTACTCACCAGCATTTTCCCACAGGGTGCTCTGGGCCCGCTTGGTGGGGCAGCCCGTGCTGGTGCTGTGCTGGGGAAAGCAGCACAAGCCCCATCCTTCCTGCCCACAGGCTGAGCATGCCGTGGCCCCTTGCCCGCAGCTCTGAGCATGATCTGAGCCTTGGGCTCGTGTGTCTGCTGCTGAGTCAGCCCCTGCTCTGTGGCCGTGCTGCAGGATAGACCAGAACAAAACATCACGTGCTCAGGGGAGCTGCAGCCTTTGGCGCCTTGTTCTGTACAGAATCAGCTGTAATGGACCTGCTTGAACAAGTCTGAAATTGGACAAAAACAAAACAACGGAGCGATGACATGTTTTCATCTTCCAAGCACTTCCAAGCCAGTTGCTGCTCTGGCTTAGGTTGCAAAAACAACCAGAGTCCCTGTACAGGGCACTGTTGTGGGGATATCTCAGCTTGGGGCTCTTGAGTGTCAGTGAATGGCCCTGGCAGGACCTCAGTGGGGGCTGTGGAGCAAGGCAGGTGCTGCTGCAGTAGTGGGGCTGCTCTCCTGCTTGGAATGGTAGTGCTGAACCATCTCCAGGGCCTTCTCTCCTTATGTGCTGTCCTGCCCTCCTTACACGGTCCCTCCCAACAGGGACCCAAGGCAGCCCAGGCTTGTTTTGCTGCAGATCCCCGAAGATGGTGAGGTGATGAGGCAGCCACAAGCAGGGCTGGGAGGGCTGAGCCTGCTGTGAGTGCTGAGCAGGCAGCCAGGGAAATGATTTGCCTATTGCTCTGCTGTTGCTGAGAGGGGAAGAGGGAATATTTGGGAACATCTCTGCCCTGCACAGGCTGGGACCCTGTGGTGTCTGGCTTCTGGGGGCTGCCAGCCAAAACCTTCGCTGCACATGAGTATCCCTGCTGCATTCTAGGGCCCCTTCTGCTCCAGCAGCTGGGTAGCACCAAGGAGGTAAGAAATGGAAAATAATTCTGTACATTGTATCATGAGCAAGAAAAGGGAGATGCAACAAGTACCCTTGGAGATCCCGAAGGCCAGAGGCACCAAACTCAGCCTTTTTTTTAGAAGCATTAAAGAGCTCCAGGCTGTTTCTGTAGTGAGTCCTGCAGCTGCATCTGGCTCTGGGTGGCTTGGGGGTGGCTTTGGATTCACTAATGGTGTGTTAGAGGGATGTGGCCAGCACAACCTCCCCTGGCGTGCTGGTGAACTGGGAAAATTGATGACCCCCAGTGGGATCCTGCCTGCCAGCCCCAGCTATGCTCTTCAGAAACCCTCCAGAGTTTTTTCTTCTCTTCAGCTGAGCAAATGTGGAAAATTTTGACATCTTGGAAGCAACCTGACCTGCTGGAAAAGTGCAGTGTAGTGGCAGTGGCTGAGAGCCTTGACTCCCCTCTCTGCTGGGCTCCCCAGCTTGTGGCAGCATGGTGTGCACAGCTCAGCTTGAGGATGCTGGGCTGTGGTGCCAGCTCCTGGCCCAGCAAGCTGGGACAGGCTTGGCGGGATGGCCGGGAGGCAGCCTCCAGCCTGGGCTGATTCCTGGCTTCCTCCACGCTCCCAAGCGTCCCGCGTTTTTGCTGAGTTGGATCATGTATTCCTCGCCTCTCTTTCCTGAAGACGAGGAGTGATTTACAAGTCTCCAAAAAACACAGCTTGGCTGCTTTGGAAGGGAGAAAAAACCCAACCAAAACTTCTCGCTACTAGCTATTTCCATTGCCCAGTCACCTTCCCACAAAGGCAAGATGGCCTCAGAACCCGCCAGCCCTCAGTGTCCCCACCAGCCCTTGATGTCCCCGTCAGCCCTGCACCTCCTGTGAGGAGCAGTGTTGTCAGATGTGGGTCGATTTTTTGAGACATTCCCACCTTGAGCTGACTTCTCTGGGAAGCTCACATCTTCTCCACGGGTTGGGACTCACCCTGGGCATTTGCTTGTGGTAATTTTGGCCTTACAAGTAGTCCCTCATGGCCAGAGCATCACCTCACCCTGAGGAGCTCCCCCTTCCCTGGCTGCCTGAAGGGGTCCCTTGTGCAGCTGAGCCCCAAACAAGGCTCCAATTGTGTACTGATGATCGGGGCTTCTGCCGTGGCGTCCGTGTGCTGGGGCTGTGGTAAAACCATCTGTGTCCAACCCACACCCACAGGCTCAGCTTTACTCTTCTGCTGGGGTTTGTGGGGGCTGTTACGGGGCCACGGGAATCGTGACAGGGAAGTAACACTGTGCATTTAAAGCTGCTTCAGTGAAAGGGACGCAGCCATAAGTGTTGGCTCTTGACATGAGAGGAGGCTGAATGCTGGCTGGCTGGGGGTGCATCCCATAGCCCCAGGCTGTCCCAAGGACCACAATGGGATTCATGGACAGAGCTGCCATGGGGCAAAGCGTGGCAGCTGGGAGAAGGAGGGACTAGAGCATGGAGCTGACCTTAGGAGCATCTCCCTGCAGCCAGGGCAGCAGTCCCTGAGGGACAAAGCTGGTGCCTGGAAGGTGATGCTGGCAGCATCATATCCGCTTTTCCAATATGTTTTTTTCAGCCTCTTTCCAGGTCTCCTTCAGAGCAATGTCTCACCCAGCAGCACAGTGGGATTCTGTTTGCAGTGTGTTCAAAACTAAAGGAGAGTAATGGAGTGGCCTGTGGATCTCCCACCCCATTTGAGGGTTTCCACCCCGGGGCATCCTTGTGCTGGTGGGTGCTGGCACTGACATTTGAAACTCAGCTGATGGCGATGGCACAGCCAGCCCTTCCTGCTGTCAGCCCTTCCTGCTCCCAGCAGTGAGCCCCAGCCGGGGGCGAGGATCAGCGCCAGCCCTCACTGGGGGATGAATGGGGAGACAAACAGAGCCACTACTGTTGGGGCAGCCTGAGGCCTGCCGTCTGCCTTGGCTTTGCTGGAGATGAGGGGGTGCCCTGCAATCCTGTTCTTTGGAAAGGCAAGCACCCTCCCCCAGCATCTTCCCTCCACAGCTAAGAACCAACCCAGTGCCACAGACATATGGGGATAAATCCTGGTTGTGATCCTGTTGGGTCCTGTGATATTACAAGCCAAGAGAAATGTCCTCATTATTCCCAGAATATTGAAGTCTAATAAATCCTGTCCTGCCTTATAGGATTTATTTCTTCATTCATTGCTAGGAGACTCAGTCCTGTGTAATCCTATTGCTGCTCCAGGAGGTGGGGAGTGGCTTTCCAAAGCACAGACCTGGCAGGGCTGTGGGCAGGAGCCGGAAGCCCAAGCTGAAGCTGCTGGTCCCAGGAAACATCCCAGTGCCAGCCCATTTCCTGGTATGTCCCACTGTCCCAGAACTGTGCCCTGTGTTTGATTCACCAAAATGAATTTCATCCAATGGCTGGGGCACAGCTGGGCCAATGGGACTTTAATTGGCTACTAGCCAATTCATATGGCATGGCTCAGCACAGCCTGCTCCCCCTGTCCATTGCACATCTGCCATGCTCCCCCAAATCTCATTTTGGAGTCCTCCTACACCTTCTCACACCATATCCAGCAGGAAAAGCTGCAAAAAGCCAGGAATTATCGGGCCCAGCACAGCCTGTCCCCCGCAGCCTGTCCGTGCGGAGCCAGCCGTGCCTGGCTCACCATACACCAGGGACTCTCCGCAAGACAATGACGGACACATGAATATGGCTGGAAATTTTGCCACTCAAGTGTTTTCCATAGCAACCGTTGCTGGGGCAACCTGCATCCCAAGGAGCATCCATCCCGAAACACCCAGCCCTGTGTCCAGTGGAGCTGGCAGGGAATCACAGCATGGGACTGGTGGGACCCTTGTCGTACCCCACCGGCAGCAGCCAATCCAGCTCTGAGCATCCCCGGTGCTGCAGGGCCCCTAATGCTCCACTTCTCATATTCTTCTTGGTATTTCATTTTCTCAAAGGTAGGAGAAGCCAAAGGAAGACCTGTTGGTGCCTGTTGCCCCATGGGTGCTTGCTGTGGAAGCAGGGATGTGCAGGAGCTGTTGCCAGCTCAGGGTGCTCAGCAGATGCAAGCAGTGATTTTTGGCTCTGATGGACTGAAAATGGGACCGAGTTTGTCAGTGAACACTTTGATATGAGCATCAACACAGGTGGAGGGAGAAGTGAAATTCCCACTGCTTTTAAGTCCAAAAGCAGGAAGATTATGGCCCCTTAGCACCTGCCTGAAGTCATACAGTGGCATCTTCACCCTGGGGACATCTCGGGGATCCCAGAAGACCCTCACTGCTGGCCTGGTGGGCCCACACCAGACTCAGGGTTTCCAAAGCAAACATACCCTGGCTTCATGGGATCAGCTGCAGAGTGGCAGGAGAGAGACTGGGTAGTCTGAAGCCCATCCCAAGGATGCCCACGGTGCTCAGTGCCTGCGCTGTCACCACTGTCACCAACAAGAGGAAACCACAGTCCTCAGGCTGTGTCCGCCGAGGCAGCTGTGGTTTGCGGCACAACTACAGTCTCTGCCGCCGGATGTCTCCCACCCACAGCTGTGCCTCAGTTTCCCTTTCTGCCAGTGATACACAGGGACACTTGCCTCCAAGCCGGGGACAGTGGTGGTGGCTCGAGTTTTGCTTTTTGGGGAAGGACATGTGTTTGCAGTCTGGCCTCAGCTCTGCCGCTGCACCCTGGTGTGTCCTGAAAGTAACCCCAGAGGGTGAGAGGAAATGCCGAGATGGGGATGGCGGCCGGGAGGCACGTGCACAGTCAGGGGCACATTCCTGGCCTGTCTCAGCACGCACCACTCGCTCACTGGCCCGCGGCTCCCACACAGGCCCACTCATTGCCCACTTGCCCGTGAGCCCACTGGCTGCAGGCACCCCTTGTGTCCCTTCCCTTGGTTCCCTGTGCGCTCTGGCTCTCGCACGCCTGGGGAGCAGCATGGGTGTCCGTGCAGCTTGTGCATGTCCGTAGGTGCTGTGCGCCCACGCAGCTCACACATGTGCCTCCCACAGCTCCCGCCCTCCCAGCCTGCTCCCAGCTCTCTGCAGATGATGGCAGGGACTGCGGCACAGCATACAGAGATGCCAAACCCAGGCTTACCAGCTGTTGGGGAGCCCATGGACCATGTAGCCAGGCTGTTGGAACAGGCCAGACAGGCAGCCACAGTGTGCCCTGTGTGCCAGGTGTCCCATGTGTGCCAGGGTATGCTACATGTGCCATGGTGTGCCATGTAAGCCATTGCATCTACAGCTACCCATTACCTGGCCCTCGTATCACCCTGCTGTTACACACCATCCCCATTACACACCCCAGAACGTCCCAGTTCTCTTACTGTTACCGTTTATTGCATGCCCACTGCACACTTGTTACACATCATTAACCTTTAATGACCTTCGCTCATTACACACCCATTGCGGAGCCTTTTTCCTTCATTTTCACATCCATTATACACCGATTACACACCCATATAGCCTTTGTTGCACAAC
>VXBQ01001381.1:0-44021 GCA_013400175.1 Phainopepla nitens
TCACAGACACCGGGGCTCCATGGTTCCATGGATGGAACTCAGGTGGAACTCTCATGAAACCAGAGTGTTTAGGACCTTTAGAAGAAGGGGCAGGAGGCCTACACGGCTTCCAAGGGTTTATGCAGGGAGAAAAATCAGAAAGGCCAAAGCCTGACTGGAATTTAATTTACCCAGCACTGTAAAAGACAATAAAAAATGTTTCCATAAGTACATTAACAATGAAAGGAGGGCTCAGGACAATATCCAGCCTTTACTGGATTGCAGGGGGGTAACACTGTGACAAAGGAGAGGAAGAGGCTGAGATACTTGATGCAAGGCCTGTTTGACAGACATGACCTCCTCTCATGACAAGATGACCCACTTAGTACATGAGGGAGACACTGTGGCTGTTTCCCAGGAGTTTAGTAAAGCCTTTTATGCTATTTCCCTCTGCATTCTCCTGGAGAAAATGGCTGCTCATGGCTTGGACGTGGCACTGTTTGGGTGCAGAACCAGCTGTGGGGCAGGGCCCAGAGAGGGATGGGGAATGGAGCTACATCCAGCTGGCAGCCTGTCACGAGTGGGCTTCTTCAGGTCTCGGTACTGGGGCCTGTTCTGCTTGATATCTGTATGAACCATCTGGAAAAGGGGTCAGGGTTAGATCTGTCAGTTTACAGATGACACTAAGCTGGCGGGCATGTTGGTCTGCTTCAGGAAGGTTCTGCAGGGGGATCTGGACAGGCTGGATTGATGGGTCGAGGCCAAAGGTATGAGATCAATAAGACAAAGTGCACCTGGGTCACATCAGCCTTAGGGAAAGCATCAGGCTTGGAGCAGAGTGGCTGGAAAGCTGCCTGGTGGAAAAGGACCTGGAGGTGGTGGTCAACAGGAGCTGAACAAGAGCCTGTGTGTGCCCAGATGTCCCAAAGCCAATGGCATTCTGGCTTTTATCAGGAATAGTGAGGCCATCAGGACTTGGGAAGTACATCGAGACCCCTTGCAATCACTTTATTCAAGGCAGGAGATACTCTGTAAAGGCTTGAATTATCTGCAGACTGCTCAGCTGTACTGAAAGACATAGTGGTGGGACTGCTGTCAGTTTATTCTGTGTGCTTATACTTCCCTGTCTCCTTTCAGCTGTTCCTAAATATTCGTATTGTAAGTGTGGAACAGATCAAGGACTGCTGATCCCCTCAAAATGAGATCACCCTGCCCTTTGTGTAAAGCCATAGCAGCCACATCATGTCAGTGAACTATTGTAATAACAGAAGTCATTTTTAGTTTAGATCTTAAAAATTCTAAGAAAGTCAGCCTATTAAATTCCATGGGAAACTGAATACCTTAAATAAACTAAGAGAGAAGAGGGACCAGCTCTGGACAGGCTGCATAACCATAGGCGTTGCTAATCCTGTCATTACAGGGTCCTGCTTCAGGAACTGAGAGAGTCATTCCCAGCTGGTCTTTTGTATATATTTAAGCAGAGCATGGCAATGGGCACAAATATAGTGGGTGTCACAATGCCTTCCAGGATCTGCAGGCAGCCTGTGCAGAAATTTTGACACAGCTCTGTCACTTCAGAGCTAAACATTCTTCCTTTAACAACACTCCCACTGCAATTTGTATCTGGCAAAAGAAGCCACAAACAACAACATTTACAGATATGATATGTGGCTACTAAATTCTGGAAAGAAAATCTGGTTCTCTGGCTGTCCAGACCACATGGAAGCCCTGGACATTTCAAAGAGGAAAAGCAGTCCTTCCCTGAATCTGCAGTTGAAAATGAGCAACAACTGCTGCACATCATCAGATAAAATCAAAGAGGAGCTGTAGGGATAGGACAAGGAGTAATGGGTTCAAATTGGGAGAGGAGAAATTTACATAGTATATGGAAGAAACTTTACTGTGAGGGTTGTGAAACACTGGCACAGGTTTCCCAGAGAAGCTGTGGATGCCTCATCCCTGGAATTGTTCAAGACCAGGCTGGACAGAGCTCCAACAAACCTGGTCTAGAGGAAGGTGTCTCTGCCAATGACATGAGGTTTGATGGTCTTTAACATCCCTTCCAACCCAAACCATTCTATAATTCTATGAAAATAAAGAGTTAGACAGTGTCCAGTGCTGTCACACCTTTGTCTAGGAAGCAGATCAGCAGCAAATCAGCCCTAGAACTTACACTTTTGACTTATAATTCTCATCCTTATCTCCAGGGTCAAACCAAAATATTTATAATTCTATGGCACATTATGCTGAAAAATGAGCTGTTGCCAAATGGGATATCCATTTTGAAACTACCAAAATGGAATAGCAGGATGCCTATTAAAAATAGTTTATTTACTTTATGAATCCAACAGCCGTGATCCAACCCATGCTAGATATTGGATTTCTAACCAAGGTGCAAAAGTTTAATTTAAAGTTTATAATTGCAACAACCAAAGACAAGTGTAACTGAAGGGTGAGATTTCTGCAGGGTTTTTTTTACTAACACCATGTGCAAATAACACAGAAAATTGTATTTCCCTAATGTACGCAGTGTATTTTTGTACTAAAATGTGGTTGGTGCAAAGTCATCAGAGTACTCTATTGTCAGATCAACTGTCAAAAGTCATCCAGGAATAAATAATTTTTTTTTTCCCTACTTAAAACACATGGTTTGTGAGTGGAGAAAGCCAACAAACTATCATATTCTACACACCTACATATCAGATGACTGGGATTTTTCAACAAAACTCTACTTTTACTACTTGGCAATTTATTAACTTGAGTTTTAGAGCCTGCTGCCTGTATGTACTATGTTCCTGCAATATTAGCTGCTTTCTTTTTCAAACAACTTGATTTGTTAAAAATTAATTTTTCTCAAAACTGCTGCAAAACCAAAACAAGATGTGAAGGGGGAAGAAGAGAGAAACTCTCCAGGCATTAGATAATTCTTTCCTTATCTCATTAGTACTTCAGAGAGGTTTTGCAACTCTTTTTGGATCTCATTCTTGTCTCTCTCTAGGATCTCATCACTGTGTAGAACATGGCTCTGGGATGTTGAGAAGTCATACACTGTTGTAGCAACAAATTATTTTCAGCCTCATTTTTAAGCTTGTGTAACCATGCCTAATGCCTGCGTGCCTGCTCCCTCTGTCCCCAATTACTTTTTAGATCCCTTGTTTCAGAGTCACCAGGACAGAACTGGTTAGATCTCACTGGCACAAAGTTCCCATAAGCTTTTAAAAACAGGTGGGCCGAGAGGGGAGACAGAATGAACTCAGCCTTTATTGGGCATCAGAGAATCCACTGCGAGCTCAGGTCTGAGTCTTAGTTACAAGCACATACCTGCCTTTACAAAGAGCAGCAGATTTTAGGGGCATTACAGTCAGCTTTTCTTTTCTGGTGAAGAATATGTTGCAATTTCACAAGTAAAAATCTTAGAATTACAGAACCATTCAGGATGGAAATGAACTTTAAGGTTGCCAAGTCCAACCATTATCCCAGCACTGCCAAGTCCACCACTAACCGTGTCCCTAAGCTCCACATCCATACATATTTTAAATAGTTCCAGGGTTGCTGGCTCCACTACTTTCCTGGGCAGCCTGTCCCAATGTTTTTAACAACCTTTTTGGTGAAAAAGTGTCTCCTAACATCCAATATAAACCTCCCCTGGAACAGCTTCAGGCCACTATCTCTTGTCCCATCACTTGTTATTTGGGAGAAGAAAGTGACCCCAGCCTGGCTACAACCTCCTTCCAGGTGGCTGTGGAGAGCAATAAGGTCACCCCAAGCCCCTTTTTTTCTGGGCTGAACACCCTCAGTTCCCTCCTCACCAGACTTGTGCTCCAGACCCTTCCCCAGCTCCGCTGCCTTTCTCTGCACACGCTCCAGCCCCTCAATGTCCTTGTAGTGAGGGGCCCAGAACTGGCCATGGCACTCAAAGTGTGTGCCCAGTACAGGGGGACAATGATCACCCTGATCCTGCTGGCCACACTACTGCAGATACAGGCTAGGTGCCTTTGCCTGCTTGGCCATCTGGGCATATCTGGCTCATGTTCATCAGCCTCAGCCCATCAATCCAGCCTATCCAGATCCCCCTGCAGAGCCTTCCTGCCCTGAAAAGATGAACACTCCTGCTCAACTTGGTGTCATCTGTAAACTGAGGGTGCACTTGATCCCCTTTCCCAGATTGTTGATAATGATATTGAACAGAGCTGGCCCCAATACTGAGCCCAGGGGAGCCCCACTGCTGACTGGCCACCAACTGGATTTCACTCCCTACACCAACATTCTTTGGACCGGTCATCCACCTAGTTTTTTCCCCAGCAAACTATACTCCTATCCAAGCCAAAATGCATTTATATCTACATACGTCATGTAATAACCCCAAGAAGGATGCAAGTGCCCATGCACACTATGTACTTCTGGTGCAAGGTATAAAATAATTAAGTGGTCTTCAAAAAGTCAAGATGAACCAAAGCAGAATTCCCAGAGCTTGATTTCATCCCAATACAAAGGTAATGGAAAAAGATGAAGAAGATATTTATATTTGTGCAATAGTTACGGTATTTCTAAAATAACCTTGATTTCTACTATTTTTTTTTTTTACTGATATGTACAAGTTTTTCCTGGTCACCTTGAACTGAATTTTCATCTTCACTCACAGAACTAGCAGCAACCACTACAGTTATATACCATGGGCCAGGCACTCAGATGGCGTAAATCAGGGTACATTTAGTGACTAGGCCAGGCCTGAGAAACTTTATAGATGCTGTTCTCCTGTGCTTTCTTGTGATCACAGTGGTATTAGCACATATTTTCCTGCCTATATTTATATTTTGTGGAATCACTGGTCTACTGAGTTTTGTTTACTGCTTTGTTGTTGTTGGGGGCTTTTTTGATAGTCAGCTAAATTGTATTGTGCTATTTACTAAGCACCAATTATCTTCTGACTTCTCTTGTTAGGCAAAAAAAGGAGCTACTATCTTGGAAACCATCTCAGTGAAAACTGTCTGGGAAAGATGAGTAGCACATAATATCCTGGAGAAGGCATAACCCCCTACACAACATGCACAGGACTGTCCTGCTGGTACGGCTGTGCCATCCACAGAGGCCCTGAGGAGCAGGAAACCTCAAGGCTGTCACAGCAGTGTCATAACCACCCGATTATCTCCTCAGCAGAAGGCCTGAAGGCTTACTTTTATTCTCACTTGTGAATGTTTCACACCAGCTGCAGATGATTAATCCTTAAATATGGATATTAAGATCCACCTTCTGTTTCTTAAATAGATTCAAGAACTCACACAATTCTTCAAACATATCTGTTTCAGAGCTTAGTTTTGCACCAGCCTTAGTTAAGTCTCCATCTTCAGACTATAATTACTTCCTGTAAACTTGGGAATTCAAGTAAAGAAGTTCAATGTGGCCCTTCAGATTTCCAGGCCAGCTTCTGATCTGTTTGTGGAGGTTTATTGTGTCCTTTGTTCCTCATCTCTGTCCCACCAGAATATGGCTTTCTGTGCCAGCCTAAAAATTATCATCTCCCTGCTGCAACGAAATTCCTCTCCCAGAGGATCTCAGGAAACTTCTTGAAGAAGATAGTAGGTGCAAAATAAAACCCTTTAAAGTGGGAAGCAGCACTTAATCTACACATAATAAGAAGTGTTCAGTTGACTCTATCAAGTCTTATTTGCTGAGCCTTGTCCTTTAACTAGTCAATATTTGTAAGTTGTAAGCCTGCCCTTCTCAAACTTTATCTAAAGGCTTTCCAAACCATTTAAGGTTCATGAGTCTTAAGCCTATGATACATTTTCTTCACAGGTTTTCTGGAATTTTCTGGAATGTGTTATAGCACACACTGACATCAGAGAAGGCAAATTATTCCTCTGCTAACACCAAGTGGGCAGGCTCTGAATCTAAAGGTGCTAATAAATGCATAAGCCATTTAACCACACAAGATGTGGTATCTTCAAAAAGGTCACCTTTCATGATGAAGACATCTTTGTGGCTTTCCAGGATTTCAATTTCACAAATGAAACCATCAAAAAGGAAAAATTATGTTGAAAGTATGGTTTTCATACAGTTCATTGAAGTTGTTTTTCTGGTTTTGTTAGATTGCAAGTCCCATGTGTTGCACAAAACACTGTCAGCTGCATAATGTACATTCTACATATTATTGCACACACTAACATTCTATATAATGCAATAATGAACACATGCCATAAAATAATTCTATTATTCTATTTGTCACTGTAGTATGACTTGATTGTACACTTAAAATAATACTAGTTATTTGTGGTTTATACACATCTAGAAGCAGGAAGAAGGTACCATACAGTGATAAATTGCTGATAATGAATAACATAGAGATAAACAACTAGAGAACTCCTTAAAATATTCTTCAAATCATTTTAGTATCATAAGGTAGGAAGGGAAAATGCACCAAAAATAATGACATATTTGAGGCAGTGGAAAACAAATCATTCCTCATCTAGGGGTGTGAAAACCTATGGAAACCTGAAGGAGCTCTAGAAATTACACTGGCAATATCCCCGGGAGAAAATATTAAGGACAAGAAACAAATTTTGCAGAGGATGTGTAAAAACATGTTTTATTCAAACAACAGCTACTGTCAGAAAAAATGGTCAAGCTTTTGTGTACACAAACCATACTTCAAGAGCAGCCTAATGACTGGTATTACAGGGAGCATTACAAGTTCTTGGAGAAATACTTAACTAAGAAGGAAGAAAGGAATATCACAAGTTCAGCCATTCGTGGCAGTGTAGCTGAAGTTGGATGTCTGAACTGTGTAAACAAGCCCCTTACATTTTTTCACTGATTGCAGAAATTTCACATCATGCAGCTGTGACTCCCTTCCAGAAAATGTCTCCTAATTAGCTCGTGTATATTTTTAAACTGCACGTTATATGGGCAATGAAACAGAGGAAAGGCAAATTAACAATGAATAAATCTCTTTCACCCATCACTTACCATAACAGTTACTATGTTCTCTCACACAGACACACATACTCCTTCCTCTTACTCACATGGCTCTCCTGAGAAAGAGAAATTAAGGCCCCCTTCATGGCTCTTCTTACTTTTGTTTCAACCAAAATTGATTTGAATGCACAAAATCCAGTCACATTTCTAAACTAAGGCCACCTGCCCAGTCTCTGTCCTGGCTACCTGTGTGTTGCCACTGAATATCCAGCAGACTACACAGAAATCCTGGAAAGGGAGGGCAACTTCTGAAGCACCATATTATGTACCAGGAGCATTCCCTATTCAAAAAATAACCAAGATAATTACCTTATTGCTGCAAAGAACTTGCAGAAGCAGAACTCCTTAAGCTGATGTAAATCACCTCAGTGTTTCCATAGCAAGAAAGGTATTTCCCTGTAGTTCCTCCATTTGTCAGAAAGCACTTATAAGTGACATTAAGGAACATCAAAACTAATCAAAAGTATCTTTATTCTAGAATGTCCATAAAAATAAATAACTAAAAAAGCATCTCTGCTTTTTCAAGGACGTTCATTCACATGGGATTCTCCATCTTCAGCTCCTCCTTGCAGTTCCTTTAACCAGCCCTTTCCCCACATTTGGAACAGGAGGAAACTTTCTCACTCCAAAAAGCCTTATCTCACAGCCATTTGAAACCAGCAGATGCAGGCACTAGCTCCTGGTCTAGGAGAGCAGAGTCTTTCTTCCCTGTGTCCTGCATTACCCTGAAAAATTCTCACAGGGAGGACAAGCAGCCTTTCCTTTGAACAGGATATTCAGGAAGTTTGAGAAGGGTTTTTTTCCCATCTGGGGACTTACACAAATCTGCTTGAAGGCTCAAGTCCAACCCTCCCTTGTAGGCGCCCTTTCATGACAGTTTTCATCCATCTGGGAGGGCAGGAAGAGGCATTTTCTTTGCAGCTGCTCCCCATGAATCAGCTGGCAGCCGCAGTGCCCATATTCCTCCTCCAGGACTTTTAGGACATGGCATCCACAGCACTGCAAATTCCTAATCACTCAGAGAAATCTGAAGCTTTGTTCCCAGTCAACAGCCTGTCCCCTGGCAGCAAGAAGCTGGGTTTCTGCACTTTTGTTGCATGTTTACTGTAGGTCACTGCTTGTAATTTCCTACTCCCAGTGCTCAGGCTTTGGTCCTCTACAATGTCTTGCTTTTCTCACACTTCACTGGCCTTCTGTGTTTTACATTAGGCAATCAGCAGGATGACAAATATGACAGCAGTCTCCAGTTCACCCTCCTGAGTGTTCTCAGCCAATATGCCAAAAATATAATGACTTTTCCTTTTTTTTTTTTTCTGTTTTTAATAATGTTGTCTGGATGGCGGCTATAGGCATCTGTTAAGCTTTCCATATGCTGCACATTTCCATATAGAAAGATGATGATGCTAATACAATAATTATTTCAATAGCACTTGTTCATGGTTTAAAAGGAGTCTTTGATGTGCACATACGTAAGTCCATACCTGGAGCTATTACATCAAATTAAAGCATCTTGCACTTGGGCACAAAGGACAGTTAACACACAGGGGCAGCAGATTTATTTGTGTTTTCAGTCTGGTCATAAAATTGAATCACTGTTTGTCTCCAGCTTAACCCCCTTACAATTGAGTGGCTGGAGCAAAACTACAGATGAATCTAATAGACTCAATCTCTTCCTTGAAGAGATTGTACATGTCCCAGCTAAATTAGATAGTGCAATTTTCTGTCTCTGGCAGTATCATGCACTGCTGAGCATCTCAGGGAAATCTGAGCACTGGTAGCCTTGTACCTGCCCCATGAAACTGCAGATATAAACACTGGCCCCTACCTGAGGTCTCTGGGGCAAGAGCATCTCTTTGGCCCATGCTATCATTGTGACTAGCACAGAAAAGCTTAACCCAGGACTCTCAAGCAATGCCATGGTAAAAGCTGGATACACCAATGTAGAAGAAATACAACATTAACTTTTCAAGCCATACTGCCCGTTTCCTTGTATAATTTAAAAATCTACAATTCATAAAAGCTCTAATATGTAGCCTTGAATATGTCTTTGCCTGCCAACCCTGCTCCAAGAACTTTCCATGTTGCCATTGGCCCTCTTGTGTCTTTGTGGACCTGCCTGACATTCACTGGATCTGACCTGTGGATTGACCTCCTGGCTTGACCTCCACCCTGCCCTATCACCATGGCCTTGCATGGTGATCTGGAAACTTGGTTGAACCTGTGATCTCATGACCTCCTCTGCTCCCTTGCAGGAGGTGATGAGATGAGCCCTGGCTGGTGACACTCTATGGACCCTTGAGGAGATCCCTGTGGTTCTCTGCTTCCAGGGAGCTGCTGGCTCTTGCTGCACACAATCATCCCTTTCTGAAGCAGTGCACCAGAATTTCCTTGGCTAGTAAACAAAAAGCAGAATTGCTTTTGCAGTTGAGTACAGTCATGCAGAATCCTAAAGTAAGGAGAATGAAAAAAAAAGCCACAAACTGGAACTTAAAAGTGGAATGCTGCCAGGCATGGAACTCATCTGCAAGCTTCCCAGAGCACTGACTTCCAGAGTAGATGACTTCACCTCGTTAGCAAAAGTGTCCAAGTCAAGCTTCTTTAGAGTCAATCATCAAAAACGGAAAATATTTGTCATTTGGTATTTGCACTGCTTCATGAATCTTCCTGGCTCTGAAACTGGGCAGCACTTAAAGGAATGAGGCATCAATACTGGAGAATGGAGCCCCTTGTTGTGTGCCTTAATCCCATTAGGCAGAACGATGAAATCTGTAGCTGAACTGCAGCAGGATTTTAGCTGCATAAAGAGTTAGTTTGTTTTGATTTTCCCATGTTACCACTCAGTAATCCCCTGTACTCTCTGTAGAATGATTTGAAGTCTGTTGTTTCCTCTCCAGCATTTCAGGCCAAGACTTACATTAATGAAAAATGTAGCTCATATCTTCAGTCATGGAAGGTCACTGCCACCTGATGCTTCCAGTGATTTCTTTGAAATAAAATGGTTAAGGCTGCATTTCAGCCACCTCTAGTGTACACAACAGGGGGAAAGTTAAATTTTAAGAGAACACTCAATTTTCATGCCTTAAAAAGGGAATTCTGGGAATTAGAAACAGGTTGCCCTATTAAACAAAAAAAAAAGCCTTGCAGGATTATTAATCAGACATATTGTAATAGAGCATAGGCAGACCTACAGGGATATTTAGCTGTTGACTGGTTAGTTGCTGCATTCACATGAGTAACCAGGACTCTGTTTGCTGCTAATAATATGAAAGGTTACACGGAAAAATACACTAACTTTGAGTTGTTAAGTAATTTGGAGATTTGTGGTCTAGTCAATGCATTGATTTGGATGTAAATTGCTCATAGTTTGGTATCCTTATTAGAGTTGCCGTGTTTAGAACAAAATATCAATATATTCCCTAAAATTGTAAGCTAAGTTACTGTGCACTGTGTTCATTTTTATCTTTTTCAGTATGTTGCATTTAAAACTGCTCAGTACTTGAGGATATGAAGTGGGCATTTTTGCATATTTTTGTTCTGTATATTAAGGCATGGCTCAGTTTTATAATGCTGAACTTCCAAAGGTACTGCAGTCTCACAATGACTTCAAAGGCTTTTATGAGTTCTTGGCACCTCTGAAAATCTGTTCATCCTGAATGTCTGCAACTACATTTTAATCAGCTATTTAGGCCTTTATGGTCAGTGCACACACCACCTTATCCCTCTCCCCGGAGAACCACTTAGAGCTGTCTCCTGACTCCCCATCTCTGACGCAAAGAGGGATTACAATGAGGTTGCCCACCCTCACTTTTTCCTCCTAATATTTCAGTGTTTTGCAGAAAAGGGAGAAGATCTTCAATGCCAAGTTTTCCTGCAGGCCCTGCTGCCAGAGAGGATGCATTTTTTTTCTCTGAGATAGGATAAATTCTCCTTTCCAGTTCCTCACTTGTGCTTCCAGGCATGCAGTAACCATCTGCCTGAGTGCAGCCCTACAGCATCAAACTTGTACAATGCAAACTGGAAATGCAGCAAAGCCTCCCAGAGATGGGAGTAAAAGGCCTTCTCCCTAGTGACAGTCTGCCATAGTAGCCAGTGTAATTTGTCCCCTTGTATTCTCATGTATAAAATGGGTATAAATCCCAGTCTCAAGGTCTCAATTACACACCTGCATTTGGATTTCCCCAAAGCAGTCCATTCTTTGCTTCCCCAGGCAGGGTACATTTCTCAGCCATTGATATTGAGTGTAGAGGTATTTCTTAAGAGCTGAAAACATTTTATGAACATATCTTTACCAACCTCTTTTTGTAGATATCGACATGGATCTCTACTCCTCTTGCTTCAAATAGTTTTAATCAGAGGATTATGTACTGTATTTTTAAAATGCTCATACAATACTAGATGATGAAACAGCAGATAGAGGAAGAAAAAAAGAAAGATCCCAGAGCTTACATACATGTCATTCTGCCACAGGTGCACTAGGCACAGTTTTGGTTAGATACAGCAAAGTGCAATCTCCAAGATGACCAAACACTCTGGAGAGGGCTAAGACTGTTTGGGCTGTTTTAATGGTTTTGCCAATGCATAGGTTCAATGGTACAATGGAAATATCAAAAGAATGCCAGTTATGCCACAGCTGGTATATAAGTGCTTTGATGGGATTCTGTATTAAGATCAACTTTCTGAAAATAACTCCAGCTGCAGCTCTACAGCCTACAGACACTCATCTGGCTAGGAAGGATGTTTCCCTCAACAGCAGAGCTCTGGCTGGGCTGCTGGCACGCAGCACACACAGAACCTGAGCACACCACTGTGAAGCTTCTGGAGAAGATTGGTTTGAAATACTTGTTTCATCCAGATTGACCTAGAAAATTAGGGAAATCATGTACACCCATTGTTTGCCCAGGTAAGCATCCTTAGGATCTTGCTGCTATCTATTAGCTCTGTGCAAGGCATGTCTGCACTGGCATTGACTCACAGAGGGAGAAGGCAGACATTCATTAAAAAATAACTTACACCCATTTTAAATTCAACTCATACTTCCAGAATGAAGTCCTGAGTTGGAAATACAGAATCAGCACTTGTGACACAAAATCAAGGAGATTTATTTTCCTTGAGGAGCAGAGATGATGCTGTATTTTCACTTCTTCCCTGTGTCTATCAATCTCCAATTGCCTGAGACTCCCCAGTCCAGTAACTGATCAGGCTCAGAAGTGGCTCATTTTTCTGTAGGCCCACAGGTACATACAGAGCAGCACTCTCAATTTCACATGAAGGTTTTTTAAGCAGCATTTAAAGAAATTCATGAGTCGCCAGGTGACATCCTTTGAACAATGAGAGCTTTATTCACCAATAATGTGAAAATGTGGCCAAAGCTCATAAAATACACTCCACAGAAATCATCTGAAAAGGCAATAAAACACCTCTGCAACACATTTATTTTCTTGACTGTCTTTGTCTCTACATGCTTCAAAACAAAGGAGTCTTTTTTCATGCATTTTACACTATTTTGGTCTCTATGTCCGACTGGCCTTTTAACTGATTGACTTTGAGTTTTTGGGTTTGGTTCAATCTTTTACAGAGAGATATGTTGACATGATGTCTGATATGGACCTGGACTCCCAATTGCGCCATAGTTCATGCTGTATTGAAATCAAGGTTTTGATTCAAGTCCATCTCTAATAAGAGATTATTAAAATTTGCAAGCACAGTGCATTTTTTAGTTGCTAGTCCTGTTTGGTTTTGTATGATGCTTCCCTCTCCCCAAACTCCCAAATATGGTTTGCTGTTGTATCTGCTAAAAAATTCAGCCAGTACATAATTCTTTCCCAAGTCATGGACACCATAGTGGGACTTGGGCTGCAACCACCAAAAGGGTAATGGGGCTCTGTTAGAATACGTGTTTTCTTTGTGGCAACAAGGAAAAAACATGGTTTAGTGATTTCACAGTCTTGCAGTGATGTCAGACAGACAGACTATCATGTAAAATATCCCACAAAATTCTGAAAGGAACTTGAATTCAGGCTCAGCTCAAATTACAACCAGACAAGCCAGACGGAAAAATCAAAGAAGATAAAAAGGGAGGTTAGGAGTCAGGAGAGGGAGCAGAGGGACAGGATGCCAGCATATTTCCTCCTAAATTGTGTCAGTTTGATTTCTGGCAGACAAAAGTTGAGTTTGTTATTGCATTTTCTAATATTCCAAGCTTTGGGACATTTATCTTTGCTATTTCTCTGCACTTATCGCACTATCAGCAGAGTTGACCCAATAGCCTGCATCTGGAAGCCAGCTGGCTCTGCTCCTGAGAGGAGACTCACCCCTCACATCTCCAGGCACTCCCAAGCCACTGCAATCTTTCTTAACATTGAGGAGTTTTTCCCCCCATTAGGGTCATACATATATCTCATTTGTTGGTTGAGCAAACATCCTCTCCAGGATGAAGAGGCTCAGAATAAAAGGATAAATGACAAGACTCTGGCACCGTTAAAGTCTGTGGGAACGATGCATTTTAGCCACAGCTTTCCTACAAAATCAACATTTGTGTCACATCTTTAACATGGGCATTACGAAGAAAAATCAAAAGGAGGGACCTGCTCTTGCCTCAGCCGTGGTCCCTTCTTGAACAAATGACAGGAAGGAAATTTTCCTGCTTATCCAAGGTTCTTATCTAGGAAGGCCCCTGACCCCAGAGCTGTTGAAGCACAGCTCAGAAAAGCAGTTACCAGCCCTGATCAGTGGTGGGGCCACCAGGAGCTGTTTCAGAGCCTGGGACAGGGACAGCTCTGCAGCCCTCCCCATCCCTGGCAGCCTCCAGTCGGTGCCTCACACCACCCCTGCCCCTCTTCTTGCAGCCCCACGGCTCTGCCTCTGAGGGAATATCTATAGGCATATCCTCAGGATATGCCTATAGATATAGGATACGCCTATATTCCAGCAGGAATATCTGTAGGTCCCAGGAACCACTGCAGCTGAGCACAATCTTCCTCAGGGCCCTCTCCATGAAGACACAGCAGAGGTTTTCATCCTGGATGTAACCACTGACTGTCACAAGCCACTCAAAGGGCTTTAAACTATTAAGCACAGTGGGGCAGAATGAAACTCTCAAAACCCAGAGACTTTAGACTTTAGGAGATGTTTGATTTGGCTTCAAAACCTCTACGCATCTTCAGCTTCACTCAGCAAGCTTTTGAATGTTCCCACAAAGCAAAGCCACAAGCCAGAGAACCAAACTAGTCAAGTGCATTAACTTAGAAGCAGCAGCAAGTGCCATTAGAGAATGTGTACGTGTTAAACAACAAGCACCACTAAATCCACAAATAGCTTTTATCCTATTTGCTGTATGTCATGCACAAAAAGAAGTGTCTGCTTATTTGTTGTCTGGCTTAGATTCTGCTTGGTTTTGTTTTTATAAAGGATTAAAAACAGATTCTCACTTTAGCTCACTGAAAAAATAGGGTCAGTATCTTCATTAATCACCATTGACAGCCCACTCCACCTTTGATCACAGCCACAAGACTCAGAAGATTCACTACAACACACCTGCCAATGCCACTGCATTTCACATTAGCAATCTGGTGTGAAGAAAAATGTATCCCGAATTTAAAGTTGCTCTCAACACTCACAACATAATGGATGTGGTATTTTAAAGTTCATGAAATATTGAAAACAGATATTTCAATTTGTCAAATTAATTGCTAAACTACTTTATGATCAGTATGGTTTCAAACTTCACTGATGTTATAGATGCCTTCTCTTCCCTCCTCCTTTCAGTGGCTTTGCAGTTTGAGTTAACTCCTTTCCAAGAACCAGGTGTCCAGCTCCCACTCCTCTGAAGTCTCCTGATCACCAAATAATACCTCACTATAGGATTAGCCCTACAGATAATCAGGCATTTCCCCTAGAACATTATTCCCATTAATCTTACTATGAAGGGCTATCTCCTGCAGAGTACTCAATTTGACTTGACAGCTCTTTTGCAAACATTTTTTGTGAACAGGCAGGAACAAGAAAGGGAAAAGAGAATGATTGCCACTGTCTCCTCTTACACCAGCGAGGGGACCAAGTGAAACTTGCAGATAGCAGGTTCATACAGGAAACCAGAGCTGGTAGTTCACAGAATTAAGCTTTGGAGTATTTTTTTATGGGACACTGAGATGGCTAAAACTTACATGAGCTTTACAAAAAGGGCTTAGATGTATTCATTGGGAAAAAAAGAATCCATGAAGAAATGTCAAACAAGATGTTCTTTTCACAGAGTGCACTGGTACCATGAGTATGATAATTCTATCCAAAAAAAGAAGAGGAGCTCATGTTAATAGCAAGTTATCCTTCCCATGAATCTTAGTAGGTATTAGGGAAAAAATAACTAGAATGCATTCCTGATTTAGCAGTATTTCATGCAGGTCTGGGCAAAAGGTAAAAAAAAATTGGACTCTACATGATTAAGTATATTTGCTTTAATAATAATTTAAGAGGTTAAGGCTTGCCTTAGTTTCTTGCATTTTTATATCTGAACACTTTAATTGCCCTTTTATAATATTTGTTTAATAATTTTTTAATAATTCACCTTTAATTATATTTTTTTATTGCACGGGACTGGGATCAAATTTAGATGAACTTCTTTAAGTGGGAAGGATTATAAATTCTGGCATATGTCTGGAACATTAAACTGAACACTGTTCCTTTAACATAGAAAAATTCTGCCTGGAAAATCTATAAATACCAAGAAAGCCCTTTCTCAAGACAGTCTGTGAGTGCTTATAGGAGTCAGCAAGAAGCAGGGCAATGGGAGCTAATCAACACATCATCAAGTATTTTAACCTCTTTATTTTAACTGCCCAGGTTTGCCATGTTTTTCCCTACTCTGCTTAGAGGAAAGTAAAACCCAAGATGAATTCCAGTCTTTTTAAGGAGATGGATGGTAAATCTCCTTCAAATACAATTTTTGCTTTTGTGATATGCTGATAAACACGTGCTGCCTGTATCCAGTGAAGCTGCCCCATCAGAGTGAGATGTCAGAGAGGAAAACTTTATAGCATACTGGAGGTAAACAACAACAATTTCACACACCAAGAGCTCTTAAAAGTTTCATCACTAGTTAGAACTCTTATTAATTAAACATGAGCCATATTATTACAGCTCTTGTACCAATTAAGCACTGAATTGCTGCCCTGCTATACAGAGTGACAATGCTCTTGTCCTTTGGATCTTACATCAATGCTTTGACTTATTAGTTTGGGTGTTCAATCCAGATTTTCAAACATGGAATTAATAAAAACTGAAGGCTTCCATTATGTAGCCGTAGCAGTGGTCGTACTTAGTAATTCAATCACTTCTCATGGGCTTGTACTAATTATATCAATTCAGTTTTATTTAAATGCCTTTGAAACATTTTGACTCAGAAGGGAAAAAAAAAACACACAACAAAAGAAGAATTTTATATTCACCTCAGTAATGCATTAAGCTCTCAATTTGACCGGTATTGTAACTGCCCTCTTTGAAATCAGCAACTTTTCATTTCCAACTTTAGCCCTGATTCTTCTGCAAGGCATTTGATGTTTCCTTCTCCCCGGGGAGGTAGTGGGTTGGACATAAGGTATTTGATCATTGATACAACAATAGCTTTAGTTTCAGCTGAATACATAAACTGGGGGTAAAAAAAAAAGGGAAATGCAGTTATTTTTGTGTGGGCTTATGTGATTAAAATACCATAAGTAGCTCCTGGGTTCTAGATAGGAGTAGCTTCCATAGACCTGATCTGGTATTTTCTGCCTGAAGTTATGACAATTTCTCTATTTAGGTAGAAAATAATTTCCAGTGAATTTCCTTTCAATATCTTTCATTGCTCCCACAACTGAGCAACCTGCTTTTTCTGTTTCAGATAGGAGAGGCATGGCAGGCAGAGCTAGAGGGATGCTCATGAAAGTTGTAGTGGTATGAAGGACCCATAACAGCCACACACCAACAGGATTTTCTGAGTGACCCTGAGAGCAGGGAAGAGTCAAAGTTAAACAATCAAGGTTGGTATGTTGTGTGTTCCTAACCCAGCACAGCACGCTGCATGGTGACAGCCAGGGACAATAAAGGGAAATAAAGAAATATTAGAATAGCCAAACCAGTCTCTGGGGTGTCTGTCACAGCCATTCATGCTTTATCTGGCGGTATGTGGAAAGAGGTTTCATGGGCAATCTGTGCTTTCTGTCCTTCAAAACATTTTCCTTTTGCTCCATAGGGAAGAGAAATGTGCAAAGCCTATTTCCCTTGTGCCACTCCACCTGGAGGTCCTCTACTTGGAAAGAGCAGAGGAGACATCCTCTGTGCTACCAAGGATGGCATACCACATATGCCCACAGCAGAAGCACTGGAGTTTTCCCTCCTCCCACCACAGCCTTCATGGTTTCTCCGCACAAGGCAGAGAGAAAAGGCAACTCTGAGGCAGTTTTGCTTCCACAGAGGCCAGGAAACAGCAAGAACATCCCTCTGCTTCTGCAAGCAGAATAAAGTCCTGTTTGCCCCCTTTTCCCTCTGTTTTCTTCACAGTTTCT
This sequence comes from Phainopepla nitens, assembly GCA_013400175.1. Classification (NCBI taxonomy): domain Eukaryota; kingdom Metazoa; phylum Chordata; class Aves; order Passeriformes; family Bombycillidae; genus Phainopepla; species Phainopepla nitens. The sequence continues at coordinate 17,493 of VXBQ01001381.1, forward strand.
GGGATCTGTGTTTTCAGCTCCAAAACAACAAGAACTTTTGCTTCTCAGATGGATAATTTTAAGGGAATAACTGAAATTCCAGTTCCCACAGGAGCACCAGGTGCTATCACTTGACAAGGAGTTCACAAGAGACATAAGGACTGATTCTTTCTGATCTTTATTTTGGTTACAAATCCAGGACTAAAGACACCTATCTATTCTTGCTTGGACAGGAAATTGATCATGCAATCTAAAGAAGCAGCCACTGATATAAAGCCCTATTTCCTTCCCACTCCTCTGCTCTGATGAAGAGCACAGCTCAACCAGAGCAGAGATGTGGCTTTTCTCTTGGGCTGAGCTGGAAGTCCACCTCAGGGAAGACTCATAAATACCAAATTACCTACTGCCAACAACTGTGCTGGACTATATTTTACCTGCCCCATCTGCACCTCTGGTCAAGTAAGAGGAGCCCCTTCCATGGAATAATCATACCAAGCCTGTCACAGCTACTGACCTAGTCCTCAGAAAGAGTTCAAACTATTGGCTATAACACATAGTATAAGAATTATTATCTCTTTAGGAGGCACAGCAACTCCCATCCTTGTACTGGCATTTGTAATGGCCAGGGTAATCTCTAGCCATCCAATTGCCTTTGTCCATGAGAGGTGACATGTCCTGAATATGCAGAAGATTCCCTGCTTGACAACCAGGGCATTTCAAGCAATAGAAGGATACAGTGCGAGCAGCAGGAGCAAGGATCACATAAGTCTTCAGACTGCAATGAACACCAGGCCTGAACACCAGCAAGAATCAAGATTTTCAGAGGTTCAACAGGTGGGCTAGTGAAGTGTTTCTTCACCACTTCAAACCTGGGAATCCTCTTCTGAAAATAATTAACAGGCCATCTTGCACAGGGCTGTCACAGCAGCACTCATCGACTTATAACCAGTAAAGATCCGCTGAAACTTTGAATATTTATTAATTACTCTTCTGTGATGTGTTCATTTGGCACGTGTGTGGAAATGTCCTCGTAGGTCTTCCATTGTCCAGTTTGCAGCCATTCCCACAGAGCACAAGTGGAGAAGCTCTGGTCCAATGCAGCTGAACTGGAAAGGAGAATCAGCTCCGTACCTGTGTGATCCTTGCCAGCTGTTTTCCTGCAGCACCACAAAACCTGCTGGGAGTAACTGAGCTGTCAGACTAGAAGGGCTCAGGGCACCTCTGTTGAGGAGATGAGAAGATTTATTTGCATTTTTGGGAAGGGATCCCACTGTCCAATAAGGTACTCGAGATACCATAACCAGGAGATTTTAATTTAAAGAAATAAAAGGAGGAAGACTGTTCCCTACCACACAGATATAAAAAAGACAATTTCACGTCTGGATGATTGACTCCAATTTACAACAATCTTGTAACAATAATCATTTCAATAATGTGGCTTGCCAAGGGTTTTAGGGCAGCTAACTGAATTATAGCAAATCTTTACAATTACAGCATTTGTAATGAACGCAGTTAGTGAAGCCTCAGCAGCCTTCCCTTATCATTTACCAGTGAGTGATAGCTCATTGGAGGAGGCCACCCTTCAGCAAAGAGCAGTGGAGCAGCACACAAACCAGCCAAGCCTCAGCTTGACAGCTTCAGGGAGACAGGGTTGCAGGGGAGGAGGGCACATGGGATGTGCAGAGGCTCCCCATGCCACTCTTCATCATTCCTGCTAAGGACTGTCTGGAAACTGAAAGAGAGGGAATTCATATCACATATTAAGAAGAAATTTTTTACTGTGAGGGTGATGAGGCACTGGCACATGTTGCTCACAGCAGTTGTGGGTGCTCCATCCCTGGAAGTGTTTAAGACCCAGCTGAGATCCTGGAGATACTCAGACTGTGCCCTTTGGATATGACAATTTCTCTCCTTTGTAGAAATCAGCATCCCCCAGCAAGTTCAGTGTTTTTTCCAACCTCAGTCAATTACAGTTTATGACTATAACAGGAAAAACTAAAAAGCAACAAGAAATACAATTTGTCCATGACAAAAGTCATCAAGAGACTCAGATGGCTCTTCCTTTCTGACCCCCACCATCATAACAAGCTGGAGAGGCAATGTCCCAGTCATGAGGCCAAGTGTTCTCTGTAAGAGAGCCCAGCACTTGTGGATGGACGACTTTGGCCAGCACTGCTCCCTCAGGCTGCTCACCAAGTCTTTTGATCTAATGTGGAAATCATCAAACTAAGTATGTAAATGTACATGTACATTGCTGGTATCCACACTGGAGCTTGTTCGTGAGATTCCTTCACAGTCTACAGAGACAAGTAACAGCTTTTCCTTGTTCAGAGGTGACTTCTAAAAACTTCATAACTTGTCATCAAGAGCTGCCTGTGCTTCCAGGTTGCTTTATACTGAGGGTGGCTGAGGCCAATAACAACAGTGTGACACAGTCACATGATGTGAAACAAAACCCAGCAACCAAAATATGTTCCTTGTCTGGCACACAAATATCTGCTCACTGTACCCTAAGGTTCATGCCTGGCACCTTGCAGTTGCCCGGGCTGCCTCTTCCAGGTGTGGGAATGTGCTTGGCTACAAATGGACTACATGGATTTACTGCAGTAATAAATTATACTCTGGGCTGGTGTCTGGAGTACACGTGTTAATGTTGACTTCTGCAAGCAACCAGTGGGAGCACAGGCTGGTAGAGCCTCAGATTCACACTGCAAAAGTCAACCATCTTTTGGTTTGACACAACCTTCCACCACAGCCACTAAGTGCACACACACTCTGGTAGTTTTCTTCATTGGTCTAATGTGTGGTGTGACTGTGTCTGAGACTTCTGCAACAGACTGTTGCCATTACATAAGTAAATAAGCCAATAAACAAACATATAACAAAGCAAGTAGCACTTTCAGTGGGCTTTCGGGGGCTCTCTGTAGCAGTTCTGCACCTGGTCATCTCTGTGCACTTGTGCTTAACAGCACAAGTTATCTCCTTCTGCAGTCGATGGGATTTTGTAACCTAGCAGTGAAAAATCATCTTTTCATGACCAGCTATGAAAATCAATGGTTCAAAAATACCTGGTATGCTGAGAGCACCATTTCTCCTGCTGATAAATAGTCTTTTCCTTTGTGTTTCTTGAACTCCTGACTGCCTCTGACAGCTACCTCTGGTTCTGATACCAAACATTACCGGAGAAACAGGCAACTTTTTCTGCTAGGTTTGTGGTGCACCTGACAGGGTAATGTTGATAATAATAAGGATTCATATCTTTCCAAAGGAGGTTCATAGTGACACAGAGATGTCAGTGTCTTCCTATAAGGACCAAGGCTGAAAGACTTGAGTGCTGCCATCTCCCAGCTTCAGGACTTGCATTGTCACTTTGCAGTATTGATCATTATAAGCCTAGGATAATTATTGTGCTGCTCTGGTTTCTTTGCCAGTTAGAGTTATAACTAATTCAGTGAGAAAAACCAATAGCCCACCTTAAAACCTTACTTTTCTGCCCTCATGACTTAACTCTGATGGTTCTTGGCAGACGACACTCCTCACACTCAGTCTGCAGACAAAGCTTGGTTTGCTTAATGTCAGTACAGCGAGCCAAGGTAGTTCTGCATTGCGCAGATGTACAGCACCCGAGAGGGAGAGAACAAAGAGCTCCCTCACATTCGTGTGTGTTACACAGCCATGGAAAGAAACAAAAATACATCCCCAATAAAAATTAGGAGGTCTTTTGTATCTGAATTATTCAAATGGGAGTTTGCTTTTAAGCCTCAGGCTTGAGGTAGTTTTCTTCCACAGCATGGCCTACATTCAGGATATTGAATATATAAGTATATGTACAGCTGGGTATATAACTGTGCTGAACAAAGGGGAGAACTGGCAAAGCCCTGCCCTGGAATCTCCTGCCCCAATTAACCTCGCTCCTGCACGGTGCTGTAATTGACTTCTGCTCTTTATTAAATGCAGAGGCACTTAGTCCATAGCTCCTGAGCTTAGCAAGCTACCAGCTGAGCCTTTTCTTTACCCCCTCAGAGGAACAATGAGGCAGAGTGAGAGCTGCAACTCAGCCCACGCCCTCCTCTCCCCTATGGTGCACCCACGTTTGGAAGAGAATGGCAGGGCCTACTTGGTTGTGCTCTCAGAAGCAAAACCTACACTCCCAGCTGCCCTGTCCTAGTCACAAACAATTTTGGTTTACTAAATTGTTGTGGAGAATATCTCAGTTGCCAGCAGAGAAGCAATGTGTTTCTCCTTTAGGAAAAATCAAAACTCCAGTTTCTGAAAAAAAATATTTTCTCCCTTCTCCCTGTTAAAAACAGCTGCACACTTCCAACCATATTTGAGAAATCAGGCTTCCTACTCCAATGGGCCGAACCTTCACCAGACCTTGCTCACTGGCGAATCCTCTGCGAGCTGAGGAAAACAAAACATTATTTATTTCAAGAAGGCAATGCACACAGAGCTCACAAACACCTTTGCCACTGGGTGGAGGTACCTGTTGTGAAGAAGGGTCTGAACCATCACTGCCAGATGAGCCGTTGAGGGCACTCACTGCAGGCCAGAGAACAGAAGCCCAGAAATTGCTTGATCTTTTGTTGTCCCTGTCAGAACAAGGGTTTTATCTACTCCAGTGAAAGTGGGAAGAAATTCTATCATCTTCCCCAGCCTGGCCTTGTACAGAAGCAGGGGTTAGCCCAATCCTACTCTTAAAATACCAAGTTAGGACAGCAGAAAGGTGCAGTCTCTGATCTCCCTTTAGAAAACACAAGCTGAAAACCACTCAGCTACACAGAGGTTAACAGGAACCAATGCCAGAGAACCCAGTGGCAGAGAAACAGTCAAGCAAGGGCTTTATTCCTCCAAAGCCTTGGGCACTGGTTTTGGATTAGAACCTCAGAGCTGAGGATTTTTTGTTGAACTGAATTATTTTTTGACATGAGCCTTGATTTTGTGACTGAGCTGTGATATCCTCTCTGACAAAAAGATACAAGGTTTTCCTGTCTTGTGGCTTGTTTACCAGCTCTTCTGGCCATTCATTCATGAATGTTTAGTCAAAGCAAATGCAGCTAGTTGTATTTCTAAGACAAATATGCCTCGAGATCTGAAAAGTAAGCCATTTTTTTCCAACTAGAGGTCATTATAGTCCAGCCCATCTATCCAGTTATAGAGCTTGGTTCCTCACCAGCCCTCATATGTGTCAAAATTACCTGAAATATTTTGGAAAAGGATCACCTTCATTTGTTCCTTGGATGGATTTTTCCTTTTTACCACAATGATATTGTTAATTGACAGAGTACAAAAGGGATTCAATGGCAACGAAATAAATGCAAGTTTCATTTTTAAGATGATGCCATCAAATATTAAATGCTCTGCCACTTTTCTCTCTCTTGGTGAATACTGCTACAGAGAGACAACTTCCCACATATCTGGTTAAGAAGTAACTGTGGTAGGTCCAAATAATTCATTTTAGGTATTTCACCTCCCCTCACTGACAATGTTACCTATTTGTTCCCTGTGTTCAGAGGAAAGGTCTAAACATGCCCAAACTGCATGCAAAAGGATCTTCAGAAGTTCTGTACATGTTAGAAGGGTTTTTCTAATCAGCAGGCCGCTGAGTAGATGCCAGGAGTATTTTAATAAAAGAATTTCTGTTCAGATGTCCTACACATAAAAGGAGCATTCCAGGGTGAAATACAATTAAACACCTCAAGCATCACTTTTCTAACATTACAGTTTTTCTAGGCATATTTTTCTAAATCTCATACTGAAATACGTTGAAGAAAATATAAAAGTATTATTTATTCTTTTGTCAAAGAGAAATTCCTGATCTTCAAAGCATGAACAGATTCTTCTACATTTCATCTACTAACTTGCATATCTACCACATTTTGATAGTTTTCTCTTTTTTTTGCAAGAGAAGCATTCAAGGAAAAAATTCCCAGTAATGATGTTCAAAATCTGCTCCTGACTGTTCTGTCAACATACTGGTTTTCAAAATTTGCTTATGACCAATAATACTGGGAATAGAGAAAACAGAGAGTAACTCTTGACAGGTCCTTCTTTTATTTCTAGTGCAATAGGAGACACTAAAGGATTTGACTTTATCCAATGCTCCATTAAAAAAAAAAAAATCCATAAAATGAGTCTGACTACACTTTTCCACAAGACCTCCTAAGAAATCCTTTTCAAAGCCTTATAGAACATTTTGGCCAGTTTTTGCACTATTGTAAGTGACCCATAAGAAGTTTGTCTTTCCCAAACTGTCTATCATGTGCTGTTCGTGGCTCTTCTGTACCTCCTGTGCAATCTTCTGGGTGATGTGGAGCCTCTCCTAAACCCTCAGCTCCCCAGCCTCTGCCTCTTCAGGGGTAAGCAGTGATAATGCTTCTGCCTAATCCCAAATTAGGTAGCCAGATGTCCTACAACCCCTGTAAAATATTGATATATGTCACAGGAACTGACAGGCAGCTGTAGGGGCATGAGAGATTGCTCTGAAGCTGAGGGAGCTTCTGCATTCAGCACCCGCAGCTCCTGCTCTGGAATGGCTGTTAACACTCCCAACACAGATGCCAATTATGACAGACAGCCACACACTTGACCTCTACAGCTCTAAATTTTGTAGCTGATCACAGAGCAGTCGAATGGGTGATGACTTTTAGTCACATCAGCCTGGTCTGAATTTAAGGCCTTAAGGCAAACCTGAGAACAGAAAGACCATTTTCCATTACCAAATCCATAAGGCTTGTTTGAAAACATACTACACATTAGAAGATAGGCTAAAAGCAGCATTTGATCTTTGAGTTTTTATTAATAACTCAGAATTTCCTAACTAGAGCTTACGTTATGAATGTTTAATCTTTCAGTTCAGGTCTAAGTTTCACAGATTAGATCTAGGTGTGATATCATAGATATTCTTAAAAATTATTTCCTGTAAGACAAATACTACACAAATAATTTTCATTCAATTAAAAACAAACAAAGAAACAAAAAACCCAATAAATTGTCAAATCAACATTAATGACTGCCAGATGGATTCATCCCATATAAATGACACCTCTATCTACGCCTCAGAAAGAGGAGGCATGGACTGATACATACTCCTTATGTAAAATAGATTTATATTTATCCAAAGAGGTGTCTCTAGCCCAAAGGTTAATATCAGAAGCAAAAGAGAACCGTTTAAAGGCAATGGGCACTCTTGCAAAATGACCAGTTGGGCAGACAAAAGAAGTAGAAATTAAAAACAGAAATGTGTCAACATGAATTTTTGGGACATCTTTTATCCTGTTCACAGCAACCTGCAGGGGTGAAAATCTCATTACTGTTCACTGGTTACAAAGTGCAAAACAAAGTTTAGGAATGAAACACAGCAGTTTTATGGCCACATTTCTTAAAAATGCCCATGAAGTTATTTTTTCTGTATATTTTAAGTGAGAAACTTCAAGTGATCACTGTAAGTGGTGCTGTTTTGTGGGTACAGCAAATCTGAAATTCTGTCCTACATCCAGCCCTGTACCTGCAGTGCCTTCGATAGACAGGCACCTGCCACAGGCTGGGGTCATAAAATCCTAAATACACAAAGGGAGGACAGCTTTGGAGAAACTCAGTCCTTAAGTAAATTTTTGCACCTACATTTCTATCCCCAGTTAAAAGGGTTACGATTTCAAATATTTTCCATGACATGGATGCTGTAACTCATGTGATAACAGAAGTAAAGGCCAAAATGTCCATGAAATACACCTCCACTGTCACTGCAGTGGTAGTGTGATGTTAATAATGTGAGGAATCTTCTCACTCTACAAAGTTCAGCAAGGCTGGCAGGAGAGCACAGTCATGTTCAATATCAGAAACCCGGGACTGACACTGAAAGAGAGAAGAAATTGCACTCACAAGAGCATATATTTAATTTCAGACATGTCTTTATAGCAAGTGTTTGTACAAACAACTCTGAGGAGATTAGGCTTTTTAAATGTAAAAGAATATGGTAACAGACATTAACTTAGAGAACACAGATTCCTGAGAATTGAAACTTCTTTTCCTTTCAGATGCAGAAATATTTGCTGAATAAATAAGCAGGAGACAGAAGCTGATGGAATCTTTAAGGAAACCCATATGATACATTCAGATACATGAAAAATCAAAGTAGGAGTTCTTATTTGGCAAAATAATGTACCCACTCTGCTGCCCAAGAGCATAAAGGCTGTGGCTCTGTCCCAACATTCAGCTCTCCTATGCCAGCAACAGGACTAAACTTCATTGTGTAGTTCTGCAAAGTCTGGAAGTGGCTTCCCTGGTTGTTTTTCCCGAAGAAGCAAAAATAAAAATAAAAAAATATATTAATAAGAGTTTCTCACAGAAACAAGAACCCATTTAGGAGCTCTGCTAAGGATGCCAGCTCTTCCCCTGAGGTGTGGAAAACTGTGGCAATGGTAGACAGGAGAAATTATATAAAGGTGACACTGTTAAAGTAGATTGCTCTTTAATTGTCTGCCTTGGGCAAATAATATCATCTTTTTCCATTCTTCTTTCTGCTTCTCCCCCACATCCCTGACACTAATGTAAAGTTTCGTGTTCTGACTATTAATAAACTGGTAATGTTATAAAAATCTTACATCTAATTGAATAATACTGACTTAACAGTCCAATCACTGATCAAATTTATTTCTATGTAAAGGAAGAATGTCTGCTTTGATATCAGTGGCACTGTATTAGCTTATACTTGAAGATCAGAGTCACTCTTAAGATTCCTGTCTAGGATAAAGCTTTTTTCCTCTCCTGTTCATTTCTCCACAGTCTAATGCCAGTTTCATTTTCAAGAACCATATTGCTTCAAGAGCAGAACGAAGGCAAATTCTTACCAGTTTGATTGAAAGATGAATTTTAAGCTTATGCAATCAAGCAACAGGAAAATATAAGATGTATTGAAACTTCTTTCTAAGGAGGTGTTTCAACTGGGGTAAGAGTAGTTCACACTGATTTAGCCTGAGAGGAAAAAAGAACTTGCACACCTGTTACAAGGTTTGTCCTCAGCTCAAGGCCACAGCCCACCAGCTGAGGTGCAGGAATTAACTCAGTGCCCACACTCAGTCCTTTGAGCACAAAGGGGCAGCAGCTCCACAAACGAGCCCAGCTCAAACGTGAGCACCTGTCTGATCTTAGCTGAAGTCAATTCTGTCCTCATTTGACCTAACCCTGAATAATCCATTATCCCTCTGAAATACAAATACCTATACAAGCTTTGGGCTTGTTGACCAGATCAAATACAAATTGATTCAACTTGTATCAATACAATTTACTTCTGTTTCCTCATTTATACCATGCTCCATATCCTAAGCTTGGATATTTTGCCCATGATCTCAATGCAGATTTAAACAGCCTCATGTTAACCAACATAAATGTTCTGTTCCTCACAGTGAGGCTCCCAGAAATCCTTATCCCTGCTTTTGTTGTGCCTGATCCTGCACCTGCTATGCATTTCTCTTGGATCTCCTGGCTGTGGTGTGACTGAGGGAAGAGGAGCTTGAAGGGTCAGCCTCCAGAGCCCTGATTGTGGTGGGTATGGAGGGACCCACACTCCCATCAACAGCACCACAGTGCCACTCTGACCAGTGCTTCTCCTGGCCTCAGAGGGAAGATCTCTAGGAAAATATTCTTCATATTTTCAGTGTGTGCCTACAACTTATTCCCTACAGTTACATTTTTCCCTTGCTGTATGCCTAAAATCAAAACTTCACTTGCTTGCTGGAATCCAGCACACTGGAATGTCTTGTTAGTCCTCCTTTGAATATCCCTCCAGCTGGATCTCTGACATTTTTATTCAACTTCTTCTTTTTTCAGACTGTACTACCTTGATACCAATATTGTTTTTCATCCTCACTCTAGCCTCTGATTTTCTCATCACAGAAACTTTATTTTCTGTGCAGTGTGCTCTAGGAACAGCTGCTGCTATTCCACAGGGATATTTCTTCCTCCCTCAGTCTGGCTGTTGGGAGGCTGCAGGTGTTCTCCAGCCCCACAGTTTCTATCTGTGCTGATGGATGACCCAAAACTTCCTGGGCATTTCTGGCATTCTGGTGTGCCCCAGGAAGTGTTTCTGCAGCCCACAGCAGCCGCAGGAGCACCTAAGAAAGGCTATTTCCACAACAGGGTTTCAAGGAAGCCTTCCTTTTTTAAATTTCAGAGATCTCAACCTCTGCAGCAATGCTGCTGCTATAGTACCCCAGGTATAAGTCTGCTCGGCCTTCACTACACATCCTGCCTTGTTCCCAGCTGTTACACATCTGAGGAGAAGCCTGTTTAAAGCCCACCCTGTGCTCCACCAAATCACAGGGGGTGCTGGCTGGACCTTGTCTCCAGGGGATGAGCTGCTGCCTGTGCCTCTCAAAGGGGACATCCCCCCATCTCCTCAGCACCCCAACCTTACATCTAGCTGCTGGACTTCATGGAAGCAGGCAGGAATTTGGGAGCAGCATTTCCTCACAAATGGAAGGATTTGCCAGTCAGCCTGAAACTCTTTTGAAAACTAGACCAGTGTTCTGCAAAGAATGAATAAGCTTAATAAAACAGTCTTGGAACAAATTTATAAAAATGAAAAGGAAGCCCTCTCTCTCAGCTAACTGCATGCTGGCTGGGCTCCAGTTGCTGCTCTCTTTATTTCATCCAGCTGAAGTGCTGTCGGGGCCTGTCTCAGCTCCAAGAGCTACAGTCAGAGCCTGGAAAGCCTGAGCAGTTAATGTTGAACTCAAACACGTTCATTACTTTCCAGCTCCTTAGGCAAAGCTCAGAACAGGGATGCTGCCCTGGGGGTGCTCCCATTCCCACAGACCCCTTCTCTCTCTGCTGGTTGTACAGATGCAAACATCAGAGTGTTACCTGCAGCTAATAAACTCATCTTTAATCAAGAGATGCATTTTTACCATGCAAACTGTGGGATTGTTACCCCTTACAACCTGCCTTTAGGAATGTGGATATCCTCTGGCACAGGCCAGACGCATCCTGGCCTCTCCATTCGTGTGGCCAGTGAACCCCAACCTTTCTTGACCATAAACATAGGGAATAACAACTGGGTTAGCAATTCTCCCTGCAAGCAGCCCATGTACTCCCTGTGCATGAGATGCTATCTGCACCCCAGCAGGGTGACATTTAATCCTAAATCCACTATGGTGAAACATCTCTCCTGCCAAAAAAGGGTGTGCTTACCCTCACTCTCCCCAGCAACTCTTCTCCACCCCTTTCCCTACAACCAGCACTGCTCTGACCCTGTGAGCAGCCAGCTCAGCCCAGGCTGCTCTGCAGTCTGGGATTAGCTGGCTGTAGTACCTGAGCCATCATATCGAGGGGTTGAACACACAGCAGTGCCTGTGATAAGGAGCAGCTGGAGCCAGAGGTCTCTGTGGACAAGGGGAAGGGGAGTGGGGCCACTGATTTCAGGAGCAGCCCATGGTCAAGTCAGTTTAACCACCCACTTCATGGCCAGTCCTTACACCTGAAAGCTGCATTTTGCTCAAACACATAAAATCAGTGCCATGTGCTGTACAAACAAAGGATGTGATTAGAGACACGGGTGACAGCAGGGACTAACAGGAGGAGAGTGGAGAACAAGTTCCTGATTTAACTGACCAAGTTCTGATGCCAGGCTTCACACCTTCATTGCTGAGTCCAAGGACATGTGGCATGCCAGCACTAAACCTTTAGCAGTGCAAACCTTTAGCATGTGCATAGGTTGGACATTTATTCATTTCACACACTAAATGCCGAGTTGGGCAGTTCTACAGCTCGTTTGAGGCTCATCTTTCCATCACACTGTGGTGTCACATCACCCTTCAACACATCTCAAAACTGCAGCCTCCAAGGCTCTGCTCCACATGCAGGCAGAAGCAGCACTCAAATGTATTTCAGACTAGAGGTTGTAAACTTACACATTGTTACAATAGGTTATGAAAACACTCCCATGCCTGGCTTTGGTAGTTTCGTGTTTGGCTTTGGCGAAAACAGTGAGGCCTTTCTTGAGGAGCTGTTCTGCCATCCCTTTTACGGGGGTTGTGGCAAATATCGCCTCAACCTTCACCTACCAGATGGCTGAAACTCAGCCCAATACTTGTGGACTTCCATTTTCAAGTGCTTGTTGCTCTACTGTTTCAATAATTTACATAAGCTGGAAAAATGCGTCAAAGAAACACACCAGCCTTCTGGTAATGCATTTGTTTCAAGCTACTTGATGAAATAGGGAGAGCAGCAGCTAAATCTAGCAATGACTGATGCCAAAAGCTACCATCAGTGGTGAAGACCTGTACTCAGCACAGTGTATTAAGTTTAGAAGTGAGACTGGAAGGTGCTGGGGAGACAGTGAGTAAAAATGTTGGCATTTTACTTTAAGAACTATGATTAGAGTGGAAGATGTTGCCTTAATAAAATATGTTTTGTACCTACTCTTAGTAAATCAGAATGAAATCAACCGTCTATACAGGAGAGGAAGACTAGAACTCAGCTTGCAAGCAGACTGAATTATTTCTCACTACAGATTTGAGGTTATTGGCAGACAGCCCATGTTGCCATTTACTCCTCATAGCAAGCATGTTTTAAAAAATATTTTCCATATAGGCAGACACACTGTAGCCACTGAGACTCCAGAGAGCTGCCATGTAGGCCCTCCTGCCCTTTGGAGGCTCCAGTTTGATTTCCAGGTAATACAAATCAGAACTGAAATTGCAATTACGTCTGTAGCAGAAAACTGCTGGTTCCGTCTCCATATGGCAAATAACGAAGAGAAGGGCAAAGTGATCCCAAGGAACGAGGAGATGCACACTGCTTTCTTTCTTCCCATAAGCTACAAACAGTGCCTCTTACAGTCCTGAAATTTGCTTTGAATAGATGCTACTGTGTCTTTATTGGGATAACATCTTCATTTGTAACAGGGGAAATGTTAGGCAGAAAAATTGATAACTGTGATGTTTGCTTATACTTGATTATTGTTTTTCTTCTTGTTGCCCTTCTCCCTTTTATATTCTTTTACACAAGAATATCTCTATATTTAACTGCCTCTTTGGTTTCTATTAAAACAACCAATGAAACATTTCCTCTCTCCCACCCCCAAAAATTTTTACTCATTGAGATATCTATTTACCATTCTCCTCAGGGAGAAGGAGCACTCTGTGGCCTTTGCAGATGTATCACCTGTGAGGTATTTCAGCAGTACATTATGGCTGTGTGTTATTCCCGCTTTAGAGAGACCCTTAGGCTACTGCTTTTTTGTATTATCAAAATAGAATTGCACCCGCTTCTGGGTTACTAATTGATGCAAATTATTCTGTCATAGCTGGTGAGTTTCCTGCTTGAAATTAGCAACCTTTTCAATGGAAAAATCATTAAAAAAGAAAAGGACTAAGTAACTAAAAAATGCTGTTTGTTGTGTTGTTGGCTAGGCTGAATCCGCTAATGTTTTTAAAGTACTTTTAAAGTTATTTTCTTTTAATCAGCTCAGCTAAAGTTCAGAGGTCACTGTTTTAACATTAATGTGCAATCTGGTTGGGTTTGTTTGAAATTGTTGCTGGACAAGAATTTGCACAGTTACAAAAACTGTGGGTATATCAGTGCTCAGGATGGAAGGAAAGAGGAAAAGGGGGGGAATAGGGGAGACAGGATGGGATGGAGACAAAGTGTTTTATTACAGACAGCCAACATATCCATATTCTACACTAGGATTAGTCAGAACTTCCTTCTCTTCTTGCATTTTTTCATGTGACTAGCAGACTGCTTTTCAGAAGCCAAAAACTCAGAGAGATCTAGAAAAACGTGGCTGTTATAGTAACTATTTTCTTCTGACTCTCCCAAAATATCCTCCTTTCAGTTGGCCAAACAGACTTCTAGCGATAGCCTCCTTTTCCTGCTCTTCCTCACACTAACCCCATTATTTCCAAAGCTATCTCAGCAAAGCAGTGTTCTGAAATTTTGTAAATGCCATGAATGGAGACCCTTGACCTTTCCTAGGCCTCTTCACAACACGTGCATGAACTGTAGGTCAGCTCTGAGCAGTAACCAAAATTCACTGCACAAAAGGGAGGTGCTGAGGAGACCTGTAACCAAAGCATTTAAAATTATGAATAATTCCTCCTCCAGTCTTTGGTAGGAAGAATGTGCAGTCAGGACAGGTACAGCCCAGAGCAAGAAGCTGCAGAGATGAAAGGCTTTGGGTGAAAGAGCTGTTTCCTGACAGTTCCGGGCTCCTGGAGAGCGTGGCCTCAGGGAGGGAAGGCAGAAGCAAGGATTGCTGTCCCAGGGAGCCTGCAGGAGCCACGGAGGGCGAGGTGCCGCGCTGAGGAGCACTGCTGTTTGTCTCTTACTCCAATCCACAGCCTAGAAAATCACAGAATCATTTAGGCTGGAAAAACCCTCTAAGATCATCAAGTCAAACCATTAACCCTGCACTGCCAAGTCCACCACCAAACCATGTCCCTAAGCACCGCATCTTCACTTTTTTTTAAATACCTCGAGGATGGTGCCTCAGCCACTTCCCTGGGCAGCCTGTTGGAAACTGGCAAGTGCTCGAGTGTTGCCTGAAATAGAGGAAATGTGTAAATGTCTCCTTCAAAAACAGTGCCTACACTGCTCTTGGGATGGGCACTTCTCTTAGAAAACTCTTGACACTTTTTCCTTACTCAAAGTACTTTCTCTTTGAAGTTCACAGATTGCATGCCAGCACGGGAGCATCTTCTAATCTAATGTTAGCAGGAGAAAGAAAAAAAAGATCCTAAATCTCATGGTGTAATTGTGATTCCCCTGGGAAAACAGGCAGTCTTGTAGCTGTAAACTTCCTCTTTACCACAGTCATGTCGTGCCCTTTACTCTCTTAGTTCTTTAATCTCGGAAATAGACTTGTGAATAATATAACATTTTAAGAGCTTTGGAGCAGGGATCACAGCAATTTCCTGGAGCTAGGATGAGATTACAACATTCAAAGATGCGATATGTTAATAAAAACAAATTAATCTGCTACAATACAAGGAATATCTTGAAGCATATTTATTAATTCCACTGGGATTATATGAACTGCTCAAGTCCTTAGGAATTTCTTGTATTGTGCTGTAATTTATGCTTGGGAGACTAGACCTGGTGCCAGCCTGCTTATCTGTCTATGAACAGGTCAAGGATTAAGTGTTATCAGTGCATTAATAGACTTGCCTGGAGAGAACAAGGGTAAATGCATCATCAACAAAGGCAACCTTGCCAAAGTTGAAAATTGTTGCATTTCTAAAATCTATTGCAGAGGATGTCGAGTACATTGGCTCTTAGCATCGTGGGCATCTGAAGAGAGAAAATGTCGCTGTACAGTGGCCTCCCAAGTGGAATTCTCTGTGGGATGAGAGGACGGGACACCTGCAGTAAACCTGCTCAGCTGGTGAGTCCATGGCAGCTGGGCTAGAGCATCTCCCCTCCAGGGGAGGGTGAGAGAGGGAGCCTGGCAGGGACAGCAGAGAGGCCAGGGTGGTGTGCAGTGTCAGAGTCTGTTCATCTCTGGGCTACTCCTGGGATTGGTGGCAAGAAATCAAACAGGACTGCTCTGTGAAGGTCCTGCAGGGGGATTTCCACCGGAGTTGTGGGGATATAAAGATTTCCATTGCTTAAAAAATTATTTACGTTGTCTTAAGTCTTCCCTGCTCTGTTTTCTGACCCCTCAAAACTCTGCTTGGCCTCTTGTGACCACACCTCCATGAGTATCTGTGACCACCCTTGTTTGGATTCCAGATCTCAGGGTCATGGCTGTAATTAGCATTTCCTTAGGCTGCACTTTTTACCCCCTGTTTACCTGGGACAATAATGTGTGCCTGGTCTATATACTCTGCATTTTGTGCTTTTATAACTGCATTATAAATTGATTGATTCCTGCAACCAGCTAAACCTGGGGTGCTGGGGATGGCTGATATTCAAGCATGCTGATGAGGCACATGGCTTTGTATTCATGTACTCAAATACTCTTGCCTTGCTCACCAAGTGCAGAAAGGCTTTATTCACACAGACAAAAGGTTTGTTTAACCTGAATAGTGTTGCTTAATGCTGACACGAGAAAGTCAGAAACCTGCACATCAGCAGGTTTCTTTTACAATCTCTTGAGGTTCTACTTCAGCTGTTCTCTGCTCAGCTTGAATGTCTATTTGCCTCATCACAAATGATTGCCGATTTATTGTCAAGGCTAAAATTACCTACTCTAAATCACTGCTAACTACTTCACTTACAAAAAATGATGGAGGAAAAAAACTAGGTGGGGTTTTTCATTCCTCCAGGATTTTACTGGGCTAATGTCCTCAACTTCTAATTGAGGCTAAGGGAAATTAGATCACAAAAACCTATATTAAAGTAACATTTAAAATCTGAATTGAAGTTGCAGTAGTGATGAATTTCAAAGATGGAGCTGAAATTCCCAGTGAGCAGGTTCTCCTTACTGCATCCTTAAGCACCGAGACTTCACAAAATAGGAGAGTACTGCCTGCAAATTGGAGACCCATGGGCTTTGTCAATACTGGGCAACCAAACTGGGCCATGGGCAGGGCTCAAACACCCCCTGTGAGCATCCACAGAGTTCACACCTTAGTGCACATTAGTATGGTTAAAGTCATGATTCTGCCACAGAGCATCTGTGCATGGTCCAGGAGAAGCACTGAACCCTGGCTGCCCTCGTTTGGCTGAATGGGTGAGAATTCCCCATCCCTGGGAAAAGAAAACATATCAGTGTGGGAGCAGGTAGTGAGAAAGAGCTTGCTCCTATCTGTTTTCTTTCTTAAAGCAGTCATATTTAGTAATTTTATAATGATAAGAATGATAGGCCCATTAGGTGACAGTAGCATCTTATACTTTGAATTTTGTATCTGAAATTCCTTTCATTTTTCCCCCTCCTGTCCTTTTTGCTTTGGATTGAGCTGTATCCTCAGTGCATCCTTCCACTCCTCTTGGCCTGTCAAGAAACTTAGCTGAGTCTGCCTACACTCGGATCAAGCACAGCTCCTCAAGGGAACTGTGCAACCCAAACAAAATTAAATGTAGGGATTAAGATGAGTAGGGGAGGATGTGATTAACACAATCAATTAACTCAAGTTCTCCTGTGTGGAATGAGACCTACCGCATCCACGGTAAATTCTCATAAGGTTACTAATTTTATCATGGATGAACATAGAGATAACCCATCTCAGTCCCTTTTTGTAGCAGATGTTCAAGAGGCACCAGTGAAAATGTGCACAGCCACGCTGAGCCTGGTGCTCTTGTACTTGGCCAAGTGCTCTGGCAGACGAGGGAGCTGCTTTGTCCTGTGACAGGAGCAGCAGCTGAGTTCAGGTACTCACATTCCCAGGCCTGGAGAAATCCGTCTGTGCGCATTGAGCATCCTACGTGTCTGTGAGGGGGAAAAGGTAGGATGGGGAGCAAGAAACATGCCATCTTCTATTTTAAATGTACATCAATCCCAGCATGGAGAGTTGGTTCCACAAACACTGCATGCGGAGCACCCAGAGCCATCCTTAGGACAGAGCTCTGCCTCTGGGGGTGGCCTGCAGGGACAGTAAATATTGTTTTACTTCAATTTTCTTGTGTTCTAGAGAGGACTAAAAAAGCCACTTTGATAAGCCATTCACTGACCTTCTCTGGCATGGGGAAACATGGGAGTAGAGGAATTTAGGAATGACAAGAGGCAGCCCTAGACACCTTCCTGGCTGTTCTCAGTCCGTGGCCCCTTGCACTTGCCTGTTGTTCCATCCTTCCTTCCAGTCAAACCCCAGCTTTGCTCTCACCCCTGCTCTCAGCACCTTCCCAATCCTGGTTGTCCTTTTGTTCTCATCCAGCCACTGCTGCCCTGAGGAGCTGGCAGTCACATTTCAGCCGCTCCTGTGCTTCCTGTAGTGCCCAGCAGTGTGAGTGTGAGTGTGAGTGTGAGTGCACGAGTGATCCCTATGCCCACACCGTGCTCCAGCTGTGCCTGCTGTGCACTGCAGCAACCTGCACTACATCAAATGATTCCAAAATAGACAAAATGAGTCTCTCCCCCTCTAACGAAACCTAGAAATAAAATTTTCTCCTCATCTACTCTTTCAAAAAGACACAGAGGTGGTGCTCTAGGGCTTTTGAAATTGTATGACAGTTAGCACCTTAAATAAGTAACATTTACTTTAACTGCAGATTCCTGAGGAGCCTCCTCACACCCACCACCCAGCAGACCCCACATGAGCGAGCTCCTGCTTGCCTGAGCAAGGGCTGCTCCAGAGGTTTTCCTCACAGGGCTGAGGAACAGGTGAGCAGGTGCTGCACGAGCAGGACGTGGCGTTTCAGTCCTGATTAACTTCACAAAGGGCCATTTCTGAGCCATGACAGTCCCTGCCCAGCCAGCTGCTTTCCATCCCACAGTATTTCAGCTATGCCAAATATGTGATAACGCTTAAAATTAATGCCAGTTCCAGAATTATTCACAGGGTTAGCCATAGTTGCTTCTGTAAATTGAGATGTTACTAAGACCTGACTGCATTAGGAAATACTTTGAGCACTTGTGGTGGAAGAGCCAGTCTCTCCAGAAGCACTGAAAGGAGGTTAAAAGCCAGGTATCTACTCTTTCATAGAAGCATGTAGATGCGTCAAAGGGAGACAAGGCTGTTTTTCTGCTCTTTCTGTTTGTATAAAAGCTGTTTGGCACCTATATTGTATGTGTTTGTTTGTTTGTTTGGCAATTGTCTGCCATATGGCTTTTCTCTTTTCTTCCAACTGCAGCTCTGTGTTTCCTAAGAAACATAAATCAGAATGACAGGTAAAATAACTGAACTTTCATCAAAAAAAAGATGCACCTCTAGTCTTTTAAGAGCATCTGGATATAGCATGCATACCTTTCATTTTGGAGAGGGTCTGGAGAGAGACAAATTCATTTCCACCCCTCCAAAGCATAATAAGATTCTGTTTCTCTACCTAGGATGCAGGTTTCTTTCCTTCTTTCACTTCCTTTCCTTCCAAAATGTCAGTCTTTTAGGTAAGTGTCCAAAACACCAAACCTTCTAATCTGCTCAAACAAAGGAGAGTTAAAAGCTTTTCTCAATATCTCACTTCCTTCCATTTTTGTGTTTGTTTTGATTTGATCAATTTCCCTCAAAATCAGCCAACTTTGCTGTTCCAGACAGTCCTCCTTATGAAAACAGCTTGAAATATTTTCCTCAATGAAACCTGGACACCTGCCTTATTTCAATAATCTCTCAGTGCTTTCAGCAAAGCAGATGCTGTTGAGTCAGACCTGCAGAAGTCATACTCTTCCTAGTCATTTTTCTTATCTAGAGCCTCCCTTAAAAAAATAATACTCTTCATCTGCATATCACCTAGCTCTCTAAGAGGGTTGGAAAAGACCACTGAAAAGAAAATAGTGCACAACATCTGGAGGCTGCTGAGCCTGCTCTGCCCAGCCTCCTCCCCGGGCTGGAGTCAGCTGTGCATCCTGCTGACTCAGACCCGCCACGTTTTCAGAGGAGTAAAATACGACTCAAAAAGTGCTAAAGCAAGTGTTCATCTATAATTAAAATTTGCCGGCTATGCCTAAACGAGTTCAAAACACCTTTTCTAGAAATCACTATTCCTATAAAATGAGATTTTTTTTCTTTTCAGATCAAAGAACAGTTTCAACAAACGAGGACATCTGTGGAAGCATTTCTTACTAACGACAGTGATTAAATTTCTTAAGTTTCTAACCTGATCCCTCTGACCTATGGGAAGCATTTCCTGGGCGGGTGCTGGCAGCAGCCCACCCCTCGTGAGGTTTCCCTGCTGTGCAGGAACCCCAGGTCAGATCCCATCAGCACCAGCCAGCAGCACTAAGGGGCTTACCCAGGGTTGTGACCACCTGAAAAAGCAGCAGAAGAAGTCAGTGCCTGCTTTGTACCTGTCTGTTGAATTATTGATTTCAAAGGTCATGCAGCTTCAGAAAACACCAAAATGTGGCATCCTTGCTCCTTCAGAGCTCTCTCAGACAATTCCCCTCATTTTTCTCCATCACAATGGAGGCTCTTCCCACAGCCACCGAGCTCCTGGAGCTGCTGGGGGAAGCACACAGCAGCAGTTTTGCTCCACAGCAGTTGCAATATTTGTGCTGCAGCCACTAAAGCCCAGGCTTCAAGCTGAGACATTTCTGGGAAGGTTTCAAAGAGGCTGCTGGCTGCTATGCAAAGTGACCAAGGTATCTCTGGTGCAACTATCTCAGCCAGCTATTTTCCCAGACATGTTTTGTAAAATCACTGAAATTTCTATTGACCTCCAGCAACAAAAATAATTTTCCTCTGTTTTATCATATTTACCGTGTGCTGGATGAATGAACAACATGCAAATGATTGCAGAGGGAGTTGTAAGGGCTTAAGGAATGCAGTTTCCTGTCTCAAAACACTGTCAAGGCCACAGAAGAGACTTGCCATAAGACAAGCCACCACAGCAAGAACTTGAGATAAGCACAGAAGAAAGGAATTTGCAACAGGAGGGCACTAATTCCAGGCCTAGTGAGGCAAATCTGGTTAACCTCCCTCCCAGATATTGCACCTGGACAAAAATTCCCTATGGCAAACTGTGAGAAAGAAAACAACTGCTTACACTCATGCCCTCCCAAGTTATGGGAATGGCACCTATGCCCTGTAGATACCCAGAATCTGGACTGTTTAAAGGTGATAGCCCAGAATAACAACTCTGGGACCCCCATCACCAAAACTAGGGTGAAGAAGGACCAGTGCAACACCAGGGATCCACAGGGTGGTGATAACTTTCTGCTTAATCTGTCTCTCTCACTCTCTTTGATTCCTTTCTCATTTCTTTCTCTCTCTCTACCTCATATTTATGGTTAAATAAAATCCCTACTATTGACTTCAGCACATGGTCTCATTTGCACCTTGATTTGGGCACCTTGATTTGAGGCACCTTTTAATAACTGGATCATAACAGGAATCTCTGTCCTATTGGCACCACTCCAACAGAGTCAGAACAAAATCTCAATGTAAGCATTTGCTCAGGTCCAAAAAGCTATATTAGGAATACAGCCTCAGAGGAATAAAATAAATAATTCTGTTTTATTTCAAGTGTGACAATTTTTTTTTATAATTGTTCCAACTCCTTATTACTGACCCAAAACTCAGGGCAGATTAAAATATCAAGAGACAGGCCCATATGGCAAACATTCATGGTTATGCTAAGCATTAAATGGATGGATGAGCAGAGGAGAAAAAGAAGAGCTGCAGATTCTAACACTGAAAAGGACATTGGGCATATTCTCTGGGTTGAGAGGGAGGAGGAATATGATGAACAGCGTGAATTGGGAATTATAGAATCACAGGATGGCCTGGGTTGGAAAGGACATCAAAGGTCTTCTACTTCCAACTTCCCTGCCATGGCCAGGGACACATTCCACCAGAATGGGAGGCAAGAGCTGAGCTGGGACCTTCTCTTCTACTTTCTGTTTTCTAATGAAGAAGAAGGAGCTGTGGGAAAAGAGCTGTGCAAAGATTCAGGGCAGCTGAATCCCATGTGTGCCCCAAAACATAGAGTTGGAAAAGCAAGTCTGCAGTTCCAGAAAGCAAACTAATGTATTTCCAGGACACAGAAGTCTATGAGTCAGGCTCCTGGGAGCTGAGTGGGCCTCCAGCCTCAGCTCCTTGAAGGCTGAAACCCCCAGCTCCTCCATCCAGTGCTTCTGTGCCCACCCTGGGCTGGGTGGGAACACCTCAGCAGAGGAAGCTCCACCTTGCACAGCTGCAGCACATCTGGGCAGCAGGTTCCTCAAAGCATGCTTAGCTTTGTTCACCTCCAGCAAAAGCTCTAAAGGATTTAAAATGGCTTCATTTTTCACATGTTTGAATCATGCTCTACGTCTCCATGCCTAATGTTAATGATGAGGTGGCTGGCCAGAAACACAACCCTGCCCAGGCAAACTCTTACAAACCATGATTGTGTTTGCCTACAGTTTGGCTTGCAGAGATAAAATAATGTAATAATAAATCCTCCTCCCCGTCTCTGAGGAGCTTCGGTTTTCCAAAATTAAATAACTTGGTGGATTGTGGCAGTGCACAATTTACCCTTTCAGCATGTGAGTCACAATCCACTTTAATTACTTAAGTAATTCAGTCCCCAAGCCTCATTTACAGTGGGCATGCAGTGCTTGGCATCCAGCCCGTGATTTGCAGACGCATCTGAATCTCCCACATGCGTGCAGCACTCCCCTACATAAAACTTTATATATTCCTCCACTCTTTCCAGGAGTTATATGTTATTTACATCATCTGTATTGCAAACATTCCAGAAGAGCACTGGAGTTTTCTCTGGAGTTCAGAAGCCTTTTCATGTTCCCCATGCCTCAAAGTTTATTAAACATTCCTGCTTCCTCTTGTACCTCTACTTTACTGACTCCACAGCCTGTTTTATGCAGGGCAGTGCTCCCCCCCTCTGTGTAGGTGAAGGTTTGCTTACTCACATAATGCAGCTGAAAAGGCAGCTGTAATGACAGTGAGAAACAACAGAAGGGACCAGGAAATAGCATTATTTCCTCCTCTGAACATTTGAAAGGGTTTGGATACAAGTAAAGGAGAGCTAAAAACCAAAAATTTATATGGGATCACCAGCATGGAAACAAGGTGGGATTGCCCCTGTAGTTGTGGTAACTGGTAGGAGCAGTGGGGAAAGGCAGCATGGAGAAAGATGAGGAAGGCAGCCCTGCAGAGTTCCCATGTGCATGGCTGCTCTGCAAACTACCTCTCCTCAACTGCCTTGAGTTCTGGGAAATTGTTTATGTAGCTTTTGGAGCCTTTGTTCTCAAATGGATCCTTTGCTGCTTCAGATATTGATCAGCTTACAAGATTCTCTGGGCAAACACAAGAGGAAAAATATTGTTTGGGAGACAAATGGAATATTGCAGAAAGTAACATTTCTAGAGCACACATTAGAACCAGATGTTCTACTCAAAAGTATTTGTGGTCAGGGACTATGCCGAGAAACTAACTGCTATAAAGAGAAAAACCCAGAATTACAGCACACTGGATACAAGAAAAAGTTACACCAAGAGAAAAAATATTGCAGAAGGATATATTAGGTGTCTTACAGTCTGACGAGTCTAATTACAGGTTACTATCCAAGCCAGAAAAGGGCTGGATCCAGCTCCCACCTCTTCCACAGATGTACTGCTGGATTTTGACCAAACCACGTAGGCTTCGCTTCAGTGTTGACTAAGGACTTGAGGGCTTTGCTGCACTGAGGGGTTTTATTTTCCTCTCTCTCTGTGCCTTACTCATAAGAACTGGATGCAGCCCAGGGGCAGCAAGCCCTGGGAGGGCTGGCTGCAGAAGTGCTGGCACGGCAAGGTCTGCATGGCCCTTTCTCCAGGGCACCACACACAGTGTGAGGAGGAGGAGGGTGGCTGTCAGTCCCTCAGGACCTTTCCCATCCCAGCAGACTCTTCCTGGGTCAACAATCCCTTTGTGAATGGGGAGTGGGCTGATTCTCTGCCACTTGGAAGAGCTGTGAGGGACAAACACACTGATACATTTAGGTCTCCCACTTGAGACAGTGATGGAAAATGTGGAAAAGCATAAAAATAAGAATAAATCAGTCATAAATTTTAGAAGCATAACAGATGAACACAGTTGTCACACCAAAGAGCAAAGCTTCACCTGGCTCCATGTCCCAAGTGTGGTCAGAAAGGAACGTCAGGTGAAGCACACGAGAAGCAGTGCAGGCACTGAGTGACCTCCTCTCTCTCACAGCTTCTGGGGACATAGGAACTTCTGGGCTTTCATCCTGGACACAATTTTGAGCAGAAACTGATGGCCCTATCCTCTGCCAAATTGCCCCACCAGCTTTTGAACCCATTTATTATTTTGGACTCCATAATATCCTGTGGCCATGATTTGCACAACTTCACCACATGCTGGGTGGTGAAGTGTTCCCTTTTTAAAAGCCCAGCTGATTTCATCAGCCCTTATTCTTATATTGTCAGGAATGATAATTAATCTCTTTCCTCAACTACCCATTACCATTCATGACGTTATCAGGCTTCATCTATTCCCCAAGCTGAAAATACCCAGTATATTTTGCTTTTCCTCACGCAAAAGTCACTCCATTCACTGAGCCTGGTTCTTCCTTTTTCTGGGGCACTTTCAGCTCTCCATTCCAAGCTGTGGTGATGACTTCAGCGCATAATATTCAGGATAAAGATACATCATGAATTTATGTGGTAGCATAACTAATTTTTTCTGTTTGTTCTCTATTCTTTCCCTAACAATTCCTAACAATCTTTTTGACCACTGCTGAGCAATGAACTGATTTTCACAGAGACTTGTCAGTAATGACTCTAAATCTCTTTCCTGAACATCAGAAGCTAATTTAGAAACTGTCATTCTGTGTCATCCTGGAGTGGTTTTTCCTCCCATATGCATCACTTTGCATCTATTGACATTGAATTTCTTCTATCATTTTATTGCCCAATCACTAAGCATTGTAAGATCCTTCTCCAAAGGTGAAAATCAGAAAATTTATATGGGAATTTGGCCAATTGCACGTTAAATGTATTTGTAATTTCACGGGAAGCACAGTCAATATGTGAAGAATGCAACTTGGAGAAAAACATACCTCTTGCTGCCAAAAAGCCCTGGGAAATTTATTTCATGGAGGATCTGACTTTTACAGAAAATAAATTCTTTTCCTCATTTGTGTGTGACTGAAGGAATTACACCTTTTCAGTCTAAACTTCAGTTCTGAGATATCTATGATGCAAGGAACATGGAATTTGCCAACCAGGCAATGTCTCAGGGGGAGCTAACTCAGCCTATGCAATTCAGAAAGTATTGACATCCCAGTCAGGATAGCTACGTCCTGACAAGGCTCTGTCAGGTCTGACAAGGCTGAGGGTTGGTGTCCTGACACCCTCGTGCAGATGCACCTCTTGCTTTGTTGTTTGCATCCCCCTGGAAGTACACTTTGTAAATTATTTTCGTTAATAGCTTTCTCTCATGATTTTTGAGCCACCTCTATAGGCCATCTACACCTCCAAGCAGTTATCTGTGTCACCAAAGGGCCCTTTTTCCTTGGAGGAGAACAAAAATGTTCTCTCTGCACAATGAGAGAGATGAAAATGACTTATTTTGCACTGTAATGAGTGAGTTTAAGTGTGCACAAGGTAAACCAGACCTGACACTTGTTTGGGGGTGCCTGCATAAGTTGTGAGGTAGCTCTGGTTGTAGATTTACATAAATAAATCCTGCCCATGAAAAAGGTGACAGGACTTGGGAGAGATTTGATGCCACCTCCCATCCTTCTCAGCAAAATGCTTTGAGCTGCCACAGGTTTCCTTCCTTCCTTCCTTCCTTCCTTCCTTCCTTCCTTCCTTCCTCATCCTCCACATTCTTATTGCGATTTACTGCCCTGGAAGAAGAGCTGTTCAAGCTCAGTTTCACCTGAGTCTGAGCCTCTGTACTGTTTGGAGGATAGGATTTGTTGGGTAAGTGGATTAACGTCTTTCTTTGTGCTGTCCAGGGCTGCATCAAATTGCTACTAAAATCATGAGATAGAATCTTTGGCACTTAAAGCTACACATTTTCAGAGCTGTTGTCTTCTGCATAACACACATTTGAGACCTCAAGGTGTTATCTGGAGTCTGAGAATTTCATCGGGTTTATTTTCAGATTTTAAATAAAGGGATGGACTCCATTTGGGAAGCAAGTTTATTATCACCCTCAATGGCCTGTTTGTCACTGTGCACAGGAGGATGTTAAATCTGCACTTTAGAAGATAAGAATGAATGAAATTCTGCTGATTGTGCTCCCCTTGGCTCCAGGATTTTGTCTAGACATCTGAGCTGTAGGAAAAAGGAGACAGAGCAGATTGACCCCGTTGTTTTATCAACTGCTTCCATGTGCAGCTTTTCAAGTAAAAAACCCTTTCTTCCCTCAGTGTTACTCCTGTTGCACATCTGCTTCCCAGCCTCCTTCTCGTGCTGCCCTTAGCTCTGCTACAGGAAATACATAGCAGCAATGTTGATCACAAACACTACTACAGACTCTTTTATTGAGCCAAGAGCAATTGCAGAAATGGGACTGTGTCTGCCAGGCAAACATATGCTCCAGGTCAGAAACAGGTTAATTAAAAGGAGATAAGCAGGGCAGGAAGTCCTGAAATAGATAATATTAGTTGGCATGAACTTGACTTTGAAACTTACTTGATAGTTTTCCTTTTCAGAGAGTTTGTTTATTTTGTAAATCTTTTGGTCAAGGAGGAGAGGAAATGTGATTAAATGAGATTAAATGACTTTTAATTCACATTATTTCTCCTTCCAGCTGTATGCCCACTACTCCTTGTGTTGAAGTCAGTGCTCTTGCATTCAGTAGGGACAGAACCAGAGCCTGAACAAATAATTGAATGCAGCTCAGTGAAAAGTGCTCCATGTGGAATTTCAGAATTGTGATGACACTGCATGCAGGAAGCTCTCATTTAACATGGGCAGAAGATAGTGTGTGCTAAAGCAGAGGTCTGTTCATCTGCTTAATTAAGGTTCCTAGAGTCAAGGCAATGGGGAGGGAGGGAGGG
>VXBQ01001381.1:44070-118255 GCA_013400175.1 Phainopepla nitens
CAGGAAACCAAGGCTATGGATAGATAATTTCACAGCTGGTTCTTTTTCTCCCAAATTTCTTTCTTATTGTGTTCCAATAATTCAAAAAAAAGTGGCCATTCAGTGCAGGAAAGCTATATAAGTACAAACTATACACAGCCAGCTATGAACAGTGATTTACAAGGAGGAAAGCAGATAACAGGCAGTTTCGAACAATTCCTGCCAGGAAGGCAAATGATGACAGGATCTAACCACATGTTCTGGAAAAAGGGTGTGTCTGAGCTGCCTTGGAGGTGATGATCTCACATGGTGGCACGGTGTCCTCATGCCCTCACAGCAGTGTGACTCCCCTTTGTTGGCCCCCAGCACCTTCCAGCCTGGACCTGCTACAAGCACCACAGTGTCCTGGAACACAGAAAACTATGAACATGAAAGCTGAAGATAAAAATAAGCAGAAGTCCTTCTTTTCCAGCCTAAGCTCAACTGAAACATAACACAGTCCCAAGCATAGAGGAGATAATCTTAGATGTTGCTGGCAGCCTGTTTACTTACTTATTGTCAGATGATAAATGCTGGCAAGTCCTCATCTCCTGTTTTACCCTTGAAGACATTGTTTCCCACAGCTTCTCCTGTCAAAGCCATGCAAGGTGGGCATCAGCTAGGGTGGAAGCACAAAGCCAAGCTGTGCACTGCTAGTGATGGCAAGGCTGCTCCAGCTCCATGCCCCCGGGCCACCGTGAGGCTCAGCATGATTTCCTCACACTTCTCTTTCTTGTTTAGGGTAATTGTATTTCCCAAGGATGGGAAAATATACTCTGGCAGCCAAGGTGTATCTCCATGGTCATAACAGGCTGGGCTTGAACACAGACATCACAGCTTTCGCCTCTAGGCAGGGCCGCCACAAATGAAATTGAAAGGTTAGAACCCCTAAATGCAAAGTGTGTGTGTCTGTGGCCACAAATGACTATATGCCAGCTGCTGTACCAATTAGCAACACAGGTCTTTTGTGCCCTTTTCCTCAGATCTGAAAGATAAGAAACCCCAGTTCCTGGGAGGAGAATGTAGAAGAGCATCCTCCAGCATCACTAAAGATGATGAAATGTTTAATCAACTGCTTCCCCCCAGCACTGGTCAAGGAAGAAGAATCTGCTTCTCAAAATACTCTTTTGTCTCTCTTTTAGGAAGGATTTTCTGCTCATTTCTTTGACTGACTGCAACCAGCCCATGACTCAAATGAGCAAAACATCCCTGGGAACTAAAAAGTTTGTTATGAAACAGAGCTGGGAATATTACACCAAAACACAGTGTTTGGATGCTGCTTAATCAATGTTTCATCTCAGAAATACCAACATGTTTTGTCTGACAACAAAGTAAACAATTTCTCTGCAAGAACACTATTTATCTAAATAAAATCTAAAGCAGAAAAAGGTTAAAAGGATTAAATAGTCCCAAAATGAAAAATCTCTTTCTAGTTTAAATAAAGCATTTGAGTTTCAATAAAGAAGCCTTTAAAATACCGTTCTTCACTCAGCATCAGATGAACACTTCCCCATTCTTTTGCTTCAATTGCCATTCTGACAAAACTAATATTCACCTCTCTCTTGCACAAATTCAAAGCAGGAGTACCCCTATCTTCCCAGACAATACTGCGTGCTTTCCTAAGAAAGATTTCTTTTGAAGTTGAGATGTCTTGAGCAAAAAACCTATAAATAGATAGTGAGGAAGGTGACTTGGGACCGCTGTGAGTTGTATAAATGGCAATTTCCCTACTCAATGAGAGCAGCAGAATTGGATTCAACTCATAGCCACTTATCCAGCTGTCTGTAATTTCTTTTGTCTGTAAAATTACCTTCCCACAATAAGTAGGAAAGGTCCTGTAGGCCAAGGCCTAGAGATATTCATAGAAAGCAGAAGGAAAATGTTATTGCCACTTTAGTAGCTGTAGGTTTGCTACTGAGTTATTTGTGATAAGTCTATCTGAACATCCAGGTATGATGGAAAATGACAGATGTTAAATAAATCCTCTCACTTATTACCAAGAGCAAAAGCAGCTTTATTTTCTGTATGCAAAGAGCTGCCACCTTGGCATAATACCCGCACTGTAATTTCAAATAAACAACATTTAAAACTGCAGCTAACAAGACTTAGAGTTAAAAGCCTGATGATTAATCCATCACTTCACCTGTCTTCCCAAATTATACATGTTTAGCCAAATAAAGTAGTAACATTCTGCATTTTACATTCAGCAGCACAAGGTAAAATAATCTACTGTGACAAATATTTCCAGAGGGGGTAAAAAACGATTTGCAAACTGTTGAGAAAACTGACGTAATGCACAGGAAGCTCTCGGAGATTTCATAAGCAAAAGGCTGAGCTTTCTAAACACCTCACACCAATTTTCTGAATGCACTTGTGCTGAATTACACCACTGTGGGTTTGCCACTTTTGTTCCTGGCAAGGGAGAGGAGGGAGAACCGCTGGGATGGTTCCTGCACCTTTCCCTGCTGCCAACACTCTCACACCACACTGAAAAAAGACACAGCTGAAGGTGGGAGAGGCAAGAACTAAGGAGCAGGAGAGCTGCAGGCCAGGCTCCATCCAGCAGCGCGCTGGGGATGACAGAGGCTGCCCAGCAGCTCCTCACAAAAGCAGCCTGAGATTGTGCAGAGACTGACTCAGAGCAGACCAGGAGCGAGCACATTAAAAAAGCAATGCCAGCTTGAGAAACACAACCAGAATAGCACAGAGTGCTGTGACACACAGGCAGGGAAACAGGCTCATTACCTCATGCATATGTTTGGAAACTGTTTTCGAGGGAGCTTTTCTGGTGGTAGGTACAGTTTGTTCCTCATACTCATTTAGCTAGGTAACATTTTCACTCATTAGGGAGAAACACAAACCAGTTAGAGCAAGGCTGTGATACATCCTGGCTCGTGTCTGGGCTTGAGCTGGGAGGCTGAAACTATGTCACCAAACCTGTGAGCTCTCCGTGGGGTGTCAGGCATGATGGGGTCAGGCTGCCCACTGAGGAGGATGTGAAACAACAGGAAAGCCAAGATATATTTTTAACATACTTATACAGCATGTCTTGCACTTCTGCATCGATATAAAACCTTTAAACCTGGGAAGGATGGTGCAGAAGCATGTAGGAGAAAGGCATCAAGGGAAAGATGATGTTTGTTGAGGAAAGGCTGCTCCTTGGCCTGTAAGTCATTCTTTGGCCCTTCTTATGCTTTTTGCTTACTGCCATGATGTAATGCTTAAGGAGAGCCCAGGTTTTTCACTGACTTTCCTCCAATTATGCCATCTCTGAATGTCCTGTTAGCAAGCACTGTCAGGAGCCTATTATGGCAGTATTAGGCAGTGTTGTAGGAAATGAGTGGAGTGTGCCATGTTCTGGTTACTCCTAAGCATAGTCCTTCTCCTCAGATGGGGCTATTGCCACCTTGGGGGACTCTTAAACTGAACACTGCAACCTCAGAGGCAAAAAGAGTGCTAACGTTTCAGCCTGTGAATGGCCAAGGCACCAGTAATCCAGTTCTCCAGCTTATTCTGGCATCAGTATTTCGAGTCTGTTATGAGGCTTAGTGATTTCAGAGTCTCAGTTTTAGTGCCAACAACATGCAGAGTTTACACTGCAGAACGAGCCAGAGGTGCTGTCATTGTGTTTTAGTGCTCTTGATGGAAATTTTTTTCCATTCATTTATTCAAGCACCTTTCAAGCACCAGATAAGATTTCAGCATCCTGCAGCAAGTCCCACCACTCAGAGAGGTGCTGAATAACTCCTCAGCCTTTCTGAACCTGCCAATTGTCCCTTTTCATGTATTGCTCCCCTCTGTGCCCCACACTGAGGAGTCCCTGGCTTGCTGTCAGATTTCCATGGGCTGTCACCTGGCGTGTCCCTGCCCCAGAACCACGTTTCCATCAGTGGGAAGTGAGAGGGGCAGTGGCTTTCCAAGCAGACCCTTTCAAAAACATCAGCCTTTCTCAGGCGTGTTTGTTTTGGCTGTTCCAAAGTTTCCTCTCCCTTTAATAGATGGCAAATGCATTATCCAGCGCAAACAGGGAGCCCATATGAGGGGTGGAGGAACAAAACAGATGGCACATGAGTCACTCCCATTCGCAAAGTCGGCGATGAAAACATGCTCCTGCTTTAGCATCCTGCTGGAGGCTCCTTGCAAAAGACAATTGAGGAGCTCTGCTTGGCACCGAGTCCCCACAGCCTCCCAGGTGAGAGAGGGGTTGCTGCTGAAGTCCTTTCTTTGCGCATCCAAAGCAATCCAGGAAAGGGCCTGGGGACTGTGGCAAGCCCTTGGTATAAAAATACTGCTTAGAAACAGACAGCTTCCCTGTGTGATGTGAGGGCACTGAGCCATCCCCAGGGCCACGGGATCTCCGTACTTCTTCGGGGTATTAAACTTCCTTGTTGTATTTTTTCCACCTGCTGCGCTATTTGCTTTAATTCCCTGTGCCTAGCAGCACTAGGAATGCTCCCTGGGTTTTTTCTCTTTCTTTTTTTCCCCCCTCCCACAATCCTTCTATAGGTAATGGATTTTATATGCTAACTCACATCACTGAAATACCGTGAATTACACAAGTAGGAGTAGAAGGCATTGGTTATTCTCTTGCCAGGAAAGATCCTCAACCTATTGGAAATAATGATTATTTGCACTGTATAAATTGGATTTCTGCCATAAACAATATTAGAGGGAAAAGGCAGTGAGCAGTATTACTCTGCTGCTGAGTATTCATTGTGTTAAAACAAAAATTGACATAATATCAGATAGCTACCACCTGGAAACTGCATTATATATTTGGGTGAGAATACAATCCCAGTCTGCAAACACATTTGCACATGATTACTTTTACATATTTCAAGAAATTTCCTTGAAATTCAGTGTGTGTAATATTAATAGTCTTTATTCATATTTGCAGAAGACATCTTAGAGGAAGAGGCACAAGATAGTTCTTTCTATCAAGAAAGTTTAATTAATTTTCTCTCATAATTCAGGGAAGGAGGAATGTTGGAATCAAAGACATATAATCAATGAGCATACGATTAACTTAACTGTCCAGATGTAGAATTCTTCAGACATCAAAAGTCATTTCCCTGCATATCTAGAAGGTATTCTTTTTTCCTAAAAACAAGGCAGACTTATTCTCAGAACTATCTGATATATAAAATTTGTATTTCAAAGAAAAATTGCTATTACTGTAAGTCAGATCTTTCACCAAAAAAAAAAAAATCCAAAAAACTACCACCCAAAAAAACCTCTTCAAATGTGAAACCTGACAAATTTAAGATACATACACCGAGAGAGACTTTCTCCTTTTTTTCCTGTTTCCTTTTCACACTGACACTGTAAAATTGATAACATCAAAATTGTTCTGGCTTTGCTTTTCATTTTCCTTTTAGATGCCTTCAATAATTTTGAAATTTCCTCATCTTTGAAAAAGAAAAATGGAAGAGTAACTTGTTTGAGTCACACTTCAAGCACCAGAAAGACTTTTCAAAGTTCCAATAGCAAACAGCAGCAGAAACGTTTGAAAATGCAAAAAAAACCCTGCTTGTGTGGGCAGAGGTGCCTGTTCAGCTTTCATTTTACTGTCCCCAGTTTTGATGAAATATTTGACACTGTTAAAATTTTAAAGCAATCAGACTTTGCTGTTTCAAAGGTTTACAAGAATTCATTTTGAAAAACTGTGTAGCGTCAAACAGAACAATGCTCAGAAAAAAAACCCTGATGGTGGCAGATGCTGGTTATTTGAATTGGAGTCCCAATGCCAAAGAGCATCAGTAGAAATGACCCTTCCCAAATACTCAGAGCAGCAATGCTCTAATAAAAGAAAATAACTTAAACAAACCCCATAATTTGTCTCCTACAGTGTCTCCTCCTAACTGAGGAGACCTGGTAAGGAGAAATACATTTGTGAGTGGTCACTGACTCTGCAAGAACTCATCTTTAGACATCTAACATGTGAAACTTTACAGGGATCTGATTTTAATGCAAAATCAGACCCTTAAAAGGTATTTCAAGTTCAAAGCCCTGAACACAGCACATTTCTTGGCCCATGCAACACAGTACATGCAAATTACACCATGATATAGACACATCTGCACACAATTCCACAGACCAGTACACAGAATAAAAAAAAATACAAGGATTCATAAGCTGAGAGAAGAAATTTTACAAATGGAATGTCACAGATACAAAAAAAAGTCTAAAACCAAAGCATCCTCTTTTTTTTTATTGTTAATGATGCAATCTGATTTTGCCCCAGTAAATTGACTTTGATCTTGGTCTGTGTTACCCTCCTGTGCAGACAAATGCAACAGCTGATTTCTGCTGTGGCAGCAGAGGGAGAGGGAAGGATTCATGGCTGCTCAGGCTTGGGCTGGTGCCTGATCATGGATCTGCTGCCTGGGAAAGTGGTCTGCAGGAGTCACACTCAGCCCCTGCACAAGGACTGTACCTACACAACTCAAGGAACTCAGGTAGAACTGAGTGTACTTCCTCAGCTTCCACCTGCTTTGTACACAGCCAAGAGATGGCCTGGGCCTCACAAGCTATGCTGAATAAGCAAGAGTGGAATTTTAGAGTGCAAAATGTAAAAGAAAATCCTCCCTTGTGTCACATGTGCACAAGTGATATTCTTCAGTCAGCCTGTAGCTCAAAGCCTGTGGGACAGACAGGTTACCAAAATCAGGAAATATCCCAGACTTAAGCAGACCTGGCTCATCTCAGAATTGCACTATAATTGCTGAATCTAAGCAAAGCTCTTTTTAAAAATGGGAATTGGACAAAAGTGTAACTGGGAAGCTTACACATAAGTAAATACCAGCATAGATGTACCCTACACCCACCACGTCTTTCTATAAGTATCACGAAATTACACTCTAATAGACATAAATAACCTTAATGTATACTCTTCAATATATGTAACTCAGGCACTGACAACATATCAGTACTTTCAGACTTAATGAGATGTCAATGCCTTTGTTGCATATATTGATCTGTTCACCAGAACACAAAAAAAAAAGGCCATGTGACCACAGGGTGAACATCTGTGCTGGCTTTTTAGTTGACTTTTCCACTTTGACTTTGGCATGGGGAAAACTTGATATTCATACCATCATTAACATTTCCTCCATCTGATCTATGTATTAAGGAATCACAAGTTGCCACAATATTATATTTTTTCCTTGGGGATTGTTTTTTGGACAATAATTCTTACTTTCCTTTTGATGTTGCTCCACATGAAGAACACTTTCTAAGCAAAAATTGCATGGATTTTTTTAATGAATTTGAAGCAATGAAGTGTCTGCACATGTAATCCTTGGGTCCTGAAACTTTAGCACCTCAATCTGAAGGTGAAGAAACGCAGTCCCAAGCTGCAGGTCCAGGAGAGTGGAGATTCCCTGTTAAAGTCCAAACAAATTTCAGATGCAAAAATTATATTTCCTATTCCGACAGTATCTCTTGCCAGTGGGTTAATGCAGCATTTAATTTGCATGTCCAGTGCTTGGCTTGGCTTTACAACTCCCTTTCAGTGAATAGTGAAAACCCACATAGAAGATTTTAACCCCGTCTGTTGTCATCAGGATTTACTCAGCTCCCTTCAGCTGTAAAGCAGGGAACAGATCTAAGGATCACTGAAGTCAGGACTGCACTCTCACTGACTCAAACCACCTGGCAAAAGTGATTGTCTTGAGTCCAGGGCAGGCATCCCACAAATGGCCATAAACTAGTGAAAAATGTGCAGCCTGCAGGAATACAATGAAATACAACAATGAACTCAAGCTGGTGAATGAGCAGCATGGCCAGCCACTCCCCAGGATGGTTCCTTGATTAGTCAACACCAATGCAGAAGAGCTCCACGTGGATAATTTATGGTTCACATAAACATGACATTCTTATAATGTTTTCCTGTTCACTCAGAGATAATAATAGACATACTCCAAATCAATATTTATTATTTTAGCTTTCCTTCCTCCCTGATGTTAAGCTTGACATCCCTCTCCTCCCCCATTTATAGCCCGCCATTGC
Source organism: Phainopepla nitens (assembly GCA_013400175.1). NCBI lineage: Eukaryota > Metazoa > Chordata > Aves > Passeriformes > Bombycillidae > Phainopepla > Phainopepla nitens. The sequence continues at coordinate 52,099 of VXBQ01001381.1, forward strand.
TTACTGAACCCCTCCACAACCTTTGAGATAAGTATCTGGAGGAGATTCATATATCATGATAGCAGTAAACCAATCCTTCCAGACACATCTAACCACAATGCAATACTGTCAAGCTCTGAAGACAAGCTGTTCCCTAAGGAGCAGAACTACTGAACCTTGATTTCCTGCAGTTCAATGTCCCAGAGCTTTCCTTTTTAACCCCAAACAACACCTCTCTGCTTCCAGCACTGTAAGTTCACCACATGTCCCCTCGGTCCTGTATGTGCCCCTGTAGTATTTTGCCTTGCAGGTATCTCCAGTTGCCTTCACATCTCCCAGGGTTTCTGGTGACTCCACTCATCTCTTGTTCATGCCCTTGCTGCTCTTTTCTGTCTTGACACTTGGGCAGGAGACAATGGGACTAGGGTGGAAAAACAGATTGGAGATTTGGTCAGCCACCTAGCCAGCTGTGGGGCGGCCAAACACAACACAGAGCACTTGTTTGTTCAGACAAGACACGAAGAAAACCTCTGTCCTTCACCCACCTGCCAGGTGGGATTGATAAATTAACATGGCTGGAAAAACTCCCCCTTCTCAGGTTTGACTTGAAGTGCCCAAGAGGGTCACAAGTTCCCAGAGGGCCATCAGACAGGTGACAGAAAACCATCACCTTCTTCTTCCAGTACCACAAAGCCAAAAAGCTGCTGACCCACTCCACACTCTGCTTTTCAGTCAACTGACTGATACAACTGCACATGATCTTCACTAGGCTGACCAAACTCTTCTTGAGGCAGTTTTACATGGCACCAATCACTTTTGGTTTTTTATGTCTAGTGCTAAATTTATGTGAAATATATCTCTTGGTTATTATTGTCAACGTTGCCAACCCAAATCCATGAGAATGTCAAACTTGGTTATGTTGCCAATGTTTTGCTCTCTCTGAGGTGGAGTATTTCCTTCATTGTTGTGCTATTTACACAGTTTCCTTGTTCAAAAAGAAGGGAAAACACCATTAAATATTAGTTGGTGTATAGGTAAAGCCTCAAAATGCACAGCTAAGGCAAGCAAGGCTGCAGTGTGTGCACATTTACTGGTGCAGCTCTTACAAACAAAGTTTAGCTGCCTGAATCCTGGTGATTTATACACTTTGGGCAAATATTGAGCTAATATGTGATTCATGTCCCCAGGCACACTCCAAAGCCGCACTGTGTTCCCTCCACCGTGTTTTAGATGTGTGCAACAGAATGTTACTGTTTGATCCAAAACATGTGTTATGACTTGCTTCCTTTTCCCTTGGTGTGTTAGCAGAGGTTTTTTGGCAAGCCTGATTCCTTTTCAAAGATTATCAGAACAAAAGGGTCAGATTATAATTTCATTTACTTGTAGGAAGCTGAGAGGGTGGGGAAAATACATTTTATGTCCCTCTGTGAGCCAATAGCTGTCCCTGTGGGCACTCTCTGGCCCTGTCTTTTCTTCCATGACTCAAGTTTCACCTTCAAGTCTTGGCTTTCACCTGGAAGAAGTGAGAACATATCCTGAAAGACACTTTGACACCAATTGACCATTTTACTCACCTAAGACTATCATTTATATGCTAACAGAATGTTCAAAGCTGCCATTCAGCTGCCAGCAAGTCCCCAGACGGGTTCTGAAGTTTTCTCAGGTCACCTCAGACTCAGCAGTGACTCAAGACTGAGAGACCAGTCAGGGCTTCTGCTGCATTTGGGCTTCTGGGAGGTGAGATGGAGGCTGGGCTCAGTGGCCAGCTCCAGTGGAGCAACCAAGCTTGGAGAGTGATAAACAGCACCCTTCTGCCACTGCAGCATCAGGGACTACCCACATAGGGTAACCCTTCCCTGAAAGGGGCAGCCTGATTCTGCTTTTCCTTCTGCTTCCCAATTCCCAGCAGAGTCTCTGTGGATGTCAAAAGCTGCTCAAGAATGACAGGAGACACTGTGCCAGTAGATGATGAGTTAATTTCTGGAGTGAGATTGAGGAGGAAGATGGCTGAGGCCGTGGTCTCACGGGTGGTGACAGATCGACTTCGCCCAGCTAAAATCATTCCCAGTGCTGAGCCCACGGCAGCACAGCTGTGTGTGGTCACACTGGAGACACGTCACAGAACACATCCAGATGGAAACAGCTCGTTCAGATCGTTTTTCAGATCATTAGACATTTTTGTTGGCAGTCAGACAGAGGGTGACAGGGAGACAGAAGGGACAAAGGAGGGTCAGCAGGGAGGAGTGAAAATGATGCTTAAATGGCATCATGCTCAGACAAGGGCACACAGGCCAGCAAAGCCTAAATGTTATCTTTAAGTCACTTGGTGATCTCCAGATATCACTGGAAATGGGATCTGGATTTTATAGGCAGCCAGGAATTTTCTTTAATATTGCCCAGAGTCCATATCCCTATATTATTGTCATTTCATTTCAGCTTTTGGCCTGGGAGCACATAGAATGTATTTATATATTTACATACATATATTCATGTACAAAATGAGTAATGAAGGTAGAAATCAGACAGGGTCAGACTGAAGTTCGCATCTCCTGTGGTTTTCTTCAATAAATATATCAATTTTTCTGGTAGAGACATTCCTTGGTTAACTACAGTTCAAATCACAGCATTACTGTATGGCAGATGTTTGATTAATGTTTGAGCAAGCTATAAAATACATGAGATTGTCACTTATTATTTGTTGAAAAACATCCCTATATCACCAAGAAGAGAAGGAGGAATCCACCCTTCCCTTGACATTGTGTGGTGCATTTGAACTGTTGGTCTTCCTCATGCCTTGTAAGCTGAATATTTAAGGATTCCAGTTATTGAACAGCCTATAAAATCCTTTCTTTAAATAAAAAGAAATCCAAGCCTCACTCTCTGAAGAACAAAATGTGAGAGAACACATATTGTGCAGACACATATTGTACAGTGCTGCCAACAGCTGTTGTCATCATTAAAGAGAGTAGTATTTGAAACAGCAATAAAATTAGAAAACAGTATTGAAGATATGACTTTTCACTGGTTTCATTCTGGCAGGCAGCCTCATGTGACACACCTGAAGAGAAAGAGGCTGTTGTTTATCTTCTAGCACTGAAGTTCTGGCATTCTGAGCTTCAGCAGCTCTTGTTATCTTCATCTTCAGACTTTCACTATCCTTTATACCGCTGTTTCAGAAGTAGATTAAATTACTATCACACCAATATGCCTTTAGTTTCTGATAAAACAGCATGGCCTCCATGCTAGATAATGTGTGTTGTTGATGTGCTCTCGTAAGCACTTATTCTTTTATATAAGATTTTAGGAAAAATAATATTTTTTTTTTTGTTATTGGATTAGTATGCTGATTAAGTTTGTCAGAATAAAACAACAGCACGCACTTACACTGAAAGATCCAGCAAGTCCTCACAGGTGTTTAGTTTAGACTGATTGTGGATATTCTGCTGGCATGAGATCACATAAAAATTTTTGCTGCTCTAATGATGATCACCACAAAAAATCTCAGATAACCATGCCTAGAAAGCAAAATTACAGACTGAATTTCTTATGCAGCCTATAATCTGAAATTAACTGGCATTCTGTTATTGTTTATGGAGTACATTGTCTCATTGGTTTGAATGGCAGATTACAAACATAAAGTCTTTATCCCAGGGCATTTGCAGTCTACTGGATGAGTTATCTTAGAAATGATAAAATAACACAACCAGCAAGCAGGGGTTTGTTTTTCTTATTCTTGTTTTTTTAGCAATAAAACATCCCCATATCACTAATAGGAATTTGCTAAATTTTCATTACTATCAGGCAAACACCTCACCAGAGCATCTGAGAAATTGCTACCATTACAAAAATATTTCTGGTAATTAAAGGCAATGATTAGCTCAACAAGTTTAATATGGCATTGTCAGCCAGCATTGGCTGGATTTAAGATTACTCATTTTAGATGCCATAGTTTTCATATGTAATGTTCTCAGTTACCAAGGGATAATACTGAAAACCTACTCAAATTTTCCCACCTGGGAGTTCTAAATTAATCTAGACACAGTTTTTACCTTATTTATATCAGCCAATATGTATTATTCAAGTAGAACCAAGGGCAATTCTCCAGTGCCTGAGAGTTAAGGAAACTTAACATGTCAGTTTTTCTAACTCAGTGCTTCACAATACAACCCCATTGCCATATAAATCACCAATAAATAATAACCTCCTTAACACTATCTTCACTTTCTATTAACCAAAATGTTCTTAACTTTAAATTGCAAAATTAAATGAAGGAATATTGCTCTATCCGGCATTACCTACACTGTTCATCATCTTACTATTCAATAAAATAGAATGTAAAAACAGGATTCAACCTATAGGTTCACTGTTCGAGAATTCTAATCAACTTCCATGTTGCACTATTTCAGCTGGAATCAGGAAAGTCTACAGATAAAATTTATATTCAAAAATATTTCTAGGTACAACCACAATTTTATTTGGCTAATTATTTGGGAAATGCAGTTACTCTTTAGAAGTGCAAATCAGTAGTAGCTGTCTTTTTACAAAATTGCTGTTGACATTTCTGTTACTTTTAGTAACTCTGCATCTATTTCACATATGCCAATTATGTATAATGTGGGCATATTTACAACGAATTATAACAAAAATGTCCTGTAACAGCCTAGCAAAAATAAGACAACTAACACAACTCCAACAACAAAAATATATATCAAAACCTTCCAACAGGCCCACCACAAAAAAAAAAAAAAAAAAAAACAACACTAATGGTTAAAGAGCATGTGTTCAGGCCTCACTCAAAGGCCAGCAAACTCAACTTTCAATGACAGAAAGGATGCACTATTTAATTGTGAAGTAAAGTGAGAAACTTTAGCCATTGCCACTTCTTGTCATGAAAAATAAAAAAGATGTGCTTTGATGGCAAGTTTCTTAGTAGATTTCATCAAGATATAACCTCTTCTAAGTGACAACTTTCTCATGATAAGAATATACCTAATGGCAGCAGATCTTCATTTAATAATTTTTTTTTAGTTTTCAAATATATAGCTCAAAAGAAATTCTTAAGATGAGTAGCCCATAAAATTCATTGCTTACATATACAAAAAAGCCCACATATTTCACTTAATTTACTTTTTTTTCATCTACATCTTCAGTGAAGTTATTCTGAGCTCCATCTCACCCTTGATAATTTGTATTTCAGTTGCATCCTCCAGTTTGCTGCTTCTGTTTTTTTTTTCACTTCAGTTCATAATGAAGCTACAAAAAGTCCTTGCCTTGGCAGCCAAGGGTGCACCTGTATTTGTTAAGAGTCACAGTAGTTGTGGATGCTGTAGCCCAGGCATTCCCTGACTGCAATTCCCTCTGGCATCATTTATCCAGCCATTTATCCAGTGCTAGGATAGGTGAGAGCAGCTCACCTGTTGGAAGCACCATTTCCAACCTCGCGCTTGGAAGAGCATTATCAGTGCAAGCTGCAGTAAATATCCCTCATATGGCAGAAGATAATCAGAGCCTGTTTCACCCCATTTGTCACAGCAGAGCTGCAAACAGCAGTCATTGGTATCTGCTGGTGCAGCTTCAGGGGGGCACAGATGACTCAAGAGTCCCTGCAGATTTTGAAAGCTGTGGCCAAAGCTCCTGTGTTTGCTTGAGATCAGCAAAATTCTATTAAACATAATCCCTTTGCATAGGTTTTAAATTCCCAGAATTCCTCTGCCTTCACAAATATCAAGTGTTGCCTCTCTAAAAGGTACACAGACAACTGGTGGCTTGTCTATGTGCAAGCACCAAGCCAAAATATACTTTATTATTCTAAGTGAATCTTTCCCAGGTCTACATTCTGGTTTTCCGGTGCACTGGCAAGAAATAGATCTGCTGAACCCTAAAAAAGATCACTGTTTTCAGCAGTGACTGTAACTGTTTTAATCCACCATCCCAGAGATGGAGGACAAGCACAGTAATTTTCTCACCTGCCTCCTCACTGCAAAGTTTGAGAAGTTGAGTTCATCACAGTGATTACTGCTTGGCTGGTAGCAGAGACATGTGCCTGAGCTCTAGAGAAAGTGATGTCATCTCTTTTATCTTCCAAATGCATTTTCCTCTGTCTCTGAAAAGGATTTGGACAAGGAGTGACTGATTCAATTTTTCTCCACTACTGAGTCTTGCAACCCATAGATGCAACCACAGACTGTGTGTTTGCACTGGATGCATCAGGGTATTTCTCATCAGCCTCTGTGCTCCTGGTGCTATCAGTCATTTTTTAAATGGCTTTGGTAACTGACTGGCTAACGAGTAGATCTGTCTTCCAAAATAGTTTATTATACAGAAGAGTCCAGATAATCAAAGTACTGATGGAGTTTTAAAATCACATCTGGCCTGCTTCTCCAGACAACTTCATTCATTCCAATATAAAGTCTATGACTTGAATGAAAGAAATGCAAAACACTATTAGGTTTTGGTTTTCAACACCTTTTCATTATCTGCATTATACTCTAAACTGATGCATGATTTATAAAAATGGGTAAAAATGAGTAAAAGACTCAGTCAAATTGGTCTTGGCAGATATTATCAAAGAGATTGCTGATCCATTTAAGCATCACTTCCAAGTGGGCAATATCAAATATAACTATTCTGTAGCCAAGAAAGGAATGAATTCCACACTAATCTAAAGAAGTGCTTCATCTCTAACTGTGTCGAGCCTGGCAACACAGGTATTATGCCATCCCTTCAGCAGTAGCTGGATAAAGCCTCAAGCTATGCTGCCAAATTCTACACATACTCCTCACAAACGTGTCTCCTGGAAATATTTGCCAATAGTAAACACAAGATTGCAAATGGTTTTGAAGTCACCACCCCGGTAACGTTTCCATGTATCCCGCGAGGTTATGCACACAGCCTTTGCACAGAGTTTAATCAAAAACATTTATATTGGCAGATTCAGTATTTCCAGAGATGTTGATAGTTAACGTCCCTGCCTATTCTGAAGGAGATGGCAGAGGGCAGGTGGTGTGCAAAATGATGATTTATTGCTGGGTTTCTTTTACTATGACAACAAATTAATGTATTTTCCAGGTCCTCTCCCACATGCACTACCTCCCGGGTGTGCTATGCTGGTCTGTAACCTGAGAGGACCCATCCTATCCCTAACCCTACTGGTTTTCTCTGTTGAGTGTCCCTTGTTTACATCTTACAGCAATAAATTGCAAGTTTTCTGCATAGAGTCTTAAATTTTCTGGATATCTTTTGAAAAGCAACAGAAAAACAACTCCCCTTACATAGTATGAGTTATTCTCCCAGTCACCTCCTGAAGGCTACAGAATTCTCACACACTCTGTTCTGGCAGAGAAGGAAGCAGCAGCACAATGCCTTACTGAGAAGTCAATGGTAGAAATTACCTTCCTCTCCTGTTACTGAATGAGGCACACGATGGCCCAGTCTGTTTAGCGTTTAAATGCTGTTCACATTCCTCATTAATCTTAAATTGTGACTTCCTAAAAAGCAGCAGTAAATGTGCTTTAGGAGATTACTTTTTCCACATGTTACTGTAAAAACTGTAGTGGCTGAAGAAGTTAGAGTCTATCAAATGAGCACAGAGGACTCAGGAGTCATACAATTTCTGAAGATCAGACTTCAGATCTGCTGACAAAGGATTACTCTTCTGATAGGGATTACTCTTCTGATAGCCTTGCACAATTACAGTGGTGGGTGTTAGTTGATGTGATGAAGAGGTAATCACCACAAGCACAAAGGCCTGGAGATGGGCAGAGCACAGTAGCAAGCAGAGGAAGCCCCATAGCACTTGGTCCCCTCCCAGGGACCTCAGCACACGACAGCCCAACCATGGTTTGGGTGTTGGACAGGTCTGCAGGAGCTGCTGTCACCAGATAGCCTTGCAGACTGAGCAGGGTTACTGCCTCCAGGTGTTCAGGACTCATTGTGGGATGGGCATTTGGGAAATGGTATAAAATGTACTGCAGGATGTCTTAAAGGAGTGAGTGGGAATGTGTGAGACTTACGGGTTTTTAAGGGTAAAGGCCAAAGGCAAGAACAGGAGGGTAAAGGTTGCTTGCAAAGGAACAAGCACAGAAAATACAGAGATAAGTGGATAAAAAGAGCCAGTTGCATGTGAATAGGCTGCTGGTCATTATGCTTGTCTGGTCATGCCCTGATTTTCTTGTTAAATTGCATTTCTGATTGCTTTCCTGGGTGAGGGACCATGTTCTGTGTGGATGTATGTGTGTGTGTGTGTGTGTGTGTGTGTGCATGTGTGTGTGTGTTTGTGTGCAGCAGCTGGAGTCAAGCCATGGAGCAGAGGGCCCATATGTCTGGGCACCAGTATCTGGAGAAACCAGTGTGTGTTTGTGTGCTCTTCCCTAGGGAACATCACTCCTGGGAGTGTCCATGCAGGATAAGGGGTGTAGGAGGCTGGATACCAGAGAGACGCCAGAGGTCTGACAGTCAGATCCTGGCATGGCAACAGTTCTGCACAAGCTACAGAGGGACCAGTGTGTGCATGTTTACATGTGAGTGTGCGTGAGTGTGTGTGAGTGTCTGGCTGCAGCAACCAGACTGGAGCTGCAGACCCATCCCTGCAATCACATGGACATACTGGCTTCCAGAAGATCAGAAAAGAATAAACCAATGGCAGAGAGGCAGGGGTGGGTAAGAGCCCGGAACGCTGCCGTGTGTGAGCCAGGACTGACATCCACCTATTCCCAACCAGCAACTCAAACCACCCTGCTGAGCCAGGCACAGGATGCTGCAGGCAGGAGGCCTGGCAGAGCTCCACAGGTGAGGTTGTCACAGCTCCAGGTCACCAGGAGCTGTCTGTGCAATTCTTGCTCTCCCAAGACAAAAGGAGCAAGGTCTTGAAGCAGAGATGGCCACACAAGAGCAGCCCTGTGGTGGAAAACATGCATGAGAGCTCAAGTGCTTTGCAGTACTGCACTGCCCAGGGACAGCCTGTGCCCACAGGGGACAGCCAGAACTTGCCTGTCTGACAGTCTGGTGGAAAGCCTGGAAGTGGCACAGCTAAATAAATAAAAGACGGAGGGTGCAGCCAGGGTGTGGATTGCAGGGGTGTTTCAGTTCCTGCCTCGAAGGACAGTGCACAGCTGTGAACCAGGGCTGTCCTTCCATCTCTGGTTGTAGTGGCACATCTGGCTCCTGATTCAGGGGACCAGCAGGGCCAGCTCTCCTCACCCCACAGGCTGCTGGTACAAAACAGGACAGTGAGGACACGGGCCCTCGGGCTGCCCTGCTGCAGCTGCTCCTGTGCCATTATAGCAAAGCCGTGTACTGCATTCACTTGTAGCTGGGGCACCGGTGCCGAATTCCTAATAAAACAGACTCTGATAGGTTTCAGCTAGGATGCAAACAGATGGCAGAAGGCTTTGAGCTCAGCTGATGTGAAGAGCTGTCAGAAGGAACTGGAAAGTGCTTTCCCTTTTCAGGGTGGTGGGACGGGGTGGCTTCAGGCGATGCCACACATCCTTGCCAAAGGCATAACACCTTCCCACTGGTGCATCTGCAGCTCTGGGCTCCCAGGGAGCTTCCTTGGAAGCCAGCAGGGGGTATCTTTTAATGCATGGAAGGTGAAGGGCAGAAGATTCTCTTCCTTTAGCAACTGGCCTCACTCCAGAACTGCAATCTGATCCAGGACTCTGTTTCTAGCTCAGGAGTAGAAGAGGATTTTAACTGCCCTGAATTTTGTATTAAATGGAGCATGCTAGAAAATCCTGTACAGACCTGAGAAATCACAAGCCTAGGCATTAAAAAAACATGCTTCCTTAAAACTTACAAAAGTAAGAACGTTCACCTTTGAGCTCTCAATTACAAGCGTTCAGGGGACAGTAGAGCTGCGCAAGGAACAATTCGTAATTGATGTGATTTATTAGGTTGTTTTTCTGCTCCATGAATATCTATAAACCTGCTGCAACTGTTACATGCATTTGTTTATTCAAATACATTTGACTAGCAGTGTTCAGAAGCTTTGACAAGGTGGATTGATCATAAGTAATCAAAACCTAAATAGTGTTGCACAGTAATTTGCTAGGAGAAAAAAAAGAAATATTTTAAAAAATCTAGAAAGCACAGAAGTACTTGTAGGTAGTAGAAGTTGCCTTCAATGTTTGTTTTTTGTGGTTTCAAAACTGACTCCCAAAACTCCTGCCAGGATAACAATATTCCTATAGACACAGCATGCAAATCTTGAAGTTGGTAAGCATGTTCCCTCAAACTGAATTCATTTAAAAACTCAGCCACTGTTTGCATACTTTTAATTACATACAAAGAACTGGCTGTGCAAGTAACAGAAAATAAAAAATAATGCAAAGAGAAAAGTCATGCCTTAAAAATTAAGCTCCTTGTTCAAGCCCCAGTAGACGACATCAGAGCTGCCCTTGAAGAATAAAGAGCAGAAAAAAGAAAACCAGAAAACAGTTCTCATTTTTCCCAACTTCCCAAGTTGCATCCAGTGAACTTCCTTTGCTTTGCTCTCACTTTGTGCAGACCACTATAGTGATAGCGAAGCCATTTTCTTTGCCTGGAAAATGTGAATATTCCCTCTGAAGAGCCCTTGAAGCATAGCAGGAGGAAATACTGCGGGGAAGAGAGGTTTCTCTGAAACTAACCATAATGGATTCCTTTTCATTCCTGCACTAAGGGACTTGCTTCAGAGCAGAAGAATAGCCTGGCTCCTTCAGAGATAATGTTCCCTGTATCAAATGGACGCTGAAAGGGGAAATATCCTTTTCCTTGGGGCTCCCGTCTCTGGTCCTCAAGGGCTCTGCATTGTGTAGGGCCAAGGCGGGTTAAGGATTTGTGGTCTAAAAGTTAAAGCAGGAGGAAAGAGAGATAGGACCCCTGGATTACAGCCTTTGCTCTGACACACAGGTAAATAGTCACTTCCATTCAAATAAAAACTTCCCCTTTGAATTATTTTTTCCATTCCCTGCCAATCCCAGCTTATCTCCCTATAATGGTCTTCACTTCTAAAATCAATTTAAAACCGATAAGACAGCTAAAATAGCTTCTTACAGTAGGTGTCTCTAGTCAATGACTGATTTGCATTAAGAAAGATATGACAGCCAAGTGTGAAAAGAATGATAGTTTAATTTTAGAAAAATTCCACATTCATCTGAGAAATGATTACTAAGCACTGTGTATGTTCATACATAAATTACTTCTAAAAATGTGGAAAAGATATTAAAATGCTAAATATTTTGTTGCAGTGGGAGCAGGAAGGCCCCAGATCAGGTGCCCTGGCCTTTTGCAGGAGGGGACAGAGGAAGAGCACACACATCCAGCAGCCCTGACTGTGGCACTGAGCAAGGACAAGGAGAGCAGCTCAGGGGCGTGGGAGCAGAGGGATGCAGGAGGAGAGGGAGGCTGAGAGAGGCCAAAACACCTTCCAGCCCCTCTGGGGAAGGGTGAGAAGCCTCGTGCTCCATGTTTGTGAGCGCTGGAACACCCCTCCTGCCGGCCCTGGGGACAGCAGGGACACAAAATTATGGGAACACAGAGCGAGGTTCCCACCAGGGCAGGCTGGGAGTGCCAGGCCCTCTCCAGCTCCAACCCTGCAGAGCCAAAGGCAGCTCTGAGGAGCGTGACACAGTCGCAGGGGGACGTGCCAGGAGCCAGGTGCCAGCTCCCAAAATAAGTCCTGCAGCTTGTCAACAGAGCTCTGTCATCTCTATCTAGAAAAAGACTAATAGTGGGCTGATGCCTGGCACTGATAAATTACCAGGTTGCTAGAACTGAGACTTGGATTGGCTGCTGAGGTTTGTTTTGATTTTTTAGGTGTATCTTTATTTTATCAGGAAAAGAATCTTTTTTCTTTGTCGGCTTGTGGTCCAAGCTGGCAAAAAGCAGCACGGGATCTCCCACAGAGGAAGCCCAGATCCTGCCAGGACCTGTGCACAGCCATTCAGAGGCAACACATACCAGCAAGATAAATTGTAGGCTCAGGGCCTACAAGGGAAGGGAGTGAAAGAGTCGAGAGGTGAGAGGTGCGTGAGGAGGCAGAAAGACAAGGACAAGGTCACAGCAAGACCATTAGAGCATATATTATGTTTCTTACTAGATGTGTCTCATTTTTCAGTGTCAAGAAGAGAATGTGTAGGCAGTGTTTGTCCCACGGTTACACACCCCGAGAGAACAGACATCAGTCACTGGCTGTGTCATGTTTTTATTAGCTAAGTTTCACAGAATCATCCCTCCAAGTAGGGAATAACTCCATGCATCACAGCTCAGGTTTGACAGGAACATTAAAGGCAATATTTGCTTTGATATATCAATCCAACTTTGTAGGCAGTAGAGGCCACACTTGATGTAAAAAATTATTAAGATTATTTCTTATTAAAAAGTTACATTTGTGGCCCTTTAATGAAGATCTCACTATCTTACATAAAGGTCTGTTTCAAACAACCCAAACTTGTGTTATCTGACATTTTAATTAGTTTCATTTCATTGCCTTGGATTCATCCCATCTTCTTGCATTACAAGTCCTAGAGAATTTGACACTCTAATGTATAAGATCATTTTAGAAAGACAGCAAACTTTTATTAATGTTGACTTGGTTTCCACACACTAGAGCTCTGTTATTTGACATATCTGCTCTGCACGTCACTTAACTTCCCTGAAATGTAACGGGAAACTCTTTCCTGGCTTCATTCAGGAGAAGAAAATTACTGTATAAGCAAATCACATGGAGGGCCAGATCTTTTAAGGATTTTTGCTCTTAGGAGACAACATAGAACAGTAACTTCTCTTCCCGGAACTGCATAGCCATGAGTACCAGCAGAATGGTTCCAAGTTCCCTCACACAGAATTCTCAATGCATTTCCTACCAGAGGCAGGAATAAGTAATTCTTTCACATATGGACTGGTCCAAAGACTGAAAGGCACCGGGAATCTCCTCAGCAGACTGGAGAGCTCAGCTCATTGAGAGCAGTGTGATTCCATCATCCCAGTGCAGCTAAACACACTTTTTTGTGTTCTTTTGCAGATACAGCACTGTGTAAGGGACTTCTTTGTCCCATGAAAATAATTTAACTAGCCCTTTAAAAAATTACACCATTGTAGCATGACACTGAGCAATTTCAGTCCTTTCAAAAGCACTTAAAATTATGCAGAACTCAAGTGTTTCCCACCCAAGGGACTAAAGAGTAAATTCCTTTATTTTGCATAATTTCCTCTCAAAATTTTTAACAGATTTGTCTAAAGCAGGCAAATATCAGTGTTAAGTAATGCATTTTAGACAACAATTTCACACACTCACAGAGCAGTCAAAATACTATATAACAGAATGATTCCATGGTAAAAGGATTATGCTGGCTTACACCAAAAGCTCTATGTCTAATTTAGGACTTAGGCATTCTGAGCAGTAAAATTTAAAAGATCATGGGAAATTAAATTTTTTTCATCAGCAGTGACAAAGGTTTACAGATGAGTTGGAGTCAGTTGACTGAAAATGGAGTTGAAAAGCACCATCCCCCATCCAGCAATGGCTCCAATTTTCCATCGTTCAGGGCAGAGCCAGATTCCAGGAATTCAGCTCTCCAGACTCACATTTGTTAAATCTGTGTTCCTAGACACAATGTATGGATTTTCACCCAGGACCTCTGTGCAAAAGAACACCCTCACTGCCTTTGTTTCTGTTGATCAATTATTGCCGAAATTACATTCCAGTTCTTCTGAAAACAGCTCAGCTGGCTGAAACCTAACAGGAGCCACATGCCAGAAAAGTCCTCAAAGACTTTTTTTCCTCTCTGGATGAAGGTAACAAAAAGAACACTTTTCCCTTCTTCCCCAGGTAGAAGCTTCTTAATCAACCATGTGGAAAGGAAATTAAATTATGTCTTTTGTTTTTAGATGGCTTGCTCTTTTTTTCAGAGCTTCAGGAGGAGTAGTTTGCTCTGGATCCCTGGCCCCACTTTTTGCAGCAAGTTGGCAGTGCTGATTTGATGGGCTATGTTCCTGTGGGAAATGAAGGAACACCCCTGGAATGGATTCTCCCCACCAGGAGTCTGAGAGGAGGCCTCTCAGGCAGGAGAACAGATGGCAAGCTCCATGGAAGTGCCCCAGGGTGTTAAAATGTTTCCACTCTTCAGTCTTCTGCTGCTGGTCTGAAGGTCCTGTGTAAAAAATACAGAATCTGCCTTAAAGATCCGGGTGATTAATTTTTGTTTTTCATCTGAGAACACAGAAACAAGGCAAGACCAGCTCAGGCCTAAACCCCACCAAAGAATCTCCAAAGGTTTCCACAGGACACACGCTCTGGAGGACTGGCTGCAGGTTCAGGGAGGACATCTCCACCATCTTTAAAGGGTAGTTCTGTGACGAAAGTAAAATATGACACATTTTTTGCTCTACTCTATTTGTTGGTATCTGGAGACAAACCAAATATACTCCTCACATTGCAGTGCCAAGTCCCCTGCTCGGTGTGGTCCCTGCTCTGGAGGCCTCCTCTTCTCCTCCCTGGCTCTGCACTCTCACAGTGTTGAGGCTGAAAACCCAGCCCTGAACACCCCCCACAATCACCTTAAATGACTGTCTGGCACAGTCAAACAAGCTGTTCCTTTCCAGGCACATTTGAGCAAAGCTCTGGACTTTTCCCCACCGTGATCATGAAAGGCACCTGGCTGCACGAAAGTAACACTGCTCTCCCATTTACCCAGCTAAAACCCAAATATTTACTCCCAAATTGAGCTGCGTTGCAGCTCATCTGTACCAGCTGGGTATCCCATTGAGCAAAGAAAGGAGGGAAATGGATTTCTTCCTGTTTTCCTTGCTGGTCAAAAGATTAAAAGCAATATAGTTGTGTTGGTCCCTAGGTATTGTCTGATTAATATCCTGCTAGCCTGCTGGCAAATTGCCAGAATCACTTCTCTTTAAATCAAAGACTGTTCCATGAGCTTAAATGGATTTTATTAGCATAACACTAATAATTCAGCACTTAAAACCCAGAGAAAATATTAAAAGTAAATATAGGCATGCAGTGCCTAATAAGATTCCTTCCTGCTTTCTTTCCAGGTGGGCAAAAAACTGCAGTGGATATCTTACCACTACAGTCAGGTTAGAAGGGTTTAACTTCTACAGGAAAGGGGTTAGGAACCCAAAAGAAGAGCAGCCAGGAGAAATTCCTTTTCCCCAGCAGCATCTAGCAACTTGTCCCTACTGGTTTGAAATGGTGTTGATCAGGCAAGATGTTAACACAGAGAAGTCTTCTTCCTCTACCTTCAGGTTTCTTGGCCACAATTCGGACTTCCCCAGCTGAATCTTGTCTGCTGACCCATATATCATCTCTTTCTCTCTCCTGACTCTTCTAGCATGCTTCACATTAATGACCATTCTGAATTCTCCAGATTGCCATTTCCTTTAGTCTTTGTAGCAGAGGTTTGTAGCCAAGCTCAGTGTAGAAACCACTGTCTGGAGTCAGCAGCCCATAAGGTACCTGAGACTGCTGCATTTATTCAGAGTTATTTATGTGCTGGGGAATACTGCTATGGCAAGCCTGTCTTTTGCCTACTGTCTCCATCAGCCACTCGTGTCAACAGGGATTTCAGAGGAGATAACTCCTCCCTGTCACCTCTAGCAATGGTTGCTTCCCAAATAGTGCTCCCTGAGGGACTGACATGCCAGAGAAGAAGATAAATGTTCTGAGGACATTCACTAAAAATACCATGTGTTAATCCCCCAATTAAAACCCTCTGGAGGAGAATAATGAGTGATCTGTTAGCAGTTCTGGAGGTTTGTAGTTGTCTGATATCCCACATCTGGGAGCTACTGCCCTCGGGTAGCAGCTAATTGGCCCCAGTTACCACAGTGCCTCGCAGTCCTTAATGTATGTATCATCACTGCTGCTCAGTAAAGCAAAAAAGGACTGATTTCAGCTCGACAGACTTGGAGCTGCATTTCAGAGAAGGTAGGGAACTGACTTTACAGTATTATACTCCATGTATAAATCACAGGATGAGGCAAAATCCAGGTCCTGACAAGTACTCTCTACCCAAGGGAGAAACTGGCTACAGAAGATGTTTCTTTGGGTCAAATACATTTATTTACGAGGACTGCAAAAGTGCTGCTTCCCTGTCAAAATCAAACTACCAGCATGTTCTTCACCTAGCCCCTCTTGGCCAATTCTGTAACCAAAAAAAAGCTGTTGCAAGGCCTTTTCTTGAGCAAAGATCTAGTGATTGCTCTTGTCTCCTCAGTTTTATGTTACTTTCTGCTTCTGTCTCTGCAGAATTCCTGCTCCTTCTCTGGCAGGCACACAAAGATCATTACCTCTCCCTCCAGGTCTTGCTCTTTTATTCCACAGGCCTGTGTAATTCAGCTTTTGTGGGATCTTAAGAACTTGTTCCCCTGGTTTTGGAGACTTGGTACGACCAGAGAGCCCTGTTATTCGTATCGCTTATCTCTCAGCCCACTCACCACCCCCTGCAATGCACCCAGGCTGTAACAGTGCTGAGATACCTCAAGATATATATATATATGTTTTTAAGGCTCCATCCGCATTGATTTCAACAGGAGCTGGATGCCTAATCTGCTTATACACTTTTGAAAATCCTATTAAGTGCCTTTTTACTGCTCTAGGTGCCTAAATATACTTTTCTTAATTTGGTTCTAAGTGATTTGCATCCGTCATCAAGATTTTTGAGAGCGTGGCTCAAGGGGAGAGGCCTCCCTGTCACAGCCCCTCCGTGCAGTCTGTCACTTGCTGAGATACCTCAACTGGGAGCTGAGCTCCTGTGAAGAAGCTGTGACAGTGTGAAATATGTCTATTAAACTGTGAACACTCTTGGTGCTGCTGCATCCTTGTCTCTCCTGTGCTGAGCACACAAGTGCCCTCCCAGCAGAGCCCTCACCATGGGCCCTCATGGCCTCATCTCCCTTTTCACCCCTGCCTCAAACACAAACAGTGTTCTGCAGCAGGTCCCAGCTGCAGGTGGAGACACAGGTCCTTGGTGAAAGTGGGGAGATGCATTTTGGGAGCGGGGAAGGGATGGTTTGGCTGCTTGGGGGAAGCAGCCAGGGCAGCAGCAGTGTCTCACCCAGCAATCCCAGAGAATTCAATGCCCGTGGCTCAGAAATGCCTTTGCTCAGCTGTTTTACCTTCCTTGGTTTGCATTTCCCAAAAGGAAGTCACAGACAAGAAAAACTGTGAGAGGATATAGATCTGAGAGGCTGAAAAGAGCAGTTTGTGCCAAGCACTTCTCAGTTTGGAGAAAGGGCACTGAAATCAGGTCTGTGCCTTTAGAACCAGCACTGGATGCAGTAAGTGCTTCTGCACTCACTGGGCATTGAAGTGAGGCCAAGAAGAAAGGAAACTGGCCATGGCTGGGCTGGTACCCACCCCTGGACAGCTTGGGAAAGATGGGCCCTGCTGCCATCCTTAGCAGCACTGCAAGTCTCATCAGAAAGGAGAAGAGAGGAAATTAGCACCTCGAGAATTACAGTTTAAACAGTCCTCAGAGGACCTTTAGCTCTTCTAAAGATGAAAAGAAACTTTGAAAGAGGGATTAAAGGTAGAGTGGTCTGGTTTTGATACAGAAGAACAACTATTTTAAAAGAGCAATGAAAAATGGGAACACATTTCAAGATCTAAGCATGCACTCAGAGAAATCTAGAGAAGTGCAAATATGGAAATGTTCTAAATGTGTTCAGATCTTTCTCCTCTTACAAGCCCTATGCTGCAGCCCAGAAAGTCTTGATAAACCAGACCCTAAAAGTCCACTTGGCCTTTGCTGCTGATTTCTCCCAGTATTAATTGTTTGCTACAGGCAGCACCTGAAGTGCACCAGCACTCGCAGCAGCCCCATTAAGGACTCAGCAGTGCAGGATCCAGCCTGTGAGCTTCAGTCAGCAACTGCTGAGCTCTTAGGTCTTTCCCTGCAAAGTGTCAGCTTGGGCAGGCCTCACAACACATCTGTGCTCCAGTCCGTTGTCTGCAATTCTGTAGTAACAATAACAGTGGCCCTACACAATCCTCGTGGATTGTTTAGTTACCATTTGCAGTGGATGGTCACAGCTGTACTGAGGATAAATCACCTTTTTGCAAAGAGTGAATTAAATGTCCATGAAAAAAAATCTAACAGTTACAACCTGCTGATACAGTGAACAGGCAGACAGTCCAAATCCAGAAAAAAAAATTAAAAATAATAAAAAATATCATTTGCTCATCCTCCCATTGCAACTGTGCAATGAGCAAAGAGAGGAAGAAAAGGTTTCCCTTGTTCTTGGTGGAAAGTGATGAGAATATTCCTGCCCTTGGATCTGCCAAGCTTTCAAGGAAGATCCCTGAGCTGGATATCCTCAAGAAGCAAACGTTAACTAACAAAGAGAGAGTTGGACAGGCTCTCTTTCTTGGGAGAGGAGCTGGGCTTCCCTCAATGCCACTTTGCATGAGACCTAGAGCCAGCGGCCAGAACATAACCTAATTAGGCCAGAAAGGGTGATTAGCTGTTTATTTTGAGGATGTTCAAACCATGCACTCACATTATACACTGCCCTGGGAGAAAGAGGATGCTGTTTATAGTTCCAGGCCTACGGGATCAGCAAAGTTTATTTTCCCCTACAAATGAAGGCCTGTTCTACTTACATTCCTTCAACTCAGATTGGATCTGTTTATTTTCACTCATCTGCAGGAAATGGGAATATTTCAGTCTATTATTTTGAGTCCAGGGAAGCAGTTTGTATTGCTTAACCATGGGTAAAGGCAAATTAGTCACAGCCTTCACATGCTACCTCGAAATGTTTGTTTAATAGTAGTACCATTAGCGGCACAAAGATTTACAAAACCTATAATGCAAATTCTGCTTCTTGAACTTTTCTGGAAGGCATGAGGAACTTTGTTAAACCCCCCAGATGACTGGTACTGCACTGTGGAATATGCAGATGATCAAGTTGTCCCTCTTCCCAGCAGGCACTCCATGTAGCGACGCTGAGCTGAGGGGTTTAGTGCAACATTTTTAAAGAAGCTCACTGCTTCTTTATTGAATTTAGCTCCTGCTTGTCTTGAAACAGAGCATTGAGAAAGGAAAATGCTAGTGGGAGAGAAGGGAGGTGCAATGATGGTCCACACATGTGCTCAGAGCTGTGGCAACAGGACAAAAATGTCTTCATAATATATAAAGCACACCCTGCCAAAAGCTACAATGGGATCCGTCTTCAGTGTTTCCAAATATTTGTTTGAGTTGGCTTCATATTTAGTAATAAAACAATCCCTGTTCATAGAGCATCTTAACAGGATTTGTTTGTATGCTTTGATCTTCTGTTTTTAATCATCTCTCATGTCCATGAAGCCTTTGGTAAGATTCTCCATTGATAAAAGTGCTCAAATTATAGCAAAAGGACTGTGAGGTGGCAATCTATCTTAGAGGGGGTTTTAATTCCGTTGAAGTTAAGCTTTTTGATGGTCAATTAAATTATTTTAATTGTATCGTACTTATTTTAAACCTAAATCAAGATTATTTTTCAACTACTGGAATTTAAAAATTCTGCAGAAGCCAGGCAACTGCAAGTGCTGTGAATGTAAATTTTATCTGTTGCCTGCATTCAGCAGAAGAAACAATCAAAAATGCACCAAATAGTGTCACAAAACCAGAATTTACTGGGAACCAATTATGAAGATATGGAGCAGCAGAAGGTACAGTGTGTTACATATATTATGGGGCTGCCAGAATAGGCTACTTAGGGATGTACAATAATAATTTAGATTGTTGATCATAATAATCTCATGCTGGCCATAACTGTCTGGCTGTTACTTTATGCTTCCCCAGCCTGTTTGCTGAATCTGTTTGCTGATTTCTGCACTTGTTTATAGTTTGCAAATTGTTTGAGGCAAGGTGAATTTTGCTGTTTGTTTGTTTTGCTGGCTCTCCAGAAGGGAACGGGAACCTCTGTGATCTCCTTCGCTGAAAATAATTTACAAATCCCCTAATGGATGCTGTAAAAATTCTTCTCCAGGAAAAAGAAACTCAGCTGAACTCTAGCTAAATCAACTGATATCCCTCATGATCCACCAATTTTCATGATGGATTACGGGGAAGCTTCGTGTTCCTCCCTCTCCTCCTTCTCCTTCTCCTTCTCCTTCTCCTCCTCCTCCTCCTCCTCCTCCTCCTGGCAGGATCCTGCCAGCTGCCAGACGATCAATCAGCAGCAAGCAGAACTTCCCCTCTGCACTGGACATAATCCTCCAGTCCACTGGTGTAAGGGAGCCTAGAAGGATCACTTTTCAGAGTAATGAGGGTGAGATGCTTCCCAAGATAGCTAGACAGCCTCCAGGGGTTTTTAGGATGAGCCAGTGCTGGGGAAGTTACAAAGTGCCTGTAGCCTTAACCTGGGTGTTTTTTTCCTTTTCTTGCTCTGAGACATCCAACTTCCTCGGAGCAGGTTTCTCATGCAGACCTCTGAAAAAAACTTCCTTGCAGTGCACATGTTTTTCTTGTTTGTTTTCTTCCAAATAGTTTCCTTTTTGTCACGTTCTTGTAAAAAAAAAAAAATTTATCTGT
Organism: Phainopepla nitens; assembly: GCA_013400175.1. Lineage (NCBI taxonomy): Eukaryota > Metazoa > Chordata > Aves > Passeriformes > Bombycillidae > Phainopepla > Phainopepla nitens. The sequence goes on from VXBQ01001381.1 coordinate 72,588, forward strand.
TCATTTTCATATATTCCCTGTGATTGCTGGGACAAAACATACCAAGGTAGAATCAATTGATTTGCAAGGTTTTTACACAACTTTCTTGTGGAGTTTTGGTTGTTCCTTGTATATGATCAAGAAGTCCAACACAGAATTTAACCAGAAGCTTGGTGTCAGCTCTTCTGGGATAGGAATATTTCAATATTTCAGATTGTTCTATTATTCGTAAGAAAAAAGTAGTTCAAATCTGATTGGCTAGTTAATTGTCTGGCAATACATGACTGACAAGCATTCATAATATTTACTTATGATTATTAAGCCATTTCTAGCCTTGTTAAAAATTTTTGACATTTCTGTGGAATTTACTTGTAGATTTTCTGAGGCATTTTGAGAAAATCCATTGGAGTACAGCTGTTTTCTCCTAATACACATAGGAATTTATGCTAAATTGGATAACAAAGCTGCTTGAGTTGGAAAACAAATTAATCCACCCAGTCATATATTAAATGCCCAGAAGAAACAGAAGAATAACAGCTTTTCTACATTCTACTTCTTTGAATCTGGGGGGGAAAGATAAAACTTGAAGGATGGGAGTGGGGACTCATAGATCCCTGAAGACAAGAATGTTTCATTCTCTCTTCAGAGTTTAAGGAGCAGAATTGAATGGTTTAATGAGAAGAGGTGGTCATGGCAAGAGAGGATACTGTCAATCAAGGAACAGTATGGCCACGTGAATATTTATCCAGGATAAAATGCTCAATGCAACCAGACAGGCAGCCCAGGGGCTGCTGAGGGAGAGCAGAAGTGGCATCTGAAGGTCTGATAATCAATAGCAAGGTGATCAATACAGTGATGGGGGTCTCTGCTGCTGTTCATCTAAGGCAAAAATAGAAGCTTAAATCCAGGTGTTTCTCTCCAGTCACTTGGTCCTCATGCTCACATGGCAGCACCCACACTTAGCAAAACAAATCCCACCCTCTCCTAAGGCTGCTTGCATTCCCTGAATTGCTCAGGAGGGAACACTCTTCCCTTTCTCCTGCACTTGCAGCTGCCCAAGAGGAGCGTGGGTGCTCAAACTTTGTTTTGAAAGAGCAGTGCCCCTGATGGGGAGCACTGGGGGAAGTGCTTGCCAGGATTAAAGGAGAAAGAAATTGCAAGTGTTCCAGTAAAGAGTTTCTAGCAGAGTCCAACGGAGACACAAAGGCATCAGAAACTTACCTCAGGGGAGATCTTAGACTGTATTTTCTCAGAAAAAAACACCTAAGCCTTACATCACGGATGTGCCTGACAAAGGAATCTGACTGGCAAAGTTCATCCATGTCTGCTGTCTTTTAAGAAAGGGGTAAAAGTATATTTGATGCAGTGTTCAGTTATTTGCTCTTTGGAAATCCAGTTCCCAGGGAGTTATTCTCTCATTCTGCTTTATTGGTTTTCACTGTCTCCCAAGATCTGTGCAGTTCAGCTCCATGGTAACTCAGGAACTTCCTCAGTCGCTTACATACTGATGTATACAAGGAAAGCACAGTGCTAATACACTGTTTGAGCATCTCTGAGGTATATTTAAAATATCTAAGAAGCGTGGCAGAGTAGGATTTATAGAGAATACAGAACAGTGCTGCCTTGCCTTAAGTGGTAGTGGTTGTCTCTTGGGAAGTTCTACCAAGTCACTCTAGGCTTTGCAACAACTGAAGCCATACTAAACTCCTGTCCACACTGTTAAGCAACATTTGTTCTCCCTGTCCTCCAAAGACTACAGTAAAAATTATGAGGTGATTAAAAAGGGGAAGCAAAACAGAGGAAAAAGGACTTGCCCTACAGTAATTAGCTGTGTCTAGGTTTACTAGACAGGCACTACTGCCCTAACAGCCAGGATACGAGCCTGAAATCCTCATTCTCTGCTGATCTACAGCCCATCACCACTCTGCTCAGCCTGCCAGGCCTGGGGATTTTAACAAAGAACAGAAATGCTAGAGGGGCTAGTGCACGTCCACGTTCTGCTCTGACATGTGCATGAATAATCAGAAAGCACTTTGGACATTGCAATAGGAAACAGAAAGGCCGTAACAATTACCACACAGACCTGAAATGAGATCCCTGGTTCCTAAGCTTTGATCCTGGTGCCCAGTCACCAGCTGGCTGCTCCTGTCCATGACACACGTCCAGTTACTTTGAATATCTGTGTGTTGATTTTTACAAATTATGATGGGGTCCCGACAACAAAATGCTCAGTGCAAGCTGCAGTTTTGAAGGTACTGTGGGGATTCATTCGTTAATGTCACAAGGACCTGGTTCAGAGCATTTAAAGCTTTAGCAGCATTCTGCACCTTCTCACCGTTGTTAGCTTTGAATATCCTTGGGATTAATTTTTTTAATACTCCAGAGAAGATGACACGAAAGTAGAAATGACTACCAGAAGGGGAAAAATAACCAAAAAACCCACATATTTGGGGAGAGAAATCAAGCTGCATGTTACCCTTTAAATCTTACTCTGATAACAGGAGAAGGATCACCTTCTATTATTTCAGTTGCAGTTAGGGACCTGCAATAAGATATTTGTACAAAAACAAGGGCAAGAAGCTAAAGATCTGTATCAACATGTCCTGAAATCCTTTGGAATGGTTAATTTTTCGAGGAACTGTTCTACATTGAACAGCCCACCTTTGAAAATTGGCCATGGGTAACCAAGGATGTCAAACAAAAGACCATTGCAGCTGGCTCCACTATTGAACATGTCAGAGTAATCTCAGGATCCCCACTCCCTCCACTAACAGCAGGCAATCACCACTCACTGGTTTCAGATGTGGAGATGGAGGTCATCCCTTGAGAGCTTCACAGAGCTCCCAGCTCTGCATCATCCTACTCCTCCTCTGGAAGTGTTTCCTGCTGAAAGATGCTGCTGTACAACATCTGGGTCATTTGAGGTGAGGTTCAGTTGGTGGAATGCAACTTTCTGGGTGGTGTACATTTATCTGTAATCCCACAGCTAATTTCTGAAGCTGAAACAAAGCCAGATGCAGAAAAAATGAAAGTGGTTGGGTTTTTGTCCACGTTATAAAATCCATACGGACCATTAGCATGAAGCTCTTTATTCTTACTGATACTACTATTATTATATTTTTCATTTTGAAGCAACAAATGTAAGAAAAGTATTAGGAGTACATAATTAGTTTGATTTAAAGAAGGGAAACTCATCATATATATATATATATATATATATATAACTACATTACTGCTACAGAAAATACGTTTACATGGTCAGGATCTAGGTCCAGCCTGCGCAGACAATAATGATGAAAGAAAAGCTACTTCACTTCTGGAGACATCTGTTGCCTGCTGCTAAATAGGGAACTAACTTCTGATTGGATAGATCTTACAGAAGATGTTTGGCAATATTTGAAGCATCCTGCGTGCTGCATCTTGTTTGAGCTACCTGACTCATCAACATTTTGCTTTTGCAGTTAAGCTTAGCCACACGATGCTAAGGCAAAAATAAAGAGTCATCTGACCTGTAAGTAAATAATCATACAGCCACAGGAGCTACCTATTATTTAAGGTTTCAGAACAATTTTGGTTTTAAAGTTCATTTCATTAGAATGCTTCAGCACATTCCTCTCTGCACTGCTCTGTGGCTGGATCCCAATCAGAAGAAAATATTTGAAAGTTGCAGGTTTTAGGAGGAGCTGCTCTTTCAGAACACAGAATCAGCAATTTGTGATATTCCATACTGAAAGTTTTATGCATTCATAATTCAAAATAGGCAAAATTGAACAGAAGTTTTCTCACTGGTCATGCTGACAATGAAGACATGCAATATTTTTTGCCAAGAATCTGAGGGAGAAATAGGTATAGAAGTGATGTCCTCACCCAGTATAACCCCATGAGAAGTTTAGTAAAAGGGTAAAAGTGCATCACCTGTCCTGTTTCTAATTCTATCCTACTTTGATGGCTGGAGATACATTATATATTATATATGTCTGGGGGATTATACTAATGAAATTTCCATAAAAGTCCCCTAGCTCTGCCCTTGTATCTATCTAATGGAAAGTGAAGGCCCTAGCCTCCAAAGATCATCCTGAAATTCACTTCTAGCCTATCTCCTTTTATGAATATTCTTGGCAGATGCTGGCAATGAATACACTCAAGCAGTCATTTAAATTCTGCTGCTTTCTCGGGAAGGGAATTCTTTACAAATTATATTTGGTAGCATCTACTAATTCATTCATTATCTTTCAAATGCCAACTGCAGCCTGATCCTGTATGAATGTTCATGTAAAAAACTTCCCCTTTAAACATTGAGTCTCTAAGACTCAGCAGTGAAAATACTTGAATTGCTGTTTTTACTTTCTAAAAGAAAAAAAATTATCCTGAAAACAGCACATTCCTATGCAATGTTTCCACCTTGATTAAATTACACACTTCCCACTGGAAAAAAAATCCATTTTCCACTCTCTATTTATGGAAGCATCAGTCCACCTTCCTGAGGTTTCACTGCAGTTCAGATAAGAGCAGTTTGCACTTTGCACCAATCAGCTGTTTGCTGCCTTAATAAATTTGGCTTCTATAGGATGAGTCACCAGGCATGGCAGATTCAAAGATCAGTTCCTGGGTGCCAGCTAAGGGAACACTTTGCTGTGCCTAATTTAATTGCTAAAGTATATTTAAATCCTTCTCCGGGTTGGAATTCTTAGTTTAGATCACAACTTACTGTTCAGTGGACAGAGGTTTTGGTGAAAATGCCATTGTGCAAAAATCAAATGCACACTCTGGAGTGACATTTCATGTGACAGCTAATTAGGAACTTCAGCTGAGAGATGATGGACATAGGGTAAAACTAAGGACATTGCAGACTTTGCACTGCCTGCTTCTGGGATTTCTAATACTTTTTTCATTTTTATTAAACAGCCTCATTATTTTGAAGAACAATAAATTGTTACAGTTAAATCTTCTTTACCATTATCTTGTTTGGGAACTTCTTTATGGATCAGTCTTTCCTGAAATTACACTGTGCAAGTATTACTACTTGTGAGATGAAATTAAGCTTAGCGAGTAAACCAAATAGATGCACAAATAAATAGACATTCTTCAGTGAGCAACTTCCTTCTGAATAGTTTTGGACAAGTCTATTAATTTGTCCTTCTGCAGGCAGTGAACAATAATTTCACCACCCCAGTTCTGGACACTGAGGAGCAGAAGGCTTCAGCAGTCCTTAGGCAACCCTTTAAAACCATCCACATTCTTAAGCAGAACATGAAATACCTTCTAAGCAAACGTGTCACCATAGCATGAAAATTGTTCAGAAACATCCATGTGGTGATCATCCCATAAGTGCAGTGTGACAGGCTATAAAAATCATGAAAACTTACAATTTTGCATCTGCTGAATTCCTAAAATTACCCAGTTGTAAAGCTAGTTATGAAATGAAGAGGGAGAAAGTTATAGAAAAGTACAATAAACTCTGAAGTCAACACTGAAAGAAAAAGGTGGCAGGTGTCGGATTAGATAAAATAACTTGTGATTGCATAGCACGATGTGACTTCATTAAAGTAAAAACAAATTTAAGCCTGAGGTTATGGAATTGACTTCCTTAATTTGTCTTCATAACAACATCTAAAACTTTCAGAAAATGTTGGCAGAAAAAGAAACTAAAGACAACTGTAAAGAAGCTCTTTTTTTTTTCTTTTTTTGTCAGCATATAATCAAAATTGAAATAAGCCTTAGGTTGAAAATCAGAAACAAGATCTGGTTTCTAATTAATTGGGTAAAATTATGTAATTAGGTAAAAATTAATTCACGCTACTTTGAGCTTGAAAGAGAAAAAGAAACATAACTAAGTGAAGAAATGCATTTTACCTGCTGTGCTCAGCTGAGTTCATGTTGCTTATCTCAAAGGTATTTATGTTTTTTACGTGAACCATGTCAACAAAGGGAAATCTCTACTTTTAAAAAAGGTACCCAGCGATCCAGTGCAACCCCTGATCACTCCTGACCTTTCATGCCAGCTAACTGCTAGGGCATTGCCTTGCAAGATCTGCTTTGGGCCGTTCCAGCCAGGCATTTCCAGCACAGGATTGATGCTGAGGGACCCATTCTTGGCATTTTACAAATTCAGGCTCTTCCACAGAGCTCAGCTGCAGAGTCCTCTTGGTCTCCTTTCCCTGAGCCATCCAGGCGTGGTCAGGGTGAGCTGCATCGCTGCTTTTCAAGGGGTTTTCATCAAAGGGTTTTCTTCCAAGAGTGGTCAGAGCAAGGCTTTGCTAGCTCAGCCACCCCAGCAGAGATCCCACAGCACAGGGGTGCTGCTGCATTCTCAGCACAGGTCAGATCTGGAGGGTCTGGTTCATTTTGCTCAGGAAAGTGGAGCCACAGGGAAGTTCCCAGTGGTTTTGTTTTGATTCATTTCGCTTTGCTTTCATCAAGTTAAGCTACAACAGCAGAGTTCAAGTTGCACAGCATGAACAGGGGAATTTCTTAACTCATTCCCATCCATTGCACTGTGCCACACTTCGCTAACGTGATTTTAAAAGCCAAAACTTTTCTTTCTGACTGGCTTCTGTCTTAGACAAATTCCACACATCTGAATACAAAGATCATTCCAGTATAGTTTTAGATATGAAACTTCATTAATAAACATTACTGAGGTATTTAATCTCTGTTTGACAAACAAAGAATATTAAAAAAGATAAACTGGAGTATCTGAGCCACAGGAGGATCTCAAAAGGTTCATTAGATAAAAAAACAACAGGAATTTAACTCCTAACCCCAAAGGATAATAGCAAATTGCTTCTGTTGGCATTTCAGCTGGATTTTTTTCAGATTTCTCTGCAGGTTAAGAAAAAAAGACTTGGAAACAGTGACTTCTAAAACAAACTGAACAATGATTTATATCTATTTGCAGAAGTATTAGTTCTCAATGGGTCTGTCTGCATTCAGCAGTTTCTATATTATATAGTTTCAGTGCTACCAGAGTCTGCTCAGTTACTCTAAATTTCTTTTGCTCAAGTATATATTTTATATCTGTTGATGGGAAAATCTGAGTCTTGGAACCTCCTGGGCTACAAATTCATAATGTTTTTTTTCTCTTCAGTACTTTAGTTTGTTTGCAGTCAGACATGAACAAAATTTTTCTCTCTCTTCAGCATCTCAATAAACAGAAACATGGAAATGATATTTTAAATGTAAGCAGAAAATACTGATGTTAAAGTGTTGTTTCAAAAACTGCCAGGAAGAAACAATGAAATACACAGGTATTCAACACAGAAGACTGAGAAAGAAGACTAAATTAATCAGTTTTCAGCCAGGGAACATGACACACTTTAAGAGGCCAGCAAAACAAAGCTCATGAAATAGGATTCCTCTAGATGGAACTCTCGAATTTGAAAGATGACAGTCATGTAACAAAAGCATCAAAACTTAGGAAATTATTCTCTTCCTCCGCTGATTATTTCTCCTTCTGAAACACCTCGTTAGAGGAAAATGAGTGTATCTCACCTACTCAGCTCATGGCACGATGAGATACAGCTCTCCTATGCAGAAGACTTGAATTCAAAGGACTTGAATAATGCTGTAAAATAAATAAGGTGATGACTACGACAGAGGTTTTGACAGGTGTAGAGAGCTCTTTATCTGTGTAGTTCTTTTCAGAGTAGCATTAAAGCTGCTAAACAGAGATTCTAGATGTTACTCAGCTCTTGCCATTGAATTGCCTACAAAGACTTGTAAACGTGCCTGGACTAGGAAAAATATATATTTTTTTAATATTCTTTTAATTATTCTGTAAGTAAAACAGTTATATAAAAATACTTGGGAAGGTAATGGGCAACAAAAAATCAAATTCACTTAAACAGAACAGGATCTTTTACAAATGATATAAAGTACTCACAGAGCCATAGAAGAATATTCTACACTAATTTTGTACGCAGCAGCAGAACAGTTCTGCAATAATCTTTAAGACAAGTGTGATATCTTTTAAAACGAATCATTACAAATATATTGGAGAAAATGGGATATATCTACAGCTCTAAGTGGTATCCTTCAGCTTCAGAAAAACACAAAGGTGCCAGCAGTAACACCTTGACACCACAAATATATTCAACGAGAACACAAGTGCAGATAAAGCAGAAGTGCTAAAACGACAAAGAGCTTTGCAGGATAACATGAAGCACTTGCAAGGTAAAATAAAATACTGTGAGGCAGCTGCTCTTAAAGCCTGCACACTCACACTGAGGGCCCAGGGATCAGCAGGATGTCAGGCCCTTGAACCCTCCATCAACGCTGCAAGGAAAGGAGCTGCCACAAGCGGGATCTCTGCACTCCAGCACGGCACACGCTGCGGAAACAACAGAGACACATTAGAAAGCACAACGTGATAACAGGTAGTGAATGCTGACCTCTGCCAGTGACTGTGCAGTTTTTATTCTTTGCATTTTTAGCTTCACATCTTGCCTGCTGAAAAACATGTTTTCTTCAGGCTACCTTTGAAATGTACAGAGAAATCTTGCCTGGCAGAAAGCATAATGTGCGTGACCTCCTGTGGGGCACGCGAGCATGGCTGGCTCTCTCCTCGCTGTCTGCTTGCTTCTGGCTGTTATTAGAGGTGCCAGTTGCTCTCCAAACCCCCTACTGCATATGGAACACATTTATCTTCAAAAGATCCATTCCCTCATTGAATCTCTCACAGCAGCAGCAGGGCTTTGGCTCCCTATTCCTCTGGACACATCTGGAAATGCCAGTAGCCAGAGAGGCTCCTGGGCCATGGTCCAGGAGCTGCCTTTCCTCTCTCAGGGCTCCAAAGAGGATCCCAGCTCCTGCAGTCAGTGAAACATCCAGCTCAGATGTACCTCACAGTAAGAATTAAAAACTTGGAATGCATGCACAGCATCATTCCAGAGACAGCCCTGCACAGCACACACTCCAATCCCACCCCAGCCCAGAGGCAGCCACAGGCACAGTCTCTGAGAGGAGCAAACTGCCACGTGTGGGATCATTGCTCCAGTGAGGAACAAAAGAACCACACATGGGAGAAAATGGTGCCCCAGACACAAAATATATTAACTGATCTGTTTCTATCCTGACCTGAGCACAGAGGAGGACCAAAGCCACCTATGTGGTGTAACAGAGACCTCTGGTACTGCTGCCAGAGGAAATGGTCCCTGCCCACGGGTCCCGCTGTGCACCCCGGTGCAGAAATTGGTCCCGGCTCCGGTACAAGGTGAACCAGAGTTTGGGGTGGGCCTTGGGCACTCAGCAGGTGCCCATCCAATGCACACTGTGCCAGGTCTGGGCTGCTGCTCCCCCACGGTGCCGAAGGGGTAGGGATGGCTTCTCAGGTGATGTTTTTTAATTGCCGCCGTGAGTTTCATACACAGCAGCCAGATGCCTGGGGGGCGAGGGAGGGGTGAGCTCTAAATTTATAACTAAGTAATGGAGTGTTGGGCTATGAAATCCATAGATTAAGCTGGGAGAGGCTCTCTCAGTGGCTGCATTAACGCCAGCACAGCGTGCAGCTGTTTATCGCTCCCAAACAGCTCCCGCCTCTCGCCACAAAGACTGCACGGGGCTCCTCTGGCCTCCTGGAGGCTCTTTCCACGTTCACCTCTGGCCATAAAGAATTAATTCATCACTGAAATGGTATAATCAGGATCTCAGGCTCCACTAACACCTGCTTAAATAGTATGACTGTGCCTCAAATAATGTGACTATGCCTCATGTAACAGCAACCCCTCTGGTCTCAGAGTGCAGCTTGGTGCTCACTGCCTGTCTGAGAAGTTTTCGGCAAACAAGAGATACAAGGGACCACCTCAAACCTATTTCTCCTCTCAAGCTGAGCCCACCCTTGGCATGAGACACCCCAAGGTCACAGCAATATTACACACACTTGAAATAAGTCTGTAAGAGGATTTACTGGACTTGGAGGACCACTTGTCTTGGATGAGCTACTGGTCTTGAGTGAGCCACTCCTGGCTGTCAAGTAGAGACTGATCTAAACCTGCAGCCTATCCAGGTACTGCCTTTTCAGGGAGGAATTAAAAACTCCCTAAAGACACCACCAGCAGGCAGCTGCAGGTTCAGCAGGTGCTGCTGCTGTGCATCCTGGACCACCCAGCAGAGCCACATCCATCTTCCCAAAGATTCCTGCCTCACAGTCCCCTCTCCCCAGGGCACTGCTGGGATTGCTGGCACCCCTGGAGCAGAAGCTCACCCAGTGGGAAGCCTCAAGCCCATTTCTAACCCCTCTCATACAGGGACAATGCACCTTCTCCTTGTCCTGCTGCCCAGCTCAGCATAAGACCTTCCCCCAGATTTCCCTGCTGAGGGCAGAGTCCATGGGATGTGGGGTCCTGCACTGTGCAGCAAAGGTAGCTCACTGTCCAGCACCCCAATCCTACAGCTTCTCTCCTACATCTTTCCTCTCTCTTACCCATTTTTTAGTGCTTCTCCAACTGATTATCAACTCCCATCATGAAAACATCCATGTGCTTTGTAGTTATCCACTTTATTCCTCTGCCAAGGGTGCTCTCAAGCTCCTGTCACTGGAAGCGCCGTGTGTTCCCTTTGTGCCACAGATCTTTAAATGCAGTAGTTATACATTACTTAGGCTGCACATATTTATCCCTAAAATAACACAGGCATCTCTGCAGACCTTCACTGGGCCTTTGATGCATTCCAGACGTCTTGCTCTCCGGTCTATTATTCAGTAGCACAACTAAAATAATTGGTACTTTCCAAGCCTTTGCTGTGTTTTTTTGACTCCTGCCAGTGTGAGTGGTCAGGTGTGATACTGAGCTCAGAGGAAGCTGGAAGAAAAGAGAATAGATGAGTATGTGAGAAATTAAGCTAGTTCTTGTTGTTTGCTTCTGTAGAAGGTGTAAGACCTGCTGAGGAGAAAAGCATGAATAAGTACCATTCTGAAAGCAAGTGAAGAAGGTGACTGAATGACTTGGGGTTAAATGTTTATTAATAAAACAGAAGAAAGTCAATACATATCTTTTTATTGCAGACAAGATTCAAAGTATTCTAACTTAAAGAAACAAACTAAAGTACTGAAGAGAAAAAAAACATAAAATACCTGCTAAAAAAGACCCAGGGTCTGAAACAGGATGTACTGGTTGCAAAGAGATTCCATTATTTAGCTGCACTAAGGAAGCTGCCCTGGGATATGCTCCTTACATGGTCTGTTCTTCACCAGGTTTAAGGAATCAAAACTGCAGAGATGGAAAAAAAGATCCAGCTTCATCCAAGGCTGTCAGATAAATGAGGTCAGGAAGTTTTTTGCTGAAGGTGGGTAAGGGGAGCTGGGTAAGGCCACAGGATTTCTCCTCAAGCAAAGTGTAGCACACAGTAATATCCAAAGCAGAAAATGCTCCAGGCTAATAAAAATAAATAAATAATAAATAAATAAAAGAGAGAGAGAGAATAACTCTAGAGGCAGGCTCTTGTTTTATTAGGTGTAAATCAGATGTGATATTAAATCCATATGGTAAAGGTTAACATGTAAGAAGGATTGCATATTGATTGCAGCACTTTAGAATTGGACCATTTTCCATTAATGTTTTCTCAGCTTCACAATAGGCAGCAACAGTGATACAGAATGCCTAAGAATTAACCACAACAGTAAATGCTAATGCAAGTTTTATAAAGATAATAATGCCTCCCTTACATTTGTGAAGGCAACAAACAACAGAGATCCCTAATAGCAGCATCAATTCTGTCTCACAAACAAGGAAAAACAGGAGAAAAAGCAACTATCTAGAACTACTAATAAAATCATAAAGCTGAAAGTAAAATGATCCAGCAGCAGAAGAAAATGCAAGATCTATATAAAATATACTAATTATTGCCTTTTCCATTCCGCTGCATATATGTCCTACTCTGCTGCTTGCACAAGCAGGAAAGATTGTGGTATCAGGGCTCCAGACTCTAAAGCTCATCTTTCTGCGGCTGAGCAATTGTCCCTGAAGGCCACTAAATTAAACAGAGGAAGAGAGACCAGGAACACTTTTTTCCAAGGATATCAGTGGATGGTAGGATTAGACGTCTCCCTGGCACTCCCCTCAGTGGAACTGTAACACCCTGCTTCCCCCTTTTCTATGTGTTAATATCCCAAACTTTCCAAAACCCCTCCCCAGTGGGTGAACTGGACTCCTCCCAAGCAGAAGAAGTCAGGTCAGACCCTGTTGTTGTGCATTTAAAGCTTGGAAAAATTCTCTTTTTGGCCTGCTTTCCACCCATCAGCACTGAATTTCACCTGCTGTTTCACTATGTGGTCACGCAGTGTCAACTCCGCAGACAGATCTGCACTGCCCTCAGTAACTTGGTGCCATCACCCAGAGATGAAGTTATTTTGGCAAGTTATCTGAAATGTCTTCTTCTCTCCACAAAATAAAATCATTCTGTCAAATAAACAATCTCTCTTCTGTGAGCACACCACTCCAATTAATGGAGGTTAATTGTCTATAACAAACAACCATTCAATGCATTCATTACACTAATGAGATTTCCTTTTTAGAGGATTTATGAGTTGAAAAATACAGTTCTGTTCAGTCAGCTTTTAACTGCAGGAAGGAAACATGCTTGCATTTGGGAAAATCTTTCACTCCAAGAGAAAACTACAACCTGCTCTTAAGAAAAAATGGATATTCATCCACTAGTTGACAATTGGATATACCTGAGCAAAAGACCAAAAGAACTGCTTTCAAACACATTCATTTACTCTATGTTTTGTAATATAAACATGTGTGATACCACAGTTGCACCCTCTTGTTACAACGACTACAAAGATTTTTTTTTAAAGTATAACTGACCCTGATGAAGAAATCTGTCTTCTTGTGCCAGTTTCAGGTAGCCACCACAGAGCTAAAGACACCTAGCTCTAAGAGCAATGTACTGGAAAGCCAGTGGAAAGTAACAGCTATGATATTTTCAGTTCTCTTTCTTTAATGGTTCCACAGTTAAACTAATTTGCCTGATTAACCACTGTCTATTGAAATTAAAAGGCAAGTATCATCAGAGAAATTACGCTGGGTTTGGCACTGCTACAGCCAGTCCACTACATCCTGTTAATTTACAATTAGGCTGTGGATTGCTGTTCTGCTCTCCATTCACACCCATGTTTGCAATGCAGACTATACCCCAAATCAGAACCCAGTGCTTTCAAGAATAATAAGGGTATATTGAAGCTAGTCCATAAGAAAAAAATAAAGTATTTTTGTACTGGAGAAAAGGAGGCTCAGCAGTGACATTACTGCTCTCCACAGCTCCCTGACAGGGAGGGTGCAGCCAGGTTGGGGGTTGGACTCTTTTCCCAGGTAAGCAGAAACAGAAGGAGAGGAAATGGCCTCAAGCTGTGCCAGGTTAAGATTGAATATTGGGAAAAATTTCTTCACAGAAAGGGTGGTCAAGCACTGTAAAAGGCTGCCCAGGGAAGTGGTGGAATCAGTCCCTGGAAGTGTTCAAAATGACACGTAGTCACTGGAGTCAGTTTAGTGGTGAACCTGACAGGTTAGTGGTTGGACTTGACGCCATTGGAGGTTTTTTCCAACCCTAATGATTCCCTGGTGCTATCATTCTTGGCACAGAAGTCTGTGCTGACCCCTCTGCGTCAGTGAGGGCCGCATACTGAGCCACTCTCATCAACAAGGCTCCAGGCTAAGCAAGGCCAGGTGTTTGCTCTGCAGAGGCCTATAAAGACACTTTATCCCAAGAAACCTGAAAAGTGACCACAGTGGTAACAACTTTTAGCCTTATGCACATGACTTTATGGTATTTACCTGCCACTGGTTTAGATTGTGCTTGGCCTTACATTTAAATCAAACTCCACCATAAAGGGAAGTTCCTCCAGTGAGGTTGTCCTTATGGAAGTGGACATGCAGTCATCACTTGTTAAAGATGTGTAAAAGCTACATGACAGTGTATGAGGGAGGTGCTCTACAGTACTGAAAGCAATTTCAATTTGATGATAAAAAAAGACATTTGCAGCATGGCAAATTTTAAGAGAACTGGGAAAGGAAAAATAAGTGAAGCCCCACCAAAAAGATAGATTAAAAGCCTCACGTTTCACTGTGCCACAAGTCAACTCATTCTGAGTCAGTTCCAGTTACCTTTTCCAAATAATCTGTTTTCAGCTTTCAAGAAGGGCTTCGCTGTGGAGACTGAAAAGTAGCATGGACCACAGGGCAAAGAATGGTGCATAAATGTTTATAAGTGTGCTTACTTAAAAGTAAAAACTGGCTTTCATTGTATGTGTAGGTTCCTTTCTTACTCCAGCTATGTATGAAGAATAGATCATTAAGAGCACAGGCATGAGAGATGAAAATATTTGACTGCAACTAATAAGACATTAAACTGAATGAGATGTGATGGGGAATGCATTTCTGGGCATGGTATGGATTCTACCACTGCTCCCTTTGGGCTGAAGGAAGCAAATACCAGCTTAGAATCAATTGGTTTAGTCCAGGAAAAGCTGCTGTGGCCTTATTCACTGTGTTCAATTGTCCTTCTCTTTACATCTCACAGACAGCTCCTTCTCCATGAATGGAGAGAAGAGCCAGATGCCCTTTGTCAATTGAATGATACCATGGTGTTTTTACCAAATACAAGTTCCAATATGCTCTGCCAGACAATTCTGATGCAGAAATAGTTGTAAATATAATCCACTTCTCTCAGCTCCCCTTTCCAAAGTCTTCCCACTAGTCCCATACGCAATCAGTAAAACAAATATGAAGCATTAACACATCCAAATTCGTACTGAGATGACATCCTGAGGGTCTGCTGCCACCTTAGATAGTTTCCTAGAGCTACCATATCCAAACCAAATCATGTTCCTTGAATATGTGATTCCTTCCAGGTGAATGGGATTAGGAACATCTACATTTTATTAATGCCAATGAAATAGCAAGAGTAGAAAAGGCATAAGATGTTCAAAAATGAAATAATTAGTAAGAGTAAATAAAAAGAAAAAAGTGAAAAAAAAAAAGCAACTCACTATCACTTGATGAGGTGATACTCTAATCAGCAAATTGCAATCTTATTTCAGACTGAAGATTGTTGCCATGCAGAGCATAAGAACAAACTAAATCATCTAACACTTATTTAAAATGCTGCAACACCAGCAAACTTATTGCAATATAATACAGTAGTAAAGCAATTACACTCTGAGATTAATATTTATAGAACATAATCAGGTTTTCCTTATTTAAAATTTTATTTAATAATTTGTGTGCCTTAAAAGCATTTTCAAAGTCAAAGTAAGGTTTGAAATAAGCCTTTAAGAAAAGGTATCAAAACCCTGGCAGAAGCCTGGAACAATGTTCACTGCCCCTGGGAGGCCACAGGTGGTGTAGCCCCTGCAAGTTTTGCTCTTCAGGACTGAGGATGTCCCTTTGTGACTTGAAGGAATAATAACAAGATCAGGGAATGGGTTGAAAAATGGCATTAATTAGGTGATATGAAAGGAATTTGCAACATGGGACAGTGGCCACTTCATGACAAGAAACACAAAAAAACCCAACAAAAGTTAGATGTAGAACCTCACTAGGAGGAGAGAGAGTATTTTTTGAATCCAAAAGACTGTGACAGTGACACACCAGCCAGAGCCTCAGAAAATTAAGTGTGGACCTCCAGCATGACTGGCCAGTGACACAAGGACACAGTGACACAGCTCTCCAGGTTTCTTTCCTCCTGGCTGGTTCCTTTCTCCAGCAGGAGCTGTTTATCACTGGGTACACAGTGCACAAAGCTGTGACCAGCCAGGGCAAAAGGCTCTGTGGGCTCTTGCAACATAAATTGTGTGCAATAATGACTATTATTTCAGGACTACAGTTAAAACTAACATCAGAGCACTAAAATATTCACTTTCAATGAGAGAAAGGTGTATGCCATGATGTCCTCATCTGGGTCAGAGCAAGAGCAGTGCCCAGATTGGAAAAAGGGAGATGGACCTACCAGGTAGCAAATCCCTTACACCCACAGCACAGGGGATTAGTGTCTGCTTTCTGTCAGCAGCAACTGGCAGTATTTTAAGGTTCTAATTGTCAGTACTGCCAATTCCGAGCTAAATGTCTTCTGCTGCAACAAGCCCTGCTTCAAATTCCAAAATGCACATACACTTTATAACAGGGTGTGGGAGGGTTGTTAATTGCTTAACTGCACTCTTCAGGAAAGCATTTCTTACATCTGAGTGTGTATAAATCCTGATCATTTTAATTTTTATCTTGTAATTCTCACTTCTTTTTACTGTATAGTAAATTCCCAAAGTGCCTTATAAACTTGGTATGTAATGCAACTGATCAAGATGTGATCTTGCTTTACAAGCATGTGGGGAGAATTCTTCAGTTTCCTTGCCTTCAAGGCACGTCCTGCTTATAGACAGGACAAAATATCACCTGGTTCAGGGGTGCTCAGCATCCAGTTTCTCTGGCATTAATAGAGAATCTCAAATCCCACTCCTGGGACACCTCAGTCGCACTCAGCACCCAAATACTGCTTGTCACTGGCCAGTGAAACACGAGTTCAGTACAACACCCCCTCAGACCAGCCTGGTGAAAACCCCCTCCTCTTGTCCCTGGAAATGGTCTGTGGCAGCAGTGGAGCAGAAGACAGACAGAGGAGCAGAAAGGGCAACCAAGCCTCTTCATTGGATATAATGATAGGTCACAGCAGGCACAGAAATTGAGAAAACAGAACACTTGAGATTAAATGAATTAACTTCATTGCGGAGGAATTAACTTCATTGCTGACACAGCTTCTGGCTTCAGCAAACTTGTGTTTTCACATCTCCCCAAACACACAGCTCCCAAGCATCCCTTTTTTGTCTTCAGATTGTAAGAAGGCAAAATTTCTTGTTTGTACCATCTGGTCAGCTTCCTGGCAGCAGCTGTCAGCAGTGGACATCTCTTGACACCAAGTGACTAATGAAGATAACTTGCAAAGTATCCAGTCAATTCAGAGCAAAAAAAGTCTTTCAGGTTTCATTTTAGGAACAAAATGTAGCATTCACCATGTAATTCCCCTGTACAGTCCCTGTTAACTGCCCAGAGGTCCTCAGTGCTTGGGAAACCATTGAAATGAAAGGGCATTTCCCTCCTGTGATTTGATCCAGACAAGCCTGGGCTGATTGGGGTTGTTGGTAGAAATGAAAACAGTTTTGCCCTCTGCCTTTTTTAAAACAGCAGCCAACCATGTCAATGCAGCATTGTTTGTGACGTGAGTAGAAGCTACACTTCTATTGTTTGTGTTTTTTTAATTTCCCTCCATCAAACAGTACCTTATTTCCTTTCACCTTCACATCTTGCCTAGCAATCCAGTGATTCACAAAGTTATCTTTTTCATATCTTAAGCAGAGATATTCTAGTAAAAATATTAACTTGACTTGGGTAAACAATGCCAAAGTGTATTTCCAAGTGTTAAGTCTGGATTGAAAATCAGCAATTAGCTTTGATATTCACAGCACCTTTTGTCCCTGTAAATATTCCCATAAAGGTTTTATTTCAAAAAAGGCAAAGGCAAACAATATGTTTGCAAGTTCCTGTGAAGATATATAGTAATAAAAAATATCTACAGAACAAAAGAAATGGCAGGGGACTTAAGTGGCTATTCCAGTGTTGGAAAGAGCAATGTACAAATGGATGACAATATAAATATTAACACGTGCAGGAGAACAAGGGTGTGACTTCTTCTCACGTCTGTCAATATATTAATACATATCTCACACATATGGGTGAAGCTAAAGAGGACCTGGTAATTCTGTTTTCAGAAAATGGACCAGACTGTGCTGGATCACTGATTCTGTGCCAGAGCTCACCATTTCATACAACCTCAGAATATCTCAAGTTGGAAGGGGCCCATAAGGATCACCAAGCCATTCTCTCTGCTCCTTTCAGAACTGCCTTTCAGAACTAAACCATATGACTAAGGATGTCATCCAGATGCTCCTTGAACTCTGATTCTCTGGCAGTTTTTTTGCATGATTATCTCCCTGGAGAGCTTGTTCTTGTGACGAATCACCCTCTCATAACATCCAGTCTGAAGTTACCTGACACATACTTAGTTCCAGGTATCTGCAAGCTTTCTTTTTAACTTCATTTTAATTTTTTCTCCTTTATCTCCTTTTTTTTTTCTTTCCCTGTCTGAAATAATCACTTGTGTTTTGTGTGCAGACCTGGAGGGTGCATCAGCAAGAGCATATTCATTTAGCAGTTCGACTGGAAAAGTGCATTCTTGAGCACAGACTCATTCCAGAATGTCAGTTCCTGGTGCCTTGTGGAAGGCAGGGAGAGCACTTCGTGGTTTGTGACTTGCATCTTGAAGGCAGAGCCCTCACAGCACCTGATGTTTGTGCACCCCCAAGGAAACCACACCAGGCTGCAGACCCAGCAAGGGCCTAAACTTGGGTTCTTCCCTCGAGCTGCATGAATTAGAAAGAAGCAGCACATGGCAGTGCTGCTGCAGCCTGCTCACCAAGGGTGTCTGTCCTCTTCCCCCCTTCCCACAGCCCAGTGATGAGAGGGCTCCTTCAGCAGTCAGGATGATGGGACTGATTTTGCTTTGCATGAAGTCTTTTTGACAGGTAGAAACTCCTGTGCGCTCCAAAGCATTCCTTTCTGCTTTTTGAGTTTTTTTGGGGGGGGAATTCTTGATTTTAACGGGAAGATATCGACTGTTGGAACCAGGAGAAAGGTTACATGGTGTCAGTCTCAGATATGATGTAGAAGGAACTTGCACAGAAAAGACTGCAGGCAAATTAATGCACGCTGTCAATCTAAACTCACTGTTGCCAGGCATTTATAGCCTGTATCTAAATTATATTAATTTTTGACTGGCCATACTGCCAGCCTGACAGAAGACTGGTTCATCTAATTGTCGTGTTTTCTTCTCATTAAAAGATACTTGCAAAAGCCCCTCTAAGAAAATACACAAGCTGCACAAGAAGAAAGCGGTGTTTTTCCAGCAACATTTGCACTGCACATTTCTGACAGGTTTTTGCACCACATTCCACATCAGTAATGCTACAGCAACCAAAAGGCCATGTAGGCATTTAATCTCTGAGTGCTGAGGGCACACAGCTACCAGCCCAACACTCTGCAAACATTCTTCAAAATGTGCTCCCGCTCCAGGGAGTTGCCATTGGAGACTCCTCAAAGTCTTAACTTAGACTCATTTTAAAATAAAGCGCTTTTTGACACTAAATAAAACAAACTTCTAGCTTTATTAAATTACATGCAGTGCTAGAGAAAGAAGAGGAAAAATTATGCCTTTAAACCATACTCTTGTGTCATCTGAGAACAGCTATGAGGAGCAGAACTAAAACTTCCAAGTGATGGCAGGTAAAACACCCTTTGTCCAATTTCTAATTTGTACATACCTAAATAAATGCAAATATCACCCTTCTTACTGCACCCAACAGAGCCACATAACACAGGTCAGCAGGGGAGAGGGAGCAACAAGAGACAGTGGAGAAAGGGAGCAGGGTTATGGAATGAAGAGAGTAAAGGCAGACAGACCCTCTATCATCCAAGGAGATTGAAGCAATAGAAATTATTTTCTCCAATGGTGTCTCCCAGGTACATCTGAAGATGCTTTGTTTGACCTTGCCCTATGCTTTGAGACTGTTCATTTCATTAGACCAATACACAAATACAAAAAGCAATTATTTTTGTGAAACGTGCCTCAAAGAGTGAAATATTATTGACTATAGCTCGTATCCATTCTATACACATTGCCAAAGTGCAATTAATCATAGGCAGACATAGTAAACATTACAGTTGTCAACATTTAAAATCTATATAAATGCTTTTCCAGGTAATTAATATAAGGAAAGCATTTCCTCAGTTAAGGAAAGAAAACACCTAAGGAATAGTATGGTAATCTTATGTTCTCTCAGAGGCAAAATTGTAAANATATATATATATATATAAATGAAAATTTAAATGAAAGTTAGATTGTTGCTCTCAGAAAAATAAGGGAGTTTTCTCCTTTTTTTGGTTTCTTTTGATACTTTTCTGACTCCCAAATACCGTGAAGTTGAAAAAGCAATTAATAGTAAAAATTACTGTCATTACATAGCAAATAATGTAATATACAATGCCTCTGACACTAAATCTTAGATAAAATTCCAGTCCACAAGAGGACCTTACTGGAAGTGTTATTGTGCAACTGCAAAAAGTGACACACAACCCTTGGTTTTTCTTCTCAGTCCCAGAAGCAGAAACAAAAATAGAAACTCCAGGGGGAGCAGGGCCAAGAGAGCTCAGAGGGCAAGGAACTGGGTGGCCTTCACCTCTTGCCTCTCACAATGTCACAGTCATCTGCTCCTGCTGTGATCCTAAGGATATTGCCACTGGAAGGTCCTTTAGAAAAAACACTGTGGTTTACCAGAGGGAAAAGTTGCAGAGAGCAATGAAGTGAAAGGATAGTTCTTCCTACCCATGTGTACATATACTATAATTTATGTGTGGACACACACAGAACACCCAAGAACTTAGTCTCTGCATGTTCTTTGAAAAAAGATGTGTACATAAACATGTGGCAAACATGCTCCCAGAAAGAAAGGCAGCTGCTAATAAACAAGCACCGAATGAGGTGACAAATAAACGAATTAGGTGAATTTGTCACTGAATCAGGTGACAAAGCCACTGCAGGGGGAAGCAGTGGAAAGATCAAGTTGTAGCCCCAGTGCAGCCCGTGACTGAGGAAGCTGGGATTGCTCCTGGAAGCGCAGCAGGGCAGGTCTGCCTCTGTGCTGGGTGGGCTTGGCAACCCAGCCGTGCTCAGAGCCCCCGAGCTGCAGCAGCAGCTGTGAGAGCTGATTTGAAACTGACTTGAGCATCCTTCCAGCACAGTGCTGCAAGAGCACTGACTTCAGCTACTATTAAAAAGTATAATAGCATTATACATAAAATAACGATTCATGTACAGCAGGTAGATGGATGTTCCTTAATTACTTTTTCACATAAGCCAGAGCTAGGATAGTGTCAGTAAAATAGGAAACAGTGTCAGTAAAATAGGAAACAAGCACATTCAGACTTGCACACCAGGCATAGTTACTGGTAGAGTTCACATTGAGAGGCATAAAAAAATAAAATAATTCCAAAAAATGGTAGAAGTTTGTATAAATTGAAAGAATTGAGTGAAAAAGATCACAAAGCACTGAAAAACACTAATGCAAAGCAAACAGCAAAAACTCGCTTTTAACTCTGAGGATTTAGGAAGACTACACATGATGTATTTCATTGTTGTTTTCTACACCATTTTCTAAATTGTTTGGTGTGGGCTGGTCTCAGAAACTGCCAGTGTACTGGAATAGGGGAGTTTCCACCAAGGGATTCCATAAAGGAAGTGCTAATGATGCTGGGAATGAACACCACAGCTGCTCAGCGAGAATTCCTGATGCAAAACGAGTCTACGGATGCTGCTTGTGAGCACAGTTCTCCTGTTGAGCAGTGATACACTCAACAGCCCACTCTTTCACTGTACTGTTTTTATAGTCTTTAAAGGCCTGACTATGACTTTCCATCTTTCCAGCAGCCCTTTTTCTTTATTGCTTGCATGAGTTGTTCCATTTCATTATCCAGTGGCACAGTAGATCTTCCTTGTTTTGACAGGGACTGTTCTGTTACAATTACCTGCTGTCGTTGCGGTTCAAGTGAAGGTGCTGCCAGCTGGACAGAGCTGTAAAGCAACATGAGTGAGTTTCCCAATGTTAAAGATTTTTTTTGAAAATCCAGGAAGCAATTAGCCACTGCTATATTTAGAAGCCTGCTTGCATTGTAACAAGACACTGCCAGCCAGGGGTTGGGGCAGACAGAGCCTTGATTCCTCCCCAATTTCAGAGATGCTTGACTCTTGCATCAAATTTAAAAACTCTTCCTCTCACCTGGAAAATGTTTAGCATACAGGAACATGTGACACTTTGCCACAAAATTCCATGGGGATAAACTGCACCAAATCTTTCAAGGAGGATGTTCCACACAAGGGGAAACAAGAAGTTCATGGCAGGCAGCAGAACTGGCAGGAAGTGTCTGTTCATCTGATGGGCTCAGCACCTCTTGTCTCAGCAATCAGAGTAGGAACTGGCAGAGAACAGACTCTAGGGATTACCAGCATTACAGGTGTGCAGTCAAAAACATGGAAAGGAAAGGAAGAGGAGGAGGGATATGGCAGTGTGGGTTCATCCAGGTCACCTGCTCCTCCACCAGGGGAAATTCCTCATGCCCCTGGGCCCTCTCCTGGAGGGACACTGCCTCAGGACAGATGTGACACCTATCATCTCTTTAAAGATTTGCTCACACATTGCAATAATGGAAGAAAAAAATAACAAAGTCCCATTTTAAGAAATGAACAAACACAGCACAATATTTCAAAGCTACTTTTCTAAAAGATGACTAGAAGATATTTGGACACCGTGACAACCCCAAAGCCTTCTACCATTAAACCAGAATTTGCAACAAAACATGCAGATTCAGCAACAGGTAAGTACAGAAGGCTGAAGCCACACACAAAAGGCCATGATCCAACATGTGGGAGAGCAGTCTTGAAGAAAAGGAGGAATTTCAACTCTAACATGGTAATTGAAGCTAATAAAAATCTGGTACAATTACCTCAGTTAGTACTTTTTGCCAAATGAACCTCAATTATATAAATTATCCTTATTTGCCTCAATAAGGCATATTTTTTAACATTTTTGCAACTAGTTTCTATTGAGCTACTAAGTACAGAAAAAATCATTACTATCTGAAAAATGAAAATTAACCTAACTTACTAGTTTCCTGTAAAAGTTCATCCCTTTATTCTTTCCTTTTTGCAGAATATACTAGGAAATATTTTTCTTCTCCAAAGCAGCTTTGGTTTCATGGAAACCTAGAGAGATTTCTGTAATTTTCCGACTATTACAGTCCCCAAACACTTAACTATTGAACACAATTATTAGATCTACCAGTTTTGTCCTTCATCTGTGTGTTCCTAACAGATGAGCTGGTTTTGTGCCCCATCATAAGCTTACAAATTAAACTCCTACATGCTCTCCTGATTCCTAATTTGGTGCTTTGGGATAGCACTGCTGTTAGCTCTCTTAAGAACAAAACCATTATTCAGATGAGCTACAGCAACTCATCTTCAAACAGTAAACTGCAACTTACAAAACAAAATTGGATTGCACTCAGTATTTAGCTTCAACATTCAGCACCCCACAATACCAGCTTTAGAACATTCAGTTTAACAATACATGAAAGAAATTCTTGCTAGAGAAGAAAAGTGAAATTTCCAGTAGAAGTCTGAGGTAATCTTGTGTTAGTGAGAATGTTTTTAATGGGGCTTTTACAGTCAGGTTCATCACTGGTACCCCTTGCAGGCAGTGATTGGGCAAGGGAATAGGGGTAACTGTTCTCAGGAGCAGCCTATAATTGTCACTTCATACAGCATAAATAATTGCTTAGGCAGCAAAAAAATAAATACAGTGAACTGTGTTTTCTCTAGACTTTAAACTGGACTATTAGTTTTTCAACCTAGAGAGAAATACTGCAGACTGTCATTGGAGTGTGATCTAGTAATGAGGTATAAGAATAAGGAGACAAGTTAATCCATAACTCCTAAAGGCAATTAGGGCACCTAAAAGTGCCAACTGCCAGGATGCTTCCAGCAGTGTTCCAGTGATGCTCAGTAAATAAAAATTTCAGGGATAGCAAGAGCCATGTCTTTACAAGTTCCTGTATGCTCCAGGCCCAAAGCCACCAGCCATTTTAGGGGAAAATGCAGTGATATTGGTGTCCTTGGTTACATGAGAACAGGAGTGTGCAGGGTCAGGCTGAATCTTGTTCTTTCCCTAACCTTGAACTCTTCTTACATGTGGTCAGTAACTAGCCTGAAATATTTGGCTCCATTTTGTAACACTTGCATGACTGCAAAAAAAGCAAAAATTATTAACACTGCAGCACCTGCTGTGCTTCCAGAGGGGTTCGTGTGCCATGGGGAGGGAAGCTGAGCTGGAAAAGGTTTGGTCCCTCAATTTCTTCCCAGAGATGAGACCAGGCATGAAACAGTCCAGTGTGGGTCTACAAACTCAGAGACAGAAGTAAATTTGATCTCCTGGTGGTGAGGTTCAGAGATTAAACCAAGGACCCAAACACGAAGGGCAGCCAGGATGTGGATGTGGAGTTACCTGAATAAAGCCTCCATTTCTTCAATTAAGAATTGTTTTCCTTTCAGGAGAGATCTGGGATCAACAAACCCGGGTACCCAAGCTCAGGTCCTGCCTGAGACTCAGTGGAGAAGAACCTTTCCCCCTCTGACGAACAAACTCATCTGTCCTGTGTCCTGCCAGGATGGTTTCTGGACAAAGCCCAAGGCACAGGGGCCAAAACAGCACTAGGCTGCTGAAAGAAGTACAGTAATGAAGAAAACAAAAAAAACCCACAAACAAAAAGAAAAACCCACCTCTCCCCCCACAAAAAAACACCCACCAAAAAAAAAACCAACAAAAAAACACCAAAAACCAAACAATACCACCACCAAAATGAAAACAAAACCAAAACAAAATCAAAAACAAACAAAAACAAACAAAAACCCGAACACCCAACTTGGCATTTGTTACAATCTCCAGAGGTAAAAAGTGGACCTTTGATTATAGAAAACTTAAATCTTTCTCTTTCTGTTTCAAATGCTTCTTAGTAGGAGTACAAGGAACTACATGGAAGTTTTCATAAACCAAACACCACTGCATTTATGAGGGCTTATGATGCAGCAATGCCATTTTAATAATAATAATAGTCATGATTATCATTTTAGTTTTGTAAAAATTATCTCTTAATATGATTTGCAACTCAGCAAAGAGGCCTGTTGTCTAGATTGTAATTTAATTTTTCAAAATAAATTACCAACTATGTTAGAATTCGAAGCAGTTGCTATTGAAATATACACAGTGCTTTTAGCACATCATTTTTTCACAGGATTTAGTTTCATACATGTATGTATATCCTAGGGGAAAAAAAAAGTCTATTTTTTCTCTTTGGACTGGTAGGTGATGGGTATGACTCTGCACCCTCATCTAGATAAAATCAGGTAATAAAATCACTGTACCAGAAGGGGTCTGGGTACCTGGGGTAGGTTGACCCTCCTGTCTCTCTGCTGTCCCATCTGCATCCCCCCTTCCACCTCTCATCTCTGTGAATCATATATTTAAGAATTGTAATTAAAATCCACATTCATCACACAACCTCCATGTATGTCAACAAACATGAAACACAGCACTGTTAATTCATTGTTGTGGAAGGCAAAAAATATTTAGGGAAGAGCACTCACACAGTGATGTCCACAGATGAACATCTCCTTGCCGTGGTTTAAACTCTACCACCCTTACTTCCAGGAGACCCACTTCTACCCATCCCTGAATGAACAAGTTCTTATATTTGATGCACCTTTCTTCCTCCCTCCCCACCTCTTCTCTGTGTAGTCATCAGCTTCTATTTGCTGTAAACTCACTTCTTATTTCTGGGATGAGAATTGTGAGGTTAAAGTATTCTTGTTTAATTTTAAGTCCTGGGAAGAGTGAACACTCCTAGACTGGATGAAGCCAGGAGTACGGGCTTGAGTTTTTTTCCTCACTCTGCTATTTTTCCTTAGGGAATAATATTTTCCCCATTGTTACATCTCCCATGTAATTCTCCTTTACTGCCCTCTTCTGATTTAGCACTTGGATATTAGGCAGGTTAATAGTGAATAGATAACCTGCAAGTAGTCTAATATTGTAAATATATTGTAAATATTACTGGCACTTGCCTCACTCTGCCCATTAGCGATGCTCACCATTATATCTGCAATGATAGCACACACATAAAACACCACCAAGGCTGCTAGACAAAAGAATCCCCAAGTAGAGTGGATAAATCAGAAGAATTTAAACAATATAAACAGGACCTTCCATGCCTTCTACAAAGTTCCATTACTGCCAGCAATACATTTTGAGATGATGTCATAATGCATACATCACAAATACCCTGATAAGCAAGGCTTGTAGCAATCTTCCTCCCAAACAGCCAGGCAGCATGTATATTTGAATATCTCTTTGACAGTACTTGGGCTGGAGATAAAAAACAACATTTTTTCCAGCCTCATCAAAAAGCAATTGGCTTTTAAGCACAGGGTTTCATCCGTGGCTGTTTATTTAGGGGACTTTATTTGGTTTAGTATTTTGCCATTTCACATTGATACAAACAACTTATTCTATGTATATTTCAATTTTTTTCTTTGCTCATTATGAAATTAAATAGCCTGGTATGAAATTTGAAATGACATGCTTTTATTTCTGTGTAAACCGCATCTCCCAATAAAATAACGTGTAATACAGTTATGGAAAGAAATTATTTTAGAAATTGCAATTCTCAGTTGAATTTTTCTGCTTCCTTTATAGACAGAGTTACCAAATCTTCATAGACAAATGGTAGTCTTTACTACATTTTGCTTTTGGAGTACTGTGTGCACTCCTGGAAGATTAAACTGGGGTGTCTTCATCAATCACTGGACTGGGGTGTCTTTATCAATCACAAGAATCTCACTGGAAGTCATTAGCTGTGTCCCCAGTTCAGAAATGCTGCAGCTGGTCATTCACAAGCTATAGAGAAGCTCCATGTTCACTTGCAGGATGCATTTGCTGAGCTGGTGTCTCACAAAGCAACACATCTGACACAGGAACAACAGGCAGAGGCTTCTGGAGCCCCCAGTCCCCAGTTTTATAACCTTGTCTCAGCTGAGAGCTGCAGAGTCGTAGCAGCACTTCTGGCCAGGCGTTTCTTGAGTGCACAGCAAGTTGGTAACACCCCTTGGTTTGGATCACCAGAGCCAGGCTGAACGAAGGCTAACCCACCCAGAAACAGGCAACTCGGGGCCTGACTCCTGGGAATTCTTATCAAACCAGCTGGATTTCTGGGAGGGGACTGTCTGAAGCCAGCCCAGACAGACAAACAGGAGATCCTTCCCCAGTCTGCCAGACAACCTTTAAATCAGCTGCTCTAACCTTGCTGAACCAGATCTAATCAGAGCAGGTGAGACACCTTCTAATCACTCAGTCATAAAAAATCCTTTGTGGCACCATATGAAAAACTCTCCTGTGAGCAGAGAGGACAGGCCAAGGGAGAATGTTACTGTTGGGTTGGACATGATACACACACACACACACACACACACACACACACACACACTTTTGAACAGAATAACAGTGCTGTCTTCTTTATTCTGCGTGTTCTATAGTTTATATATCCATAATAAAGCGTGATCTGAAGTCATTAACTATATCACAACAACTTATTATATTTATTGGTGCAAAGCAATTAATGTCAGTATGCTTGGCAAAAGTTTTGCAAATAGTTAATAAGGCGTGTATGCACATTTACTTATGCACGTAGTTTAACTATAAAAAATTTTCATGTCTCTTTTTTAATCAGTTTCCATCCTAAAGACCTTGCATTCTTCCTTACTATGGATACACTCTGAATTTATCAATTATTATTTATCCTACTAACTCCATTTGGCCTATAAACCCTCTATAGGAGAGGCAAGGGGGCACTGAACAGCACATGCATGTGGCCCTAAAGAAGCTGAAAGGCCCTTACTACACCCTGACATCAGGTGACTGCCTGACCATCGTGGACTGTGACCTCTTGCTCGTGGCATTTGGCCCTGGCACTGCCAGGCAGCTGCACTGAGCCCCAGCAAGGATCTCAGCCGAGCCACAGGTAGGGATGTAATTGCACACACCCCGCTGCCACCCTGAAAAAACTCCTCCTCTGTGGGCTGGAGTGTTTCCAGGGCCCCAGGCAGTGTCTCACTGACAATACTGCTGGTGTTTAGAAACCACTCTCCCTTAATAGCCAAGTTAAGATTCTGTGTATTATTCTTACAGCTTTCACTCTCTGACTTTTTAATGGCTCGGCTATTAAAACCAATGGAGTTTAAATGCAACAAAGGCAGAGCTTAAAAAAGAATCCCCAAAGCCCTGCTATTGGTAGGTGGTAATGGCTGAGTTAAAAGGGGTGGTATTTCTCGGAAAAGATTGCTCAAAGGGAAATTAGGAAATTCTGGAAACCTGAACTGTCCATTAAAGAGAAGGTCCTGGAAGTGGGAGTGAAGTGTGACAAGACAGACACTGGCTGAGTGAGGTTCATGCAGGCTGTGGGATAAACTGAATAGAGAGAGAAGGGATTGTAGGGAGGTATGAGAACAGTGTAAGAAATTAGGTAAAAATCAGAATGAGGCACACAGACAAATATGGGAATATTTTCTAGAAAAGGTTTCAAAGTTCAAAGGTGTACCATTGATCAGGATTGATATGGACAGAGTACCACAGACACCAGGATTAAGAGAAAAATGTATTTATAGGTAAAACTAAAGAACAAAGCTATAAATTTTTGGACCAATGAGAGGACAAAGGACGTTTAGGAGCACTAAAAACCTGAAATTAACTCTGAAGAACTGTAAGTACTGGTTTTAAGTACAGAACTAAGAAAAGGCTGGGTATAACTATAAGCCTTGTTTCCATAACAGGAGACCAAGCTCTCAGAGCAGAATCCCTTCATATTTAAGGAGCTCAGCTGTGAACATCCCAAAATAAGGACTCACCCCCTTATGTCCAGTCAACTTCAGGTCTCTAGAGCAAGAGCTATATAACATGCCATAGGAGATGAAGGTGTTTCTAAATAAGCTTTACCACCTGAGGAGGTGTGGAATGACACTTTTATGGCTCCAGGAGTGCTGTGGAAATACTAACTGGTGTTTTGGCAGAAGTAGAGTGCACTCATGGAGTGCATTTCACACTGCAGAGCAGCAAATGGCTAAGCAGACACATGCCCATGTCTTCTCCTCTGCCTAACATCTCTTTCTTTCTTCACCCTGGTGGAGTCTGAGCAAACTCCACTGCCTCTGGAGCACAGCAGTGGAGCATGATCAGCTCTGGCAGGAGAGCAAAGGGGTCCCAGTTCAGCTGCTGTGGTGCAGCTGTAAGCTGAGTGCTCCTGACTGGGAAGCTGTAACACTGGCACATCCTCAGCAGAAGTCCCTACATACTGGATAAAACAGCAGAAGAGAGGAACCAGTTGTTTTTCAGGAGAAATTAAAAAAAAAAAAAAAAAAGGAAAAAGGATATAGATATGGACTGAGGAGCTACAGCAAGCTACTTAAATGCAACTCTTTAAGTGCTAATTGAGCTATGTTTTAAAAACAAACTGTTCCTCATTATGAGAAAAATGTAAACTCTTCAAGGTTCTGCAGAAACATAATTCTTTTATGGGGGCAAGGTGACTACTTTTAATAAGGTGTTTAAGTAAGAGCAGGGTCGGGAGAAAGGCTTCTGAAACACCTGGGTCAGGAAACTCTTGGTTATTCGTCGCCAGTTACACTCACCTAGAGGCAGCCCCAGGCAAATGGGGGTTCACAACTTGGCAGCCAGGGCAGTCACTCCTGCCACTAACCCGAGGTGCTGCTGAGCTTCATGTGACCAAAAGGACTCAGGTCACCACACAGGTCCCTTCAGTTATGTATGCGGCCTGCCCAGCACCCATGACATATGAATCTCTTTCTGAAGCTAATATATGCTAAAAAAATCACATTTGTGCTGCTTAATTTTTGCCTCCATTCCAATTACATGAGAAAGTGAAAGCTGTCTTCCAGAAGATTTAAGGCCTTTATTTTACATTGCATCAAGCCCATCAAAATTTAAGATCAATTGACAAGACACAGCTCAGGAGACTTCTTATATGGGACATCCACACTATTAGGGACATGGAAAAGACACAAACTCAACACTACAAAAGACAAGATAATGAACTGGGTCACACCTGAGGCACATTCTGTTTTTCTCTTCTGCAGGATGGAAAACCCAGCCATTAAAACAGACAGGAAGAAAACAAAGATGGAGACAGGAGTCTCCGTGGCTCTGTGGGATAACTTGCTATTCTGCAAATGATTGTTTATTTTAAATGGAAATATTTCTGACCTCTGGTTTGCTCAGATAGCTACAGCCGTGGTCACGGTGCAACAGCAAAACCACTTTGTTCTGATCCTTGTTCTGATGTTTGTAAGACAGTTGAGGATTTCTGGTTATTAATCAATTCCCTTAGCTGCATTTCCTTTCTTTTATGAAGTAGTTTAGCGAGGCAGATTTACCTTGGCGTAAGAGATGGGCAGATGGCAGGGCTATATAGGTCATGTGCTCCTCAGTGCTGATAAAGGAACTGCTCTGTGCCTATACACTGACTGTCTCCTGCTGACTGAGACTGAAAATAACCATAAAAGCATTC
The DNA here is from genome assembly GCA_013400175.1 of Phainopepla nitens. Classification (NCBI taxonomy): domain Eukaryota; kingdom Metazoa; phylum Chordata; class Aves; order Passeriformes; family Bombycillidae; genus Phainopepla; species Phainopepla nitens. Next base: position 102,845 of record VXBQ01001381.1, read on the forward strand.
CTTATAAACAGAAATACCTGAATCTAAGTACAAATACACTGCCTCACCTAATTATTATGGTCAATTTTATATACCCCCTGTGAAAATAAACTCCCTAATAAAAAGAATGAAGCATCTGACTATCCCAAATATGAAAGTGGAACAATCTGCTGGTATTTCTGTTGTTCATATAGATTCTTCTAATTAGAACCTTTGACTTCCAAATGGGTAGACTCAATGACTCCAGCTCATCTAGGATCATGTCAGCAGCTGTTGACAGTCCCTGGTGTTTCAGATGAGGAAGACAAAGTCCAATTTTTCAAATGCAAAGATGAAAGAGACACTCTATTTCCTTATTTTAAGGTTTGTTTTTACTATCCTTTCTCTTCTAGTGTAGTAGATTCTAACTCAGGACATAAATATCTTTTACATTCCTCCATCTGGTTCTACTCCTGGCCTCAGAAGTATAGTACAGTATTGTATCCATTGCTACCTATTACCCATTCTGTCTTCAGTTAAATAGGATGTTTTATCTTTTTTGTTTGATGTTTGGATTGTTTGAACATCTTTTTGCTTTTGTATTTTGTATTAAAAATACAAGAACATGAAATATCTTCCCTTAAGTTTTTTAAAGTGCACTCTACAGCTACATATTCACTTCTTATCTAGATAATCCTAATATGGAAATCCTCGATATGAAAATTTTTCCATGTCATTCCTCCCAGTTGCTTCTAAACTCTTCTGCCATTCATTCTTTTCACGTGATATCTAGAATTGAAAGGTTCCAAATAATTTATTCCATATAAATCCATAAATTCTTCCAAGCCACTCCTAGGTTTGCACCAACATTTTCACTCAAAACTTTTTCTTTTTACTGGTTGCCATTAACTTTGACCTCTGACAGCAGTTCAGGTAATTCTTCCAAAATGCAATACCCACATTAATTTTCATCTGATGCTCAGTGACCTAGCTTAGCTATCTCTGTAGTGCTCTTTGGTCTTCTCTTGCTTTAATTATCACAGACAATTTTGAAGTACTGCAAATGTTGCCACCTCACTGATCATTCTTTTACAGATTGCAAATTACATTAATCACCGAGTACTGGTACTCAGCCTCAGGCCATTCTGCCACTTCTTCTGACATTTCTGGATCTGTCTTTCCCTGTTCCTATAACAACTTTCTCTTCCCCCACAACAACTAGCTTTTTTCACAGGATCCTACAAAGAATTTTTCAGAAATTAAGTATTTTTTATTATTATTATTCATTTCTGTAGAAAATCTTGCATTATCCGTGATGGAAAAATGTTTGTTCCTACCACCCTCTTAGGTGCCTCGTACCTATTCATAATTGTTTAATCCAATTTACTCAGCAGTTAAGCAAAGCTCACAAGGGCTGTAATCACAAGATTGTCCAGAGTGCTTACAATCTGTTCAGCTGTCTAATACCTTTGCAGTGTCTCTCACTTCCCATTTGGGCTGCAGCTCCCTGGAATAAAAGCCACCCCGGTGATGCAGGCACAAGGCTCAGAGTCAGCACTGGATTCTTGCTCCGGCTCTGCCAGGTACTGGCAGTGTAACCTTCAGTAAGCTCCCCAACCTTTCCACAGCTCTCTCCTTTTTCCAGTGTAGCTGGTGCTTCACAGATTTGCCACGTCTCTGTTTGGAAGTGCTGATTCCTGGGGGCTTCTTTGATGCCTCCACCAGAGCATCTCAAGCCAGGGTGCGTGAGCACAGAGCAAGCAGCGTCTTGCTCCTCTGCACATCCCTGAACACTCTGACAGCCATCCAAGGAGTTCCCTTCTGGGCGGAACAGGGAGCACCGAGCAGAGGCACAGCTTCAAACACATCTGGAAAAGCTGTGCTTTAATTTTTTATGAAGCCTGATTATTAATGTTTTGTAAAATGCTTGGAGATCCTTGGTAGGAAAATTTTACCACCAGCTAAGTATTAGTCTTCTATAAATATTTCCAAGCAGGGGACAGTTGCCAAATGTTTGGGTTCAACTTTAACCATTCTAATGCTGAGCTGGGGGGAAATTCTCATGAGAAACCAAATGTTCTTGCTGAAGAAACATTTTACACCACTCATTTTTCTGGTTTCTGTCTAAATAGCCCCCATTATTTCCTGTGCCTTAAATGGTCCTTGTAATCATGTATATAAACATTTTTTTGTCAAATGTGTATCTTCCTTCTCAAATCAAGAACTTGATAGTATTAAAGCACTGATATGCTGCAGATATTAGTTTCAAGGTCTTAACATATTTAACATAATAAAAGAATCTGAACAGTTTGTTCCAGTGTTGTCCTTTTAGCACCGTATTGTTTTTTGACTACATGAAGTATTGCACAGTACCCTAACTGCAGAAGGTCTGAGATAAATTACACCACTTGAACTTTTAATATATTTACTAAGGCAGTAGCTTGAAGGAAAGTTCATAGAAGCAAATCTATTAGGTAAATTAGGGTTGTAACTTTTTGGCAGCTTCATTTAAAATATTAGTCAAAATTAGTGAAGCAATTTAGTCCCATTCAAAATTATGCAAGACCAATATGCAAAGGGAAGAGAGAGCTTTAGAAATGTAGAACAATTACTATTTGAATACATATGTATTTAAATAAATGCACCACAGAGAGACCAGCCAATCACAGCTGGTTATTCTACAGTGTAGGCTGGCTTTGATCTCCATGTTCCACGTATTTCTTTCCTTATTTCAACAGAACTTTTGACTTTTTCTCTGCCAAAGCATCTAAATGGCTGACTTCAGAGCAAACTTTTTCTTTTCTTTTCCACATGCTGATACTTGAATCAGGAAATATTATTCTGAAATTATGTTATATTTGTGTAGGACACAATCCTTCCTTACCTCTGTACGCTGTGTTAAAAACAGATTAGTAAAATTGTTTGATCATCCATGCTGAGTTCCTGGCAACAGCCTGTCATACTGTAAAGATAACTTTTCACTGAGTATCTCTCCCATAAGTGTATTAGGAAGACAGGATTAAAAAATACATAGAATTGTGTTCAGGAGTAATAATTTCTTCATGTTTATGTCCAGTCTACATGACCTGAAGGTCCACTCTAAAGGCTTGGTATTCAGCAGCAAGAAGAAGCAGCAAAAAAATTATCCAGGGCAGGCTATATCCTGAATTTGGTGGAAGATTCCTCAGTTAGCATTTCCCCTTGGAGAAAAGCCTTTTTACTGTAGTGGTTGAAAATGAGCCAGGTATGCTTTCAGTGGGTACTTGAATTAAATTATCACCATCCAGAGGGCTGATTCAGGTGAACAGACAACACAAAGTTTTCAGATAGTTAAACACACACTTAGCCCTACATCTTAGAGCTCCCAAGTTTAAGGAGCAGATTATACACCTGATCTTTCACCGTGCTACAGAACTGAACCCCGGGGGTTTAGAACTGTGGGGGAACAAGATTTCTCTGTGCTATTTCTCCTCAAAATGTTTTCCAGAACATTGTGCCTACCTGTCGAAGAATGACAAAAGTGCTTAAAATTGACCTTGAGTCAAACAAAGAGAAAAAAAAAGAAGATTTAATTTTTAGTCAAGAACCAAGTTTAATCAATTATTTTAATAGGATTAATTTAAGAGAGTCTCATGAGCAATCTTCTGCTATATTTAGGGCTACCATGTCATTTGTGTAACATGGAAAATCAAAGAATAGAGAGGAAAAGGTAAAATAAAAATCAGGCAAATCCATAATCCAATATCTAAGAAATGAGGCAAACAATAAGCTTCCTCTTATTTGAAGTGAGAGGTTAAGCCTACAAGAAAACAAAAACCAGAAGTTCTTTTGAAAACCTTAACTTTATGTTTCAAATGTAATTCTAATAAAAGCAGGGTATGCTGAGTAATAGCACAGTGGTCTGCTGAGGGTGACAGCTGCTGAGACCTGTGATGTTTTTGCATTGAAGATGGAAAACCTCAACTGTTGAAATGGAAAATTTTTAATTAGTATTAAATTGACAGCAGTTTTTTGGCTATCCACAGTAAATTATTTCTGCAAACACTTTCAGCATTGGGAAGAACATTTGAGAGACGAGTGATTAGTTATGAGTGACTTCCAGAGATTTCAAAGTGCAAGACCTGAATGTTTTCTGAGCCACAGCCGCTGTGAGCTGACAGTAGCAGCTGTAAAGTGGCCAGGGCAGAGAACCACAGCTTTCCAGAGCTCTGGAAAATGCCAAGAGCTGGTGCACAGAGCCCGGTTAAGCCATGGCAGTCAGAGAGATATCAGACAGGAATGAATTACTCAAACATCTTGGCTCTGCAGGCTTAGAGAATAAAGCCCAGGACCAAAAATAAAACTATCCAAGGGTGTAACTTCACTGAAGACTGCAATGGACCGCACCGATATCTGAGGCAGTTTGAAAGCAGTGAGCTTTCAGGGGACCAAATTAACTCATGCACAGCTTTGTGCTTTCATATACAACTAGCTTAGCATGTGAGCACACTCTCAGACATTTTGTCATAGCTGCTTTAGTTTATGAGGTTTAAACTAAGGCATATAATCTTATAATTGGGATGTGCTGCATGCTTAGGGACCAATAGACATCCATTCTGGTTGTAGCAGTCATGGCAGAAGCTCCTGTGTTCAGTCAAAAATGAGCTGGATACCTTCAGCAATTTAAATAATAAGTCTTCATTAATCCATCTCATTTTCTAGAATGGTTTAGGAAATGATCACACGAGGGAGGTTGATGTTATCATTAGTATACCTAGCCTGACAGACAAGAAAGGGTTTAAAGATTCCTTGGAGAGACAAATGTTGCATGCAAATTTGTGCCTGACAGAGCTGCCAGAACCAGCTTTCTAAGCAGAGCAGAGGACACAGCAAAGCACTCAAGAAACAAGGGCCACTGCCAGTGACAAAGTTCTTGAGAAGCTGAAGGAGTGAGAGGCCTGTGAGAGTAATCACAACAGAAAGTTTTCTTCCACCCACTCCAAGAATGACAGTGGTGCAAGTTCTCTCACAGTGACAGTGGTGAGGCCCTGGCATAGGCTGCTCAGAGAGTTCCCATCCCTGGAAGTGTTCAAGGCCAGGTTGGATGGGGCTCTGAGCAACTGGTCTGGTGGAAGGTGTCCCTGACCGTAGCAGGGGAGTTGGAATGAGGTGATCTTGAAGGTCCCTTCCAACCAAGCCATTCTATGACTCTGTGATTCTCTTTGAGCTGATTGTGGGTGTCAACAGTTGCCAGCACCACAACTAAAAAGGTTCATGCTCTCATTCTCCAGAGATAAGTTTTAGCTGAAATTGACTGTCTGCCATAGAGACTTGGGAAACAGTACTTTAAAGAACAATATTCAGCCACAGAAACATGATTTGCAAGTTAAATGCAAACCTAGGAACATTTTGGTGGCTGCAGGCACACTCACCCACTTAAAAAACTGGGCTGTGGTTCAAGGTCCAGAGTCAGATTTTACATGAATCAAGCAGATAAAAAAAACAACACTAAACACAGAATACAGACTTTGTTTGTCAAACCTGCTCTTACAAACAAGTTTTTTACAAAATCTAATTAAAACAATTTACATACTGTGCCCAGTATTCTGTCTTTACTGATAATCTTTATCAAGCTCAAACTGAGGGCTGCTCTTAATGTCAGATGGATGCTTGAAGAGACTGGAGTGGTCATTTTTAAAATGTCATTGGAAAATTATAAAATGAGCAAAGGAAATTCATTTAGGGATGGAAAACGCTAAGAAAAGGGTACAGAGATTTGTCCTGATCCTAAACAAATTAATTCATCAAGGAAGTGGTAAGACTTGTCATATGATACAGCAAGTACTTGTTCCCAATGCAAAGGAGAAACAAGCTTGCATGTCCTGGCTGGAAAGGAAAATCTACAGTCAGCAGTCCCTTATCCTAGATGTCTATAGAGAGTCTTTTCATTTTCCTGGTACAGTGTTGCTAGAAAAGATAACAGCTCAGAAAGATGACATCCCAAATTTGAACCCTTATGCCAGGCCTGGCATACCTGATACAGGAATGTCTGACATTTGTCAGGGCCCTGTTTAACCACTCTGTTCTGAAATACAAGTTTAGTCATACAATCATAACCTCCATCATTTCCAGCCTCTACAGGCCAGCAGAAAAATGATAAAGAATACACAGGAATGGATGCCAAGTCTGATTTGTATCTGTGCTGTTAATAATGGAGTGGTAGCATTGTAACATGACTTGTTACTTGCTTACATTTTATTCAACTGAAAACTGAAAACAAGAGTGCCTGCTCTTGAGTGCTTACCAGGAATTCATGTCGAAGCCACAGCAATCAGCAGACACACAGGAAAAAATATGAGGTGGGGGAAGGTAAAAGGGAAGCATAATCTGGGATACCAGGAGCTGTCACCATTTTGTAAGAAACAACTGTGGGAATGCCTATAATGAAGAGAAATGACTGCAAACAGCAATAATGTTGTAAGAAACATCCTGTGGCCAGACACAAACTTGACACTCCAGGTGGACAGATGCAGGGGAATACGTGACACTTTCTCCAAAGGAGAAGTACCAGCACTGCCATTTCACCTGAGAAATTCTGACAGCCAACAGCTGCAGCTGGTTGAGATGAACTCGTTTCAGGACATGGCGCAAGTGGAGCTAACAGACTTGCTGCCATCTGAAAGCAAGAGTATTGATACTCTGGGAGATAGTTCCAATTCCATGAATCAGTGCAGAGTACCTCAGAGACTAACTGAACATGTGCTTGTTCATTAAGTTAGATTAAGTTAGGAACTGAACTTCCTTATTATGTTAATGTTTAATTTCAAGATGCAGAGGGAAGTTGCTGAGAACCTTGTCTTTAAGAGGTTCTGGCTTGAACCAGTTGTTAAATACGAGCTACAAATTGCACTGCTCTTGTTAGGAGCTCACACTCCAAGCCAGACAGATCCCTATCAAACTCCATGGTGCTTGCTGGTTCCAGAACACGGAAATATTGAGGAGACATTTTTTCATTTCTCTGAAAGCCAGACAAGGAAAAAAATACCTTTCTCATTACTTTTTAAAAAGCTAGTAATCTTCTCCTTTTCTTTCAGGGCATCTATTACTATATTAACAGAAGAGTTTAAAGCATCCCCCTTTGAAAGATCAAAGGAAAAAAATCTCTATTTTTTTTTTAAGGGAAGCTTGCTGGAGCTCCTTACTACCTCCCCAGCATATCCAGAGTGATTATGCCTCAGAAATGTCTCTATCTGTTGACTGTCTGTAAAGGAAGCCCAGACAATTAGCTCAGATGGAGACCATTAAGGCCTAAAGTTAATGAGATGATTTGTATATGATTCTTTGTTAGAAACCCACAGGATGAGAAAACAGAATTGACCACTGCTTGTCAAAATCTTCCTTTACCTGACCGGCTGGGCACTGGCTGTATCTATACAGCAGAGGCAAACCAAGTGCCTTTCCCTGAATATAATTCATTCCTGCCTTCCACATCCTTGAGCTGACATGCTTCTGGACAGATACAGCTACTCTGGGCCACATCTGCTCTCTGATTATCTTCATACTTCCAGTCAAAGACACCAAAGGAAGGACAGCACAACCCCAAGCAAGCCTCTTAGTTCTATGAGTCACAGCTTTTCCACTTATGGTAGGATTTACCCACTGATCTGACAATTACTATAAATAAGTACTTAGCAGTTAGAAGATTTTTAGACAGCATCTCCTTTCTTCTGAAAGGAGAAAACACTTGGCCCTGTCCAGCTCTTGTTTGAAATAATCAATTATTATGACTGAACTCAAGCTTCCAGTCTGAGAGTCCTTTACTGACATCTGTAATGACTGAGCACAGCTGAAGCCTGTGAGTGTGGAGCACAAAATGGACACCATGGCACTGGAAAATCCTCAAAGAGAACTCAAACAGCAAGGGAGTCTGAGGGATCTGAATGGTGACAGCATGGGAAGGACACCAGTGCACATTTCTGTTTTGGGCTGGCCTCAGAGATGCTTCTCTGTCCCTGCGCCTCTTACAGGACAGAGGTTTGGGTGGACTGTCAAGTACATGTGTTACTTCTGGTTATTTTCCTCCCAGAAAAATTAATTATTCCTAAGTTTTCTTAAGCTACTGTAAGAATATAATCCTCAGAACTTAGTTCCGCTAGATTCTTTTGTATTCCTTGTGCAAAGAACATCACCAGCATCAGACAGAGCTTCTGATTAGGAGTCATCACGCATAAGATGAGGTTAGAACAGGCATTTGCAGCTCTTTAGAGAGTGTTTACATATTTCCGATATCCTTGGTTTTCCTCTGCTTCTATGATAACATATTTTACACTGGTGAAGGAGCAGAGATGTGGCTGATGATGCTGTACACCTGTAGCTGAGAGAAGATTGAGGGCAAGTCTTGTCTCCAGATTAGCATTGATGGCCAAAAAAGCCCTGAAGCTGAGCACATTGGCCTGATGTAAAAACACTGAGCAAAGTGTCACTGGGGACCACACTTCACTACAACATAAATAACAATTTTCTCACCTATGTGTCACTCTCCTGTCCTTACATCAAGATCCTTCTCCCACTTCTTCCCACCTTCTGTTATACTCTCCACCGATGTTCCAATAGTGAGAGCAAATAGGGCAGCAATCACAAAAATAGTCTTGTACTTAGCACACAAGGGCCTTTTCCCAAGGAAAAAAAAATTGCCTTTGTGGAAGCATTTTTTCCTTTCAAATGAAAAGGTCCCAAGCTACTCACAGAAGTCTCTGCTGAGATTTGGGCCATGTGCACTGCACAGGTGATCATCAAGGGAGAATGCCTTGAATTTCTTCAGAACAAGGGAGAGTCCATAGAGGGAGTGAGCAGAGAGATCTAAGTACTGGTTTTAGAGAGAGCTGTTATAAAGCGTGGCAGTCTTTTTCTGTCTCTGCTGTCTCCAAACTTCACTTTCACAACAGCTTTTCAGCTACAGCCAGAGTGCCAGGCTCCCAGCACAATGTGAATGCTGTGGACACTGCCAGGGATGAGGATGCCCATGGCCAGTCCCCTTGGATGGCTGTCACAGTGCTGCTGCCAACATAAGCCAGAGGAAGAACAGGCATTTTTCTCCCAGTTTTTCCCTCTGAGAGACCTGAACAGAATTTCATGGGGCATGGAAAACCTTACACCTTTGCCCTCCAGGAGTTTTTCTCCTGCTAAATTTCAAAGATCTGTTGCAAATCATCTGTGGCTTGGATTCCTGCAGGTAAAAAGTTTACAAGATTTTTTCTCTATGGTAACTTGGCCAGTCTGAATCAGGAAGTCAACACCAACTCTTTCCATTGCAGGTGGTTTTGCTCTTGAAGTATAAAAAAACCTTGAAGTTTGGGTGTGAATAATCATGTAGTCTCAGCAGTATTACTACATTAAAGGAATGCATAAGAGGGAGAAGGAAGTGGGAAGTAACTAAATGGTCAGGCAGAGAGTGTTCACTCTTCTGTGAAGGTATTCCCCATCTGAAAAAAAAGTAGGCTGAGCAAACCAGGAGAAAAAGAAAAAAGCTGGATGACAAAGAGGGAGATGACATACTTAGTAAATAATTATTTACAGAATTAGTATTCTCTTCTAAAGTCATAAAATGCAGGAAGCTTAGCTTACCCTGAGGCTATAGGATAAGTGGTAAATCCATAGCTGTGTCTTGGAAGCTTCAACTGTAAACCTTGTCAGCTTTTGTATTGCATTACTTCACATTAATAGAATAATGATCTGGGAAATGCAGTAAGAAAAATTAGGTATCTTAAATCTCATAAATAGAGTTTGGAAAATAAATTGGTGGCAGAATGGGGACAAAATAAAGGACAAAGTTTGGAATGAAAAATGAAATACAAAATAAAACTGAGGCTGAGAACATAAGAAATGCCCTAATGGGTTCACCATTCTTCCCTCCTTACCCAAGAGGGAAAACTGAGATCAATAACCTTCCTGGGTAAGGATATTATTTGAATTCTAGGTATGCTGAGTCTTGGGATTCACCGGAATGTGGAGAAGCTGACTGCATAATTTATAGTGAAAACTGAATTTACACCTTTGAAAATGAGAACAGAGTGGTGGAAGTAGGAGACAGCTTTGAAAGTGCATGAAAGCCTGGTCACAACTTGCAACCCTTCCACTTCCCCAGCACCTACTGCTGTTGTACCAGGCCCTCTCCACGGCACACCCCTGCCTGTTCCATCCAGGGGTTTTCATAATGATGTGTCATTCCTGAAATGCTTTAATTCCTTTTTCAACCTCCTGATATTATTGGTGTCCACAGCTTCCTGTGGCAGCAAGTTCTCAAAAAGTTTGCTATCCAGTGTGTGTGTATAATATTTTCTTGAAACTAGGGTCTGTCTTAAAGTACCGTCCTACTTGCTTTATGGATCATCCCTTAGTTTCAGTAGTGCAGGGTTTGAACAACAATTCTGTTTTCACCTTCATGCTTTTGTAAACCTTAAGTAAACCTACCTCAGGTGTCTTCTCTGCAAATTGACAAGTCCCAGACTTTTGCCCTGTCCTTGCAAGGCAGCTGGCTCACCCCTGGGTTGTTTTTGTTGCCATTCTCTCTCTGTTCCTTTGCAAACTCTTTTGCCATCCTCCTGGAGATGGGGAGGCTTAAAATGTCCCAGCCCTCCAGCTGTGGATGCACTAGAGTTTTATGTAGAGACAAAATGAAACCTTCTGTCTTTTCTTCATGTCTCTCCTGACACACGCAATACTGCCTTGGCTTTTTTTTTTTTTTTTTTTTTTGACTGTCACTGCACCCTGCAGCAGTGGTTTGAGAAAACTGCCTGGCTGAGTCTGAAGGATCTTTCCAGAACTGCAACCACCAGTTCCAAATTCAGCATCCAGTAGGAATGAGGATTTCCTCTCAATTAAGTATTTATCTACACCAAAGCCCCTCTGGGCATTTGCTCTGCTTTGTAAGGCCCTTCTGGAGTTTCTATTATGGTGGCACCTGTCTAGTCAAAAGAGCTTAATAATCTTGTACAAAAGACAGGAGAGTGAGAAATGCAAAAAAGAAGGAAAGAAAGACATGAAAGGAAAATAAAAAGGTAATTATTTTTCATTTGTTTGTGCTAGTACTTAGCATTTTGATATCATCTTTATAATGTGATTTTTAATTCTTTTTCTATATAGGTGCATGACTAGCATACGGTTGCAAATGATGAAAAGATAACTGGAATTTTCAGTTGGTTTTATTACCTGGTTTTAAGCCCTCTAAGACATTTTTAATTTAAAAAAAGTTTCAATAAAAGCATCCTGGAGAGATTTCCTCTACAGTTCTTATAATTTAATCAATACTCATCAATGAAGAAAAGCTGGGGAGGAAAGAAATAAACACCTCCAGTAATGCAATCAAGACACAGCTACAAGCAAGGGGGTAATCAGCAGAATGGCAAGGAATAGCTAAAGAAACGCCATTAAATAAGGGTTTGTGCAATTTTAAAGTATTCCCCTCTCTTTTGATGTCACCTATTCTTACCTGGGACTGTTTCACCTTTGGAAGTCGATTTTGAAAGGTGACTTGTGATACTTCTGACAGTATCAGATTGGGTCAGCTTTGGTTTAATTTACTCCCCACCTTCAGTAGCATTACCATTATTTCTGTTTAATTATGAGCACAGTCTAATTACAGATGAGGAAAGTGACTTTTTCCCTTGACCAAGACCTGTCTGGTTACTGGGCCTGGGTCAGTGTGAGCCGAGTGTCAGAGGAAGGGGATGTGGTCACCATGTCTCAAGGGCAGTGAAAGCAAATTCCTCATTCCAAAGAGGCACCTCTCAGCCTGCTCCCCAAGGAAATGAGCTTTTGCCATGTTCACAGTACACGTAACTTTCCCAAGAACTTTTGAACCTGGTGGTCAATTCCAACAGAATTACTTGGGGGCAAGGTACAGATCCCTGAGATAAGCTCCAACTGCCTTTTGAAGAAAAGTGGCTGCAGAAAAGAGACTTGGTGGTGGCTTCAGTGAAGAAAGGTGGCAGTGAGAGTCTCCTTCTAATTGAGCAATGGAGAATTGACGCTGCGAAGGAACTTAAAAACAACTCCACTGGGGGAAAAATGCAGTTGGAGATTTATCTTCCCAGACAAACATCAGTCACCTGTTAAGACAAGCATTCGTGGGAAACCTGGCCTCCTTAATTACAGTGTGGCACAACTTGTGTGCTACACCTGAGCTCTGCAGCTGCAGCCCGCCCTGCCACATGGTAGATTCCAAGCTGATTAAATTATAGACTTCTGCAAGAAGTCATCCAGACCTATTCCAGGTCAGCTGATGGCTTTTTAGGGCTCTTTTCACTGACAGTTTTTACAAAGACTGAAAATGTCTGTGCCTGCTGTGATCAAAACACTTTTCATTTCAACCAAAAAATATTTCTACTGCCCCAAGTATGATCTATTTTCAGCTCATAGAACTTGCACACCTAAACAATATGGCAGTTTGTCAGAAACCTGGTAGGTCTTCAATATTCTCTCTCACAAGATCCTAACAGCTGATGCTCATCTTCACTGTAATTCTCAAACTTTCTAAGAAGGAGGGAATTAATACCTGAGTTACAGATCAAAGTACCCAGGACCCTGTTATAATTGGAATCTGAGGAACAGGATTTGGTGCTTCCTATACCTGTGGGATAACAGAATGCCGTCGAACCATTGAAATTTCTTGTTCTTTGTCATCATGTACCCTTTACATCAAACTTTTAAATGAAAACACCAAAAAGACTCTTTGGATAACTGATAACTACTGTTCCAAAACCAACTTTTGAACAACTTACCTGCCCTGTGATTAACACTGTTCAGACTGTATGTGTAAACCCTGAAAAGACCCCGGCAAATAAAACTTGAAAACCCCACAAAATTTTAAGAAGTAAGTTTCTAGTGCCCAAGCCCACACTCACCTACTCCTTAGGATTTTTTGAATGCAATAGTGGTTAACCTAAGTATATACAGCCTTAACCAGCCTGTCCAGAATATGGCAGACAGGCAGCTCAAACATGTGCAGTGCTTTGGGGAAGGCTACCAGGGGTTGTAAGGGCATTTCCTCATGTGAACACTCAGCATCCTTCTCTTGCTCCTTCCTGATCAAAAAATCCCTCTCCCAGCTCTGAAATGCCTGATGCCCTTATCTGTTTTCAGACCATTACCTTGCCAGTAAATCATTTCAGGTCTCAAATGCAAAGTTTCTTCAGCTCGTATGTCAAACATTATGGTTGCACATTTTTTGATGAGATGTTAGATGTACATATTTCAGAATTATTAATTTAATCCCAGAACCTCTAAGGACCCATACTGGATATACATGGTGAAAATCAAGAATGCCTGCTGGTGAAAAGGAATGACTACTTTTGAACTTATGGCTGGAATTTCTGATCACAAACATACCTGTAAATGCTTTGCTTGGATTATCATGCTACTGGGTCCTGGCTGTTGGCAGACTAGTGCTCATATTTTCCTGAGCCCATTCAATTTGAAACAGGGTTACAGCACAGTTCTCAATTGTTCCAGTAACTGCTGATGCAGTGGTATCCCTGCTGCGTTTGCTGGCTCACTACACAACATTTTATGATCCAGATCTGCACACAAATCCTGCTTCAGACAGATTCTTCCCACGCAACTCCAACGGGAGGCAGTGCCCTTGTTCACTCTCCCCCTGTACTGAGTGTGGACAACTGACACCTTTGATGGATCCACCTTGCTTCTTGTGGGCCCAGTGAATGCTGTGGCTGCTCCAGCAAGCCCATTCTTTGCTCAAGGAGGGAAACAAACAAAAACCAAACAAAAAAGATATAGGAAGCCCAGCCCATCAGATAAAAAAGCAGCCACTACCCTCCTTCCTGGAAGGTAGCAGGACCCCTCAAGCAGGCCAGATGCCTACTGGCATTCCCTGGATCCAGGGAATGGCCCACCTCTCTTCAGCAAAAGCCCATTTTTGTTCAGTGTCTTCCAAGAACTTCCTTCCCAGGACCACAACTAACCCCCAACCTGTGCCCCAGGATCTTGTCTCTTTGCAGAAAGCCACATTTATGTTCTGCCTATCCCCAAAACCCACCCAAGTGTCCTCTGAAATTCTTAAAGGGTTTGCTCTATTATAAGATTTTGGCACAACGGCCCCCATATATTATGCCTGGTAAATGTTTATTCAGTTTAAGCTGTCACACCTGGGCAACGCGGCCTGGTGTGACACCAAGCACTCACATCCAGAGGAAGGCAACACCTCCATCAGGGGATGCTGCTGGAGCAGCCAAAGCATTTGCCCCATCACCAGCAATTTTCCTCCTTGTGCACTTTTTAAATTGTTTTTTATGTTAACTTCTCACGATGGGTTTGCAGACAATTTCAGCTCAAAGCATAAGTGAACACTCAGCCATATTCTAAAAATTCTCACTGAGTGACCTGTGTGGGACTCAGCCTTGTGGGCCTGCAAAAGGAAAAAATGGGTGCCCACGTTTAGCTGTGTGAAATTTAGAGAACAGTTTAAATATATCAGCTTTTTGTTTGCAGTCCAAAGAGCAGATGGTGGTTTAAATATTTTTTAAAGGTTTGTATGGTGGGATGGAGCACAGACCCACAGGAATGTCTCTCACCCTGTAAGACAGCACTGCGCAGTGATGTAATTATTAGACATAATTAATTAGACATAATTATTTTTAGTTTTTCTTGATTTTTTTTTTCAGTTTTGTCTGGAGACAGGAACAAGGTAAAGCGTTGTCAGCTCTACGTTTTGAAGCCAACCTTTAAACCATTTCATCAGATAATTCTGCTCTGACAGTTTTCTTCTCTGTCTGGGGAACAATTCCGTAATTTACCTCTGCTAATGAGTTTTAAGAAGTTGCATGTGCGCTAATGTACCTTGACAGAAATAAATACTTCCTGTGCACTGCAAGAGTTCCTGACTAATTCCTTCAAGAGAGCTTTGCTTTCTTCCACCAACCAGCCAAGCCTTCAAAAACTTGGAAAAGCACACATGTGCAACGTGTTAAAAACCATGGAACAATGACTCAGGTAGGCACTCAGGTGTTTTAAAATCCCCCCGATGTCTCGCACGTTGTTTTCACGCGGCTGTTGCAGAAACCACAGCCACCGGTGACTGGGACGGCCGGAGAGCGGCCGCAGGCGCACCCCGAAAAGGTGAATTCACTGCTCTCAGGGATAAAAGAGCGGTTTTGCTATTTCCCAATAACAAAGACGGTTCATATCGCGCTGCAGAAAATACTTACATCCTGTTGGAACATACAGAATGAAAAATAAAGCACTGGACAAAGCTGCACAAGCCTCTGTTTGCACAGAGGTTCTTTATTACCACAGCCCGGTTCGTGCAAACGCGGGTGCGCGGCCTCTCGCCCACCTGCGCGGGGTCCCTGCCGCGGGCGCTCCAGCCGCGAGGGCGATGGGGGCGATGGCAGTGACGGGGGCGATGATAGGGGCGATGATAAGGGCGATGATAATGGCGATAATGGCGATAAGGGCCAT
>VXBQ01001381.1:118877-148072 GCA_013400175.1 Phainopepla nitens
ATGCTCCGCCCGGGACCCACCTGAGCCGCCGCCGCCGGCGGGTCCGTGCGGGGTCCGTGCGGGGTCCGGGTCCCCCCCCGGGGCCGGTGCCCACCGGCCTCGTCACACGGGAGGCGGAAAGGGGAGAAGTGACCCCATGTTTCCTCAGCCACCATGATTAACCACCTCGCCATCGCTCAGCCTGGCTGCAGCAAGCGGCAACCACTTCCCACCCCTTTTCTTCTCCTCCCCCCGATATCCCATTCCTGGCACACCCATCAAGGATTGCCTCTTGGGGAAGGGAAAGGGAAGGTAGCTCTCCGTAGATCCACCTATTCACTGGGTGTCTGCATATTTGTGCGCCAGGTGTTGGGTTTTCCTCTTCGTTGCTGCACAGTAATCAGCTGGGTAGTGGCGCTCGGGTAGTGCTCGGTTCTCGTCCACATCCATCACTCTCGTTCGTGTGGAAATGGAGATGTACAAGGCAGGAGGAGTGCTTGGCCTTTTGAGTCTTATTATGCAACTGCTGTTAAACCGATGCTCGAGGCTTGTGTGAAACCTGGGAGTTGAGGCAGTGGCTGGCGTTCCCCAACTGCTGTTTCGGGTTACCGCTGTTGGATGAAAATGACAATTCGAGTCACCAAGAAAATGCAGAGACTCCCCCAAATCAGATGGTGATAAAGAATTAAACCTGAGCTCCATTCTCCCCTGCCCCCATATTTCTGTGACTGCTCAGTTTTGAAATCCTTTATTTCTTCATCGTCTTTCATGTATTTTCTGTAGTTGTGTCTGTTGCAAAAAGGACACGAAAGATACAGTGATACTGACACTGCCTAATTTTCTGTGTGTCTGATTCCGAAGCTGAGATTGCGCTGCAAGCCTTAGTAGTGACACTGTTCAGTGTGCTTGGAGTTTTTTCTTCATGACAATGGATTTTATGAGAATAATTGACCGTGTTTTGGTTATAAACAAAGAATGTTTCCTGCATGTATTCTCTTGCCCGCTCTCCACCCCTGTGCTTTTCGGTGTATATGGAGTGCTGTCTGCTTTCAAAGCCAGGGCTAAAAATATTCTAGAATTAATCTTTTCTCAGGATTATACTGAAATGCTGGTCTTGGACATAGCAGGTGGCTTTGTTGTCAGCAGAAGTTTCAGCACTCAGTTCTGTCGTTTCACAAGACACTACCACCTTGCTCCTAACACAACTTTTAAAAATATTAAGCTCCAATGGCCTTGTTTGCCATCACAAATGGTGTGCGATTGCTTTAACTTGATGCTGGTGAGGAGCTTCTGTAGGAGCAAAACTCTTGTTAATGAAGGTGTTTTGAAGACAATTTTGGCACTCTCCTTTCACAAGTGGTTTTATGCTAACCGCTGCAGTTCACACTCGGTTTTATTCCTGCCCGATTGCCTTTAGAAGGAAGGTGCAGTGCTTATGCATGACCGCACACCCTTTCGGAGGATGGATGATTCACAGGAGGCCAGATGTTTGCACATCTCCGCTGACTTTTTGTTCTGTGGCCGGAGAATTTCGAAGGGAGAGCTCAAAACCGGTGGATTAGGTGTTAGCCGCAGAAGTTCCACACCAGATTTAGGTAGTACAGAGAGTGTTGTGATGTAACTAGATCTAACAGATAAATATTGAATCACAGTAGCATGATGATGCCAAGAGCACTGTAGCAAAAACAGGGTGTATCACTGAAAATAGCAGCAGTGGTGGTGTGGAGGGCTGATAGCTGGTTGTGATTACTCAGGCTTTTCCGCACAGATGTCAAGTCAGTCGTCTAAACAACCAAACATTTTAAATAAGTACACAGCTTTCATGTGCAATTTATGAGTGGTATTCCTTTTTCTTTGCAATTCTACGCAGGTAAATTCCGGGGGACTAGAGGTGAAGCATCTTTATTTAGCTTACAGATTCTGGGTACAACCTTGCCTGTCCGTAAGAAACTTGAGGAAATCTGCTGCAAATCTGCTTTGAATTGCTACATATGCATCTGACCAAACATCTTTCAGTGAAACACACACTAAACGTCTGCATGTTCCTGGGATTTGTTATTGATTGATACAGTGATTTAGTTCTTGCAAGTAGCACGTCTGGCTCTGATTTGCATTTCGGACACATGAAATAGTAAAATATGTAATTTATCTTTTCTAAATAGGTAGTTACCACTGTCACTTAGGGTGGTAAAAGGTATTTTCATAAAAGGTGTGGGAAAAAGGTCTTTGCCTGTAAAATGTCTGAGTGTTTAGTCAAAGTTCCCATACAATTTACTAGAGAAATCAGGAGATACTTTCTTGGCTGACAGTAGACAGTCTAATTTGTTGAGGAATATTCTGATCTTTAGGATAAGCTTTAAACACTTCTAAATACAACAAACTGATAAGACTGACTTTGAGTAAATGCAGCAATAATAGCTTTTGGTGAGAAACAATTACAGGGCAATAGTATACGAATGAATTGATGGGAATGACAATGATAAACTGTTTATTATGTGACATTTAGTGTGTTTAAGTTCTGCAAGCATGCATTTTTCATTTTTAAGGGGTGTGGGTGGAAAGAAAGGCCAGGAGGGATTGAGAGAAATTCTAGTTCATGTTTTTCTTAGAAAAAAAATGTTAGGGGAAATCTTATTTCGCATATATTTCCAGTATACCTTTCCAGTGCTGAAAGCTATATGAAAATATAAATTGGAATAACAATCCCAATTTCTCATTTAACTTTTTCAAGTGGCATTTATGACACTAACATTAGTCATGCATTTTTACTTAACCAGATGTGTTATGTTTGAGGTTACTGTCTCTTTGACTTGGCTAACACAAACATTCTTCAGCAAGAAATAAATTGAAGAGTTCTTTGTTAGCCTTCAAAAACGTGTTAACATATCTTAGGATAAGAAGAATACAGGTGTGCCATATTTTTTTCAAACTTGCTTCCAGGTGGCTTTGAAAAGATTCTCCCTGTGTATTGGTTGACATCTGAAATCTTTGAGGCTGTTACTGTATGGTTTAGACCATGTGTTTGATTGACAGCTCACAGATAGTACTGCTAAGTGTACTTGTTTATTTTTTATTAGAATTTTCATTCAAAATGCTTTGAGTAGTTTCTAAAATGTAGTAGGTGTAAAATTGAAACATCTTGGCTACTCATCCGAGGTGCAAATTGTTCTGAGTTTACCATAGGAGCTCCACATACACATAGCAGGAATTTTTCTTTATGCCAAGGAGAGAATGCCTGTCTTTAGGTAGGTGTTGAATCTCGAAGAGTGTGGCAAGGTTTTTATGATAGAGCTTTGTTCCGCAAGGACTTCATTTTAAATTATCTGGTTTTACGTTTCTGTAACTCTTAAGATCCATATCAGTTTATGTTAGCATTAGAGGAGAACCATAAAGATTGTATGACCTTTCTAACAGTAGGACTGGAGGTCGCTTAAAATTTCTCCAAATGTTTAAGTTGTAAATACAGGGAGATATAGATGATAGGCATTTATTTGTGTTTAAAAGGGCTTTGGTCACAATTGAAGTCATTAATTCTGGTTTGCATTGTGAAGAGCACTGCCAGCAGCTCAGGGAGGTGATCCTGCCCCTCTGCTCAGCCCTGGTGAGGATCACCTGCACTGCTGTGTCCACTTCTGGGCTCCTCAGCACAGCAGGGACATGGAGCTCCTGGAGCAGGTCCAGTGGAGGGTGACAAAGGTGATGGAGGGACTGGAGCATCTCAGTGAGGAAAGGCTGAGGGAGCTGGGCCTGTGCAGCCTCAGAAGAGAGGCTGAGAGGGGCCCTCAGCCCTGTGTGTCAGTGTCTGCAGGGAGGGCTCGGGGCATGGACCAGGCTCTGCTCCCTGGGGCCCAGCACTGGGACAGGAGGAACGGGCAGGAACTGATGGCTAGGAAGTTCCACCTGAACGTGAGGAAGGAATTCTTCACTGTGCAGAGACCAAGCACTGAACAGATTGTCCAGAGAGGGTGTGGATCCTCCGTCACTGGAGATATTCCAGACCGATATGGACACAATCCTGTGCCATGTGTGCTCTGGGATGAGCCTGCTTGAGCAGGGAGGTGGGACCAGGTGACCCACTGATGTCCCTTCCAGCCTTACCCATTCTGTGATACTAACAGTCACTTAAACTGTACATTTTTGTAATCTTTTTCTTCCATTTGTGGGCCAAATGTGCCATCACTGTGTGTGTAGTGGTGCAGTTGTTGGCATTTCTAGTACCAAAGTATAACATCATCTTTGGCGCTAATGCTGTCAGAGCTTTCAGGACGTTCTCTGCAACCTTGGTTAAGGCTAATCCCCTTCGTGAGGATTCTGGTTTTTCATGCCTCTTTCCTCTGTGATGGGATGAACCTCTCTGCTTGTGCCTTTCCATCTAGTAAAGAGTAGTTAAAGGGCAAGAGCCAGCAGGCATGGCTCCCTTCTCCCTTCTCCTTCCAGTCTGCCAACACTGCTGGAACACCACAGATGTGAGCTGAGGATGCAAAGTCATGGGACGGGGTTTGTTTGGTTTGGTTTGTTTTCATTAAAATTTGAAGGCTTCTAGCCCACTGAAGTCAGACAAGGGGTAGTGGTTGCAATTCGATCCTGAGTTCTTAGCTGGAGTTGGAGGTGCTTTAGATTTATGCCTCAGTCTGGGAGTGTTCGGGAAAAGGATGACAGAGCTCGTGGATTCCTTGTCCAAGAAATAAATAAAACTTTTAATAATTGTAATTATTGTGGTAACGAAACTATGTAGGGGTATTTTGATGGTTTCAGTGGTAGTGTTTTTCATTATTGCCTCCATTTTCACTCACAGGAATTAGAATGCTGTTGACTCTCAAACATACTTTTACTCTAGTACACTGCTGAGATTTTGCATTTCCTGTAAAACCAGTGCAAATAACTGATGGGTGTAATTAATGACAAATCAAATGAAAATGTGAAACAATTGTAGTATGTACTCACTGTTTGTAAAAGGGGAGGGGGAAGGGAACCTCTTTGGGATATGGCAACTGATTTGTCAAGTTTAGCTTTTGAGTTTTTTAGTGCTGTTTGAAACTCTCTGCTAATAAAACATTCTTGGCTGTTGTCTCTGTTACAGTATGTAAGCGTAACAGATTATAATAAACATTTGATTTAAGCATGAGGTCATAATGTGCATTGCTTCATGAAAATAGTGGCTGATTATTTGTAGTGTATAATTACTAGAGTGTATCCTTAGCTAAGTTATTCTGCTATGGATTTTAGCTGTAGTAGTGACCTGTTTTTACTTAAGAGGCTCTGCCTACTTAAGAGAAGCAGCTGAACACAGAATAGAATGAATAAACCTGGGTGCAGAGTACAGCATTTCAATCACTACTCTCTTTGTACAGCTTCTTCTAATATTGCCTTGATAACCAGCTTGTATATATCCTTGTGTATCTCCTTGTGTATATATCTCTTGTGTATATCCTTCTTGAGGAAGAATTCCTTCATGGAAAGGGTTGCTAAGCTTTGGAATGAGCTGCCCAGAGGGGTGGAGGAGTCACCATCCCTGGGGCTGTTGATGAGATGACTGGATGTGGCACTCAGTGCCACCCATGGCTCAGTTGGCAGGGCGGTGATCGGTCAGAGGTTGGAGTCGATGATCTTGGGGGTTTTTCCCAACATAAATCATTCTGTGATTCTTTTGATGTGAACAAGACAGCTGTAGTGATTTGGAAGATAAGGCTTGCTTAAGAGGAGAGTTTGGAGGAACTTGATCTGGGAAAATACAAGCTGAGAAAGATTGTGCAAGGGCTTTGCAAGTATGTTTATGAGTTTAAAAACCCAAGAGAAGGAAGCCTTGAAAATGAGCAAATCTAAGCAGCCTAGTCCTGTGTAATTTCAGCCTGAAAGCTTGAAGGTTTTAGACCAATTCACTACTCAGATTCTGGATCAGATGTCTGTGAGAAGTAGTGGGATGAAAAAAGTGACCTTGACTTGAAGATTTGCTAAGTTAAGAGTTTGATCTTTTTATTAAAACAGTATGAAGCTTTATTGCCTTCAGAAAAGTGGGGGCCAGGCTTCAGGACCCAAGTGATTCCTGATTCAATCTTTTGAATTTCAATTCAAACATAATACTTAAGATAAAATGCTTTAGGATAAAGAAATACTAGGGAAAGAAGAGAGACACATTTTATGTCAACAGCCACTCACCTACTTAGCCCTCTGTCTGATACACTGCACTTTTTTATAATCTTTCATACAGATGTCACTACAATGAAGGGTAATCAAGCATTATTAACCTCAATATGATGTTTCCAAAGATCACTTCTCAGAAACTTGTAGTCATATTAAATGTGTCATCTAAAGAATGATTTCAACCAGAAATGAGTGGTTGTTATAAGTAGGTATTTCATGCCGAATTGTGGAGCTGATCAAAAATAACTCTCGTGAATGGAGTATTTTCTTTTTAATGTGCAGCATGACTATCAGCATGGCCAGAACTATCATCCCTCCTTACCTGTTAAAAAAATTAGACTTAGCTCTTCAGATAGTGTAATAATCAGCTATTGCCACCAAAAGGACCCCAAGAAACTTTTCTTTTTCTTTGCCTACATCAGATAAGTGTGTAAGAGGATACCTTGGTAAGGCATCTAAAGCATGGGAAGAGAGCCTTGAGTTCAGCATGGCTGTAAACTGAACTGTGTGTTTTGTGTGCCAAGTTAGTACCTCCTCTTCATAAACTTCTGCTGCCTTCAGAATGGGTTACAGTGCTCCTTGGGAGCTGGCTGTTGGTGCAAGGAATGCTGCCCTTGTTGGAAACAGCAGTGCACAGCAAAACTGTGGCATTTCAGTTACCTTTGTGTTACTGGGTATTTAAGCTCCCTTTTACCAGTATCTTTTTCTGCAGGAGAAAACAGGGAAATAAAGTTCAAATAATTTTTGGAGCTTGACCATAAAAGACCTTTACATTGTAAAACGAGTTTATTTTTTTTGCTTCAATTTGTATGAGAAGCAAAGTCTTTCTGGAGATACTACTTTTGAAAAACTTTTACAGGATAAATTTAGGACTAAAAGGACTGAGGACTATTGCCTAATATATTCTGACAGGACAGAATTGAATGTCCCTTGGTTAACAAGTGCCTTGCTCTTTTACTTTCATCTCTTTTTTTCTAGAATAGGATAAGAAGGGGTAGCCACAAAGTTACTCCATACCTTCTGTCTTTTGTTGCAGTGTTGAAGGTGTTCTGGGGCTGTGCTTTCCTTCCAGGCTTGGGATTTGTCAGAATTCTTGTGTTGTCAATATTTTGCCAATTTCTGTATTGACTTAACTTTTTCAGAAGTCAGTAGTTAGAACATGTCTTCAGCACCTGAAAACATGTATAGTTGATGCATAATTCTTACAAAGTTCATTGTCTGATTAAGAAATTCTGAATATTTGCCTTCCACCAGGTATTCTAAGTAGTATTTGGTTCAATAGATTTTTACTTGGCTCCTTCACCTGTTTGTTTTGCTACACAATGGCATGTCACTGCTTGCGGCTACTCTGATTTTATTTTAACTAACATCTGCATTTTCTTTTCTGGACTATGTGGACATAAGCAATTATTCCTAGCATTTAATATTGAGTAAATTTCCTAGGATATGTGAACTTATAAGAAAGCTGTACAAAACTTTGCTCTGAACAGATTTTTTAGGAGTAAAAGCTGGAGTGTAAGTCCTGTACAGGCATTTACAGTGGTTCAAAATGTGTTCTGTTCAGTTATTGGGAGGCACTTTAAGGTAAGTTGCAAAACTAGTTTTATCTTATCAAAGTGTCAGTTCTGCTGCAGCTGAGATTAAGAAACCCTTAGAATTTCAAAGTGTGTCTTTCCTAGGGAGCACATTATTCTTAGGTAACTTGTGACTTCATATGAATTCAGTTACCAGAGTTTGGAAGGTAGCTGACTTTTGGAAATTTTTGATCCAAAGATCACTAGGAGTAAGGAAGGAAGTCTTAACTGTGAAGAGGTTGAGGCTTCTTAGATACAGTGATCTTTAAGATATTCAGAACTTCATGAAATCTTTTTCTAGATGTCTTGTTATGTGGGTCTGTGAAGTAGACATAACACCACCAAAAGGAAAAAAAAAAAAAAAAGAACTAAAGAACTTCTCCTAAAAGAAAGTTCAGCTTGTCATGACCATCTCAGAACTTAGGCATGTTCCTCTATCTTCTTTTTTCTCCCACTTTCATTTTGGGGAGAGGGTCTATGAGTGAAACCTTTGGCTGTGTCCTTGATGTTCCAGCTTAGAGAAGCCAGCCAGAGGAGTGTGTTACTGCTTTACTTCCACACTGCTCCTGGGAAATCCTGATAATCCAAATGGAGTTGTCAGCTGCCCACTTTCTCCTTTTTGTTTTGGCTCCAGATGTTGTTCCTGATACTGAACAGAGGGGAACAGTTCTGAACCGTGGGAAAGCAGTCATTTACACTCAATTAGAGGGATCAATACACCTGTAAATGGAAGGGATAGTGTAGAAGCAAGTGAAGTAATCTTATCTCCCTTCTTCCAACCACTCTACCACCCCCTTCCTTCTGGTTAGGAGAAGATGATGGAGAAGGTGGGGTTGAGGGTAGCCTGTGAAGATGACAGACAATTTAGGGAATTATATATTGAGTGACAGGATCTTGTCTACATAAGTAGTGATCTGAACTAGTAATTTTTCCTACAAAAGAGCTTTGTGGAGCTCTTTGTGTTTGCCAGGGTTGATCTTGACTCCAGCAGCAGCAGCTTAGTTGAGTTTGGGTGGGTTTAGAGCAGAGACCTGTCTGCTCAGCGCTGGTCTGGCTGCATGCAGAGCAGGAGCCAGGGTGGGAATTGAGGTGAAATCCTGCACCTTTGTGATCCTGCAGCCTCTGGAAGTATATCATAATTCGTGAAGGAGAGCTGTGACAAGTTGTAGCTGTGCTGGAGGTTGTGTAAACACGGCAGTAGTCGCCTTTCTCCTCTTTGGGTCCTGTGTGAGGGCATCTTGGTGACAGGAGCTGAATTAAGTTTGCTGCTGCTGGAAGAAGGAGGTGTTGCTCTCAGAGATCTTGCTCTCTTTATGTGCTTCCATGCCCCGAGTGATCCACCCTTCCCCTGTGCCAGCTTCTGTATTTATCTGATCTGTATGAGCCAGGTGCTCTACAAAAATACTCACTTGTTGGATGGTTATTCTGCTGTTTTCACTGGCTTGACCAGACCTACAGTGCAGTCAGAGCTTGCTCAAGGTAGAAGACTCAGGGGTGGAGAGAGATAAAGTGTGCAGGCATCTCTCCCCTCTTCTCATCTTTGACAACAGGGAATTACTAAGACCATATTATAAAATGCTTTGTTAGGGTTTTTTTTAAAAACATGTTTGGCTTTTTTTGTGTAATCAGGAAGTTAGCTTCCAAACCCTTTTCTGCAATAGTCCAGACAATGTTAAGGAAAGGGCAAGAAAAAAGAGAAACAGATTACTTTTTTTGAGGGGAAAGAAACGTTCTAAATTTACATGCAATTATTAACACATGCACACAAAAAGAAATCAGTAGGTTTTGTGGTCTTAATTTGTTTTTTCCTTCTTCCTATACACATAAACATTCTCTGTAATTAAAACCAAGCACTAACCTTACATCAGGACCTCACTTCATTCAGGATTTTAATTTGTGACACAGCCAATTAAAATTAGGAAGGCAACTAAGTCTGGGATTTTTGTTTGTTGAATATTTGAATTAATTCTTTGAAGCATAGTAGCTTCTGACATGGTTAGATGTTCCTCAAATGTGCATGTGCCTTATTGGGTCCTTCAGGACTTGAAATGTTCACAGTTGAATGTACTCCGAACAGCAAGCGTGCTTGATGTTTGTGAGTCATTCTAATCTTTATAGAAACCAAATCTGTTACTTCTGGTTCTGGTGTGATTGTGTGCAAAAGCTCTGATAGCACATTAAGGAATGTTCAAGAAATTAAAAACCACAGTTTTCCCAAGCCACCACTTTTCAGATTTTGTTTTGCTCTAAACTTAAATGTAAAGTGTATTATGTTGATCAAGAACTTGTTTCAGTTAAAATATCTGCCTTTCTGTCTATTTGTTTTGTTTTGTTTTTTGTTTGTGTTTTTGTTTTGAGTCTTTTTAAGAAAAGTTCTGTGTTAGATCTAGATCAATCTAGATCAAGTTTAGATTGAGAAGTACCAACTTCCATTTACAGAAAACAGTGTATTCCTTTCTACAGCTTCCAAACTAAAAGTAATCTCTTCCTTAGTGTTTTTCTGCAAGTATCTTAATTTCAGACCTTCGACACTACAGGCATGAAAGGAACAAAAGGGACTTAAAAATCTGAAGGTCAGACAGAACTGTTTTGCTCACTTAGAGCTATTAGATTAAGATTATTTTTCTTACTCTTTCCTTTCTGGAAAAAGCAGTTATCTGTTGGCCGAGTTTCTCGGATGTTCAGCCCTTAAGGTTCAATTATCTTTAAAAGCATAAAGTAAACAGAGTGCTTAAAATATCAGAAGTTCTTTCCCTAATCTTAGATCTCAAGTGTGTCAATTTTTTTTTATCAGCTGCAGGCACTTGTAATTGTAAAGTGTTCAAAACTTCATAGCTGCCATTGAGATACACTTTTAGGATACTTCCTCAACTCTTGCAGATAAATCTTCTTTCTTGGATTCTCAGTTTAAAGTTTTCGAAGTTCAAGTTGTCTTGTTTGCTGTGTTGATAAGGAATGTTTTCAAAGAGATTACTGACTGTAGAGTTGTTTTGTGTTGTGTGTTTGAAATACTTAAAATTTGCTTGGAACAGAGACTTGAATCAGATTTTTTTTTATTAATTTTTTTTTTTACTTTGTGAAGATGATCATCATGGATGCTTCATTTACCTTCTTAGTGGGTCTGGTGACTTCTAAATTATTCCATAAAATATCAACTGGGACTGTTAAGAATACCTTTGTTTCCCATATCTTCTAGCCTGGTGAGTGCTTTTGGAAGCACTGTGTGTTAGCAAAGGATTTTAATGTGAGTGTCCTGATTTTGGGAGGGTTGCTCCAAGCACTGATGGGTAGGAACTGCCACTGCACTGGCATGGACTGACAAGTTCTGAGAGCATGTCCCAGGTGGTAGTGAGGCAAAATCCACAGCAAAACTGCTGGTTTGGTTATTCTCCATGCTGGTGAGTTACAGTGTCTCTTGAGATGTCACTTTTCAATATCCAGGATCCTTTAGGTGTTGTGTTCAACAGCAAACTCAGAACTATAGTCTGAAATTATTCTAAGGGATTCAGTTAAGCAGACAGGTGAGGTCACTCTGTCAAACGTCTGTGATTCTTTCCCTGAATGTTTGTTGTATTTCAGAATGGAACTTAGTTTCTCATATTGCTAATGTATGTTTTAAAAATTTAAAGTGTTCCAGAAAAGTAATGTGGGAAATTCTCTTCTCAAAACCCAGGCTATATCCAGCTTCTCAGTATTTGTTGCAGTTGCAAAGACAAGGAAAAGTATAAGAATAAGACCTTCCTGAAATGTGGTTTCAGATATATGGCTGGAATCAGCAGGGACTTGTGAGAATATTGATGCATGTTAGAATTTAAGCATGTGTATTTTGCTGAAAGCTGCTTTAAAATTCTTTTTCTCGTTTGTGCTAAAAATTGATCAGTGAAGTTTTTGCATTTAAAAATAGAACCGTACAGTGGTTTGTAGCTGTTCTTACTGATAGGTTTCCTTTCCTATTTTTTCTGTCACTGTTTGAAAAAGAAAAAAAAAAAAAGAAAAACCAGCTTGAAATGTTTACCATTTGGACAAAACTGTAAGAATTACTCAGAACTTTCCTTTTCATTTAACTTTTTCTCTTACACTCAGACGCTAGCTTGAGACTTTGCTGCCATCTCTAGTTTCTTGATGAAATTTATCTTGAGCTGCTATTTGGTCCTGCATTTTCATCTGTATTCTTAAAAAGACAGATTTTGGCTGGATTTCACGACTGCTGTTAGAGGAATTTGTTTTGTAAAGCTTGTATCAGTGAAGAAAATAGCCATCCCCTGTGGTTTTTTTCCCTGTGAATACATTAGAGAGTTTTTCTAAGGAGAAATATCTTGTATTCTTAGTATCTTGTATTCTTCTTTGTTTCATCTTCAGATACAGCTGTAGTTTGTAAGCAAACTTCCTGCTTTTTTTGCTCTCATTTTGACTGTTAAAATTTGTAAGTCACTCTCCTGTTACTGTATTTACTATGATAAAGACAGTATGTTCTGTTGGTTGGTAATTGAATACAGAAGAGTTTTGAGTTTTGCTGGTCTCTTCAGTACTAGCATTTTACTTCCAGTTTGAGTGTCAGTACCCCTGAATGGTTTTTATATGTTTCTTTGCCAGTCTTCATTCTTTCATTCTTTTAGCATTTCTTTTGTAATGTGATGCTTCTCAGTAGCTCTGCCAAAGCTTCATTCTGGATTTTTTATTTCTGCTTTGACTGGTGTTTCTTTTCCCATCAGTTAACAACTTTTCCTAACAACTTGTATACGTTGTTTCACACAGTGTATTCTGGCTTACACTGAGATCTCCTTTAGTTTTCTTCAGACTCACTGGGCTCCTAGCAGGCTGTAGGATGGCTGTCAGTCAGAATTTTGCTCCCATGCAAACTGACTTGCTGCAAAATCAAACTGCAGTTTCAATTTCTGAAACCTGAGCTAAGAAAAGCTTTCTCCTCAGCATTAAGAGAACTTTTGAAAAAGTGTCATCATTACAGTTTTATCTTTGAATCTGTGGCCAGCTGGGACTGTAGTGTTGAGACCTGTGTTTGCTTTCTGTGGAGGGAGTGGTACAGGGTAACCTGTTCTGTTACACTCTCCTCAAAGTCCTGATGACAGTTCAGGTATTTAATGTGACTTTTTTTGTTTGGTTGGTTGGGTTGGGTTGGGTTTCTTTCTCCATAACAGCTGTAAAGGCTGTAGGGAAAAGTGCTTTTGTTTTTGCAGGTTGACTTTGCCTCTGCAGCATGGAAAACATAAAGTTGTGTGGCTTCACTGCTTCTGCCTGGAATTCAAGGAGGAGAGGTGGTTCTCTGCAGCTGAACTGTGTTCCTGTGAGCATGTGTGGAAGAAGGAAGTTTATCTGATCCCTTCTGACCAGGGGGAAATAGGATCTTGGCCTCCTTGTCTTAGCAACCATGCTTCACTCCCCAGTCAGTTTCTGGGAAAATAAGAGGTTTTCAGCAAAACAAGTGGTGTATACCTAATAAGTACGAACCTGCTCCACTCTTTCCTGTATACTCTAACTAGCACCAAGTGCTTTTTGTATTTTTCACATTTTCTACTTTATCTAATCTCTGTGATTTTGCAGGGACTGGGGGGGTGGTCCTCAAAAAATGATTTAAAAATACTGCTTTGTTTTTGTTTGGTTTTTTTTTTTTCCTTGCTACTTTCTTTAGGCTGATGCTGTCTTACAGGATAACTCCTGAAATCTCAGGAAAACTTACATACCTACTGCTCAAGTTAAAGGACTTCCAGAAATACAA
This sequence comes from Phainopepla nitens, assembly GCA_013400175.1. Classification (NCBI taxonomy): domain Eukaryota; kingdom Metazoa; phylum Chordata; class Aves; order Passeriformes; family Bombycillidae; genus Phainopepla; species Phainopepla nitens. Next base: position 132,306 of record VXBQ01001381.1, read on the forward strand.
ATCTCCAAGAGAAAGGAGAAAGTTGTACCTCCAAAGTCTGAAGCATGTCTTGTGCAGGAGTTCATGTTTTTTGGAAAATGTTATACCAGTAAACTCACCTGAAGGGGTGTGTGATTCTGCATGAGATGATATCAATATGTTGGATTGAGTTTTTTAAAATTATTTTTAAATTTATCCACATGTAAATGGGCTGGTAAAATGCTTCTTTTTTTTTTTTTTTTTTTTGCCCATTCTCCCTCACTTCTAGCAAACATAAATATGATCTTCTGTCCTATCAGCTTAAATACTCTTTGGAAATGTGTTGTTTATAAAGCTTAAGAAAATATGCTGTTCTTTATTGATATGCAAAAATCTTATAATCAGCATTCCTTCGAGCAGCTGAAATGCACAGAGGTATGCTAAGTCCAAAATCACATTTGACTGAGTGCTAGTTAAGTATTTCACTTGCTTGGAGTTGAGACCCTGCAAAATGTGCAAAACCTCTATATTTTTGTCTGCTTTAATGGATGGGAGCTGAGCTGTTACAGCCAGAATCAGGAGCAAATTGTTGATCCTGGCGTACTTACTGCATGCAGTAGGAGAGAGAAAGGGGACACTGTGGATCTGATGTGAAAGAGTCCTCTATCTTCTGTTTTTGTGGTTGTTGTTTTGTACCCCAAGTAGTTTCAGATGTTTTCACAGTCCTCCCTAGTCCTGTTTCTCAGTGAAGCATATTTTGTGTTACTCCTCTTTTTTAGCAGGTAGGTTGGGAAGGGCTGTTGTTCAGTGTTAGTGAGCTAGTAATCAACAAGGTAGATGTGATAGTATGGTTTGGAATGATCCAGTGTCCAAAACTCTCAGTGTATTTATGAATGTTGCTCCTACTCAGAGTGGACTGTTCAGCTTCTTAGTATTATGTTGAAGGTGCTCTGCTAATTAAAATGGATTAGCATATGCTCTTTTACCAGTTAAAATGGTTTCTTGATTTAAGTTCTTGAGAAAATGTGACTAGTAGTAGAGATTCTGACTATAGTCAGATAGTTCTAATAAAAAGAGTATATTTAAATTATAGTCCATGTTAGTTTATGTAAACAGTTGATAATGTTTATGCAGTGTATGAAAATCTTACAGCTTTCTATAAGCAATTCTGTAAAATGGGAATTATCTCTTTGTGAGGAAGCTGACAGCAAACAGTAGAAAATACTCACAATATTAATATCACGGCTTAAGTTTATCTTCATCTTCTCCAGAGAGGAGTTTCTGTGCAAGTGTTCATTTCCAAAGCTTTTTATGTAGTAAAAAGTATATAATGAAGTTCTAAAAAATCCTGAAAAAAAAATCTTATCAAGCAGCGTTCCTTGAGATGTGTTTCCCACACTTTTTGTCATTTTTGTTCATGTTCTTGCTCTTTTGGGAGGCTAAACTAGACTTACAAAAAAAATCAGGATTAAAAAATGCCTTTTGCCCCTCATCCTTTTCATGAGTTTCCCACTTGGTCATTCTCTTCAGGGATTTTGGCCAGTTTTCCAACTACACTGCAATTACTCTTAAAACTTTAATCTTCACCTGGATAGGAATTGGGGGGCAATGGAAGCCATGAAAACAGGTAAACCAGGAAACCAGTTTATCAGAAAGAAGATTACACGTCTCTATCTTTGGGAGGAAAGCACAGATTGTAATTTTTTTTCTTCTCCCAGGCAAATATTTTCTGCTTCTCAGTGGATTGATTACCTGTGGTTGTCATGTGCTGGAGAGCATTAGTGGGAGAAGGGGCCTTTCAGTGATGCTGTCTTAGTGGTACTCGGAGTCTAGTTTGTCACAGAGGAGTATCACATAGTTTATACAATTACCTATTCCTTCAGTGTCACATGTAGAAATTAATTTGTTGAGAACCAAACCAGCACCTTTCTTGAATGATCCAAAAAAAAAAAAAAAAAAAAAACAAAAATAACCAAAAAAACCCCCAAAACCAAACATGTAGGGGAGGATCAGGAGGTCATTAGCAGTTTTGAATAGACATATTTTTTTTAAAGTGCTTTGAGTTTGGCATAGTCTTCCTCCAGCTTGTGTTTGAAGTCACATTTGGACTAAACCCTTGATAATAAAGCAGTTGTTTTAAAGCTTTGTTTGGGTAGATACCTGCAGAAAGGACAAGACTGTAAAGATGGAATTTTCTAACCATATGAGGGGAGTCCTTTCTCTCTAAGAGATGAAATTAGAAAACAGTTGGAAATAATCCCCCTTGTAAGTGTGGCTCAACCCAAGTGCTGCTACCCTGGACCTACAATTGAGCCTATGATATCTGTGAACTGTCCAAAATGATTTCTAGATACCTTACAGCACTCTTTTCATGGATTGTTTTCATTCTGGTTTTGGCTATAACAGCTGGTGCTGAGTAAGATTTCCATAATGAATTGAGAGGTGGGAATCACCCTCTTGGTATTTGCAGAGAACAGATCCAAGGTATACAGGAGATTGTATTTATTTTGCATTTCAAGTTTGCACCCAGAGGGAAGGGAAGAAGCAAGATCTGAATCTCAAGAGGTGTGCAGTATTGCTTCAGTCTTTTCAGTTGAACTTTTACCTAAAAATGGGGAAGGGGGCTTTGGTTATTCAGTCTGTAGTGTGTGTTTGCATTGAGAATCAGGAAAGGGATTTTCATGAGTAGGGGTAGCTCTCTCACGTGAATGTGGAGAGAAAGAGCAGATGATTGTGACCATCATTCTTCCTGGTTCCTTCTGAGATGTCACTGGGTCTTCAGGTAGGGGTAAATCAGACTTGGTTTTTTGCAAGGTAGGATAGAATTGAAATGAATGCTTGAACAAACTGATTAAAGAAAACCTTGCTTAGCTGCTGCAAGTCCTTATTTTAATTAGTACATTAAATTCTGAAATATGGCCTGAGCTTACCCAAGAGAGTTTTATAATAAGCTGATAACTGTCTATGGTGGCAAAAATGGGTTTGTTCATTTGCTTATTTTTAAAGCACATGCATAGCACAGTTTTCAGTACATTGAGGAAAAAAGCCTGAGTTTATACAAACTGCTTGGCCGTAAATCCTTCCTTTCAGCATTCAACCCTACTCCAGCTGGGAAGGTTCATGTGCTACAGCCTTGAAACTTTTTTCTACTTGTTGTAGCTGTACTGAAGCTGCATCTCTGCCGAAGGCTGTGTCAGATTTATCATCTCCTGCTATGTCTATTAAAGTTTTTCACCACCAGTCAGTGCATATTTCAGTCTTCTTTTGCCAGTTTCTCATTGCCAAGACTGAGCCTTGTCTGCACCCAAATTTGAGGCTGATAGATGCATTTACTGTAGCATCTACAAGCCTCTTTTTATTTTTTGTTTTCAATTACTATTATGATTATTATTATTAAAGAGGTAGCTGAATGGTATGTTTTGTGAGCATTTGTTTTAATTCCATTTCTGGGACATCCCCCCCTTGACTTGTCTTCATGTTTCAGCAATGACTGAACACTGTCACCTTACATCAGAAAAAGTAATCCATATTCAGAGAAAACTACCTGCTGAAATATTTTCATGCTGCTCTGTCCAGGCCAAAGATGTCATTTTTGCTTTTTTTGGATTATCACTCATACTGAGCTGCCAAGTTTTATCTTAATTAGTATTTTGCCATTGCTCCTTTAAGATGAATAAAACTATTTTATTTTTCCAAATATCCCCAGTGCAGATGTTTTTGGAGCATATTCACATCTCTTATGGGTTATTACACATAAAAGCAAATTAAAAGTTGGAGCTTTTATATTGTGACAAGCTAAAGGGATACTTATTTGTGTTTTAATGGTATTGAGTTAGTCACTGGGATTTTTGTGGTGAAAGGAGTAAATATGCAGTGTCTAGGGATGTAGTTCTACATTAAAAAAAATCAATTTTATATTTCTAAAATGTCATTTCATTCTTTTCTCCCCCTCAGAATTAGCTTTAGTCATGTAATGTGCCTGCTAAAGTCATTGGTGAGTTCCAGGCACTGCTTTTGCCAGGGGAGAATCCACATCTGTGTATTAAATGGAATTGTTTCAGGGCTACGTTTACACCAAAGATTTTGCCCAAATTCTACTTTGAGAAGGCTGGCAGAGCCTTGGCTGTAGGCTATGGTTCACTTTGTAAGTGTTCTGGTGTCATTATAGCCTTATTTAAAGCTTCCTATGTACCTTAATTTCACATTGTGTTGAAAAGAGTTGATAGTTGCATTCTGGAGCAGTAAGTCAGATGTGGAGCTCTACAATCCTGCTGTTCTAGCTGGGTGATTCTGTACCCAAAAATACACAATTCTACAGGTAGTGGGGAATTTAGGTTGTGTTCTTGCCTATGGAGGAAACTGCAGGGTACAAGTTGGAGCTTCTGGTGCTGTTTATTCATCTTGTTCCATGCTGCTGTAAGGAAGAGCACTTCAGTCCATTAAAGTACAATGTGCTCCTTCTGGCTGTGTGTGTACAGTTCATCTCATGAGTGCTGGTTTTTGGTTTGGTGTTTTGTGGTTTGGGTTTTTTTTTTCTTTGAAGAGTCAGTTTGGTTTATTAATTTTTTCCAGGTGAACTGTCTTTTGTATGCTGTTCTAGCTTGTATAAAAAGACATAAGGTATATCATAACAAAACTAGCAGAGGTAAAAACTGAAGAATGTCATTGAGGGTCATAAAGAGAATTCCAACAAATCCAGAAAAAATGGTAGAAAAAGGAAAGAGAATAGATGGCAATATTTAAAGAAACTGAACTAGAATTCTGTGAAATTGATTATAGTTGCATTTTAGATCTAACATACAAAACTTCTGTAAGGAGGATAAATACAAAGAAATGAAGACTGTAGAAAAGCAGAAGCAAAAATGTTCTAGAGCATACAAGCCTAAAAACCCCTTTGTTTTCTCACTAAGAACTACTGTATTATAATGTTTTGTGGAAAAGGTATGAAAAAGCAGTCATTGGTACAGACAATACATTGGAAAAATAATAATTCTAAAAGTTTCTGCAGCAGCTTTTAAATATGTGACTGATTCATTGTTTGTGTGTTTGGTAAGTGAAGGACTTCAAGGTTTAGAGCTTCCGTAACAATCTGTGAAAAATCTACTTTTTTTTTTTTTTTAACTAAAACCTAGTTAAAAAAAATGTGTAACTTCTCAGTGTTGTGCCTTTTCCCTTTTTTTTTCTGTTGTTCCTGAAGGGGAGGGAGCAGGAATCATTAAAATCCTGGCCAAGTGGATATTTGGAAGCTTGTTTTTTAATTGGAGCGTGGTCCAGCCTGCTTCTGCTGATGCTACAGGATGAGAAAGAAGGGGAACAGAAGTTGGAATAGGAAGCTGCTGAGAGAAAGATTCCTACTGAGGGTGACTGTGGGAGGAAGAGAGAGGAAAAAAGATGAGTAAAGTAGGTTCACAGGAAGGAACTAGAAACAGAGTTTGAAAAGTGAAACTGAACAAACAGCCGGAGGAGGTATTTTGATTGCCAGCCTGCAAGGAGAGACAAAGCTGGTTGAGGGAGGGAAAAGCACCAGCAAGGAGAAATTAATTTACTGGTTAATAACAGGATATTTGTAAAGGTAAGAGGGAAAACATCCCAGATGAGCTAAAGGTTGTGGAAAAGACACAGCTGGTGCAGGAGAAGGGGGAAGAAGAATGGCAGCAAGATGAGAATCATGAAAGGCAGGATTAGGATTAGTGAGGTGATAATCAAACACAAGAGACACCATTTTAGCAAAGCAGAGTATGCAGAGGGTTCAAAGACTGATTCATGGGTAGGGATCAAATATTTGACAAGGTTATTGCCGTCAAGTCTTCAGTATTCAGTGGCTTTTAAGTTGAATGTTTTTTAATTGCAGTGATTTATTTCTTTATTTGTGCGCCATTTAGCCAGAAGAGCAAAGAGAGTAGAGGTGCTTAGTAAGTTAAAATGAGATAGGAACAAAAATGTTGACTTCAGAAAACTGTACTGAGCTAAATCACGGGGTAATTGTGTGTGGTAATGGTTGATTGTTGTCAGCCATCTCAAGTTGTATTTTCCCTGTTTCATAATCCTTATATTTTCACTGATTAAATTACTCCTGCTAAATCTCCATTCTTGTTCTTCCCTTGTCTTCAACTCCCTTCATTTTAAATGAACTAGGTTAATTTAAATGTTTCAAAAATTCTGTGTTGTTAGCTAGCTCATTCAGACTAAAGCAGGTTAGGGAACAATTGCAGGAATCCCAAGGTGAGAGATGGAATTGTGTTCATCTCCAGTAGAGGAAGCAGCATTTGGTTATAGCTCTGTTTGACAGCTCTCTGCCAGCTTGGATTACCTGATCCTGTTTACATGCACTGTACTGCAGCTGTCTTGTGAATACATAGAAATTCTCAATTTAGCAGAAGTCATTAGGGCTGGTTTTGGTTTTTTTTTTAAATACAATCTTTCTAACATTATATGAAAACATTATTGGCACACCTGACCTTGAAGACATTCACTGGACAAAATCTGTCAGCTCCCACTCAGTTGACAGACTTATTTTTAGACAGTGTAGAAAATATAGAAGAATTTTGTACCCGTTGACAGACTTTTCTTAAAATCTTGCTGTCAGAGCAGACCTTTCCTTTGTTTGTTTTGTTTGCTTGGGTTTTGGTGGTTTTTTTGGGATTTTTTTTTTTTGGTGTTATGAGGTTTTTGTGTGATGATTTGGGTTTTTTTAGTCTCTTAAAGTTGAATGATCAGTGTATTCTCTATTAACACCAAAATTCTGAGTCCTGTGGATTTCATCTGTCCATGTACTGACTGGTACTTCTTCTGTCTTTCTTCTGAAAGAATAAGTTTCTCCACTTTTTGAAATTCTTAGTATTTTGTTCTTTGTTAACATTTCCATGTGACGCATGTAAGTCATTGGTTAAAAAAAAAAAAAGGAAAATAATCCTGCTATCATTGCAAACTTAAAAATTATCCAGGACTACTTAGTCAGTGTGACTTTTAAAATTAGCAACTGTGACACTTCCTTCATTTCCTGTGATGTGCAGTGTGAATTCTGTAACCAGACTGGCTTTTGAAATCTAGTGTCTGGACTTGAATGAGTTGCAGAGGAATCAGCGTAGGGCAGTTAAAGTGGCACTGATTTCCTGTATCTTCTGCTCACAGTGTTCCCGAGTAAGGCTGGGATTGTACAAGGTCAACAACAGACAGAATTCACCTTCAGCTGCTTTTGGCATCTTACAAGGAAAGAGAGTTGATTAAACGTTCTTGGAAGGATGTTGCCATGTAGAAATACTTATTTTACAAACATAAGCCTGATAATTACCTTTTGAAGGGCTGCTTTTCCATAAAAGAGCCTTCTGTATAGACATAAGAAAAAATAGCCTTGCTGATACAGTATTTTTGTATAGTGGCTTACCAGAAATCAGGCATTGTAATTTTACATTTCCTTCTTAGAAATATGCTAGATACTGTGATGCCATTCAGCTTTCCATGTCTCTGTAGAATTGTGTGATGCTCTTATCTGTCACTGAAAGAGAAGATTCCAGTGTATGGATGTAGTCAGAAGATGGGGTTTTGTGTCAATCAGACAGTTATTTATATTCAGTCAACAATAGAAAATGGTGCTCTGTCCCTCCTCCCTGTGGATTTTTTCTGTCTTTTATGCTGCTGAAAAGAAGCAGGTCGTTGTCACCTCTGCCTCAGACCAGTAAGGCTGGAGATGGTTAATGTATTGTATAGTAGGAATGCAGTACAAACTCTCTTGCTGCTGGGCTCTTTCAGTGTCTGAAGATTTATGGGTGGGAAAAAGAAGAATATCCCTTTAAGCCTTTGTTGGTGTTGCAGTTTTCTCTCCTGTATAGTGACCCATCATTCCAGAGGCAGTAGAGTGGATAAATAAGATTCGTGTTGCATTGTTCCTTGGGCAAAACAAACAAAAAAAGCTTGAGGACTCAGATGAGTGAATGAAGTTTTGGAAATGAATGAGTTATGCCATGTATGATCGCTATGTGTGTGCTGTTGGACCAAAGCAAAGAGCTTGGCTGTGTCTTCCTGATAACCTCTTAATTTCTGAAAGATTAGTGCCAGCTAGTTTTTTACACTTCCTCTTCTCTAGGCTATACAAGTTCATTTTCCTCAACTTGGCCTTATGGAACAAATGTTTGAAATTTAATCAGATGGTTGATTTGTCAATTGTTTTCAAGGATCTTTGCTCCCTACTCACAGCTGGCTTTNTTTTTAGTGTTCTGGGTTTTTTTTTTTTTTTTTTTTTTTTTCCTATGAGAAAAGAAATCATGGTAGATGAAGAGAAAGCAAAGGATATTGTTTCTCTAGAAGGGTCTTTGAAAATGTCCCTTAAGATTCTCAGAGAAAATAAAGGAAAAGAGGCTGGTTGAGCACACAGTGAAGAGGATTGAAGAGGATGCTTATCAGTGGCACAAAGTCCAATTGGACACCAGAAACCATCATTGTACCCCTGATGCCTTAAGTTTTAGCTTTTGTATTTTTCAGAATCTGAGCTGTTTCAGTGTGTAGTTCTGGGCTTCATATGAACGGTTGGTGAGCTCTCCTCACAAAGTAGGTAGACAAAACAATTCCTTTCTAGCTTGGCACCAAGGACAAATTTTAGGCCCAAGAGTGTAAACAACAGTGAAGAAAGAGAGAACAAGGAGGATGGAGCTTCATAACCTGAAGCTATAATTGGAAAATTAACTCCAATATATTGATGGACCTAAACATTTAAAAGTGTGAGACCTCATGACTGGGCATCCTTTTTTCTGTGACTGTTTGTGGGTTTGACTTGGGTGTAGCCCTGGTGGGGTTCCTGCACTGCCTAGGCTGTATCCTTTCAATAAATACATTTTATTCTTTTATTCTACCTGGTCTCCGTTTCCAGGTTCAGCCTTTCCAGGCATCACCCCAGGGGTCAATACTGGGTCCAGTCCTATTCAGCACGCTCATTACTGGTCTGGGTGATGGGACAGTCTGTTCCCTCAGCAGTTTTGCTGATGACACCAAACTGGGAGGAGTGGCTGGTGGCCAGAGGTGACCCCAGAGGGTCGTGGTGCCACCCAGGGAGTCCCTGGCAGGCTGGAGCAATGGCCTGGCAGGGGCCTCGTGCAATTCCACAAGGATAAGTGTGGAAAGTGCTGCACGTGGAGCGGAACAACCCCAGGAACCAGAAGGGCTGCCTGGCTGGAGGGGGTGTCTGCAGGACAGTCTGTGCTGGTGGGCACCAAGGTGAACAAAAAAGGGACAGAGGTATTCTGGGCTGCCTTTGGAGGAGTGTCACCCAGGAGGCTGAGGGAGGTGAGAGGAGAGGCACAAAGTGAAACACGAGACTGGCTGAACATGAGGAAACATTGGGTTTTTACTGTGAGCATGACTGAGCACTGTCACAGATTGCTCTGAGGAGTTGTTGAGTCTCCATCCCTGGAGATGGTTCAAAGCAGATGGTTCTTGGCAGTTCATTGTATGTGGCCCTGCTGGATCAAGGGGGTGGACCAGATGACCTCCAGAGTTTCCCTCCAACCTCAACCATTGTTATTCTGTGGATATGATTTAGAGAAACACCACTAACAGTTTTTATAAGCTCTGGGACAAGTTTCGCAGCAGGAAGCTGAAGCATTGAGTTTTTAATTGGATGCAACCAAAGTTTGCGTGTGGCAGCTGCTTTTGATGTTTCTGATACTTTATTCAGTATCTTGCAGTTTATAAAATCAGTGGGAATGGGATGCACAATTCTACATGCTCAGATTTGCTGAGATCAGAAGTACGTTGAAAATCTGGCTGTAATACACCTTTGTCATCTTAAGTTGGATCTTTCATTTAAAAGTTATTAGACAGCACTTCTAAACCTGAGGGCCATACACAACTTCCAAAACATTTGGAAACATTTCTTATGATGCCTCAGTTCCTAATTGCTGCCTCATTCACTATGTGTATGGCAATGCTTTCTCCCACAGCGTGGTGCTATTGTGTTTAACTCTGTAAAGCTGGTAACAACTGAAATAAATCATTCTTTAAAAGGGTACAAGACAATAAAGCTACAGCTAACAAGGATCCTAATGTTTTTCTCCTTTTGAACACCACATTCCAGTTAACATTTCTGGCAGAAGCTGTGAGAATGGACAAGGTTTGCATCGAGTTGTGTGCTAGTAAATGTAAATATTCCTAAAATTTTAGTGGCTTCTCAGCCTCTTCTAATTTTACATTGTAAAGAGAAGGAAAAAGTGGAATGTTTTTCAACGCTTGTCTTTCACTGCATCCATCACAGAAGCATGAATAGACATGCGTGTTCCTCTTGGTTTTTCCATGTGGACTTCTCTCAGAAGGGGAGATAACAACAGTAGGTAAAACACGTGGGTGCAAGGTAGCTCTTCCAGTTAAATCTCTGCTAAATTAATGTAGGCATTGGACTAGATTATTGGACCACCGTGGCTAAACTAGAACTAAATACTCTTCTTCACAGGAGTGGAAAAAGATAAGCTTAACTTAAAACCATTAAATAATTATGGAGTTGATTTCCTCTTTCCTCTCCTTCAAATGATAGTGAAATTTAAACTGAAATGTTAAACCAGGGGGATGTTATACAGAGATACACTTCACATTGAAGGTCAGGAGTAAAAAAAGGGTCGTCATTAATTGTTTTATTTCCTGTAACAAAATGTGCCCAGCTGCTTGCAGTTCACAGTTTGTTCTGCTTGTTATTTTCTTTTTTTTCTTGCTTCTTTTTCTTTTTTTTCAGCCTTAATTGTGAATCAGGAATTTGGGTTTCCTAAGAGGAAGTTGTTTCTTATGACTGATTTACATTAATTCGTCCATGAATGATACTTAGAGCTTTGTTTGCCTTTCTGGCCCGCGCTTCACGTACCTTATTTTTCATTCCATTGCATAAAACGAGTTCAGATTATTTTTCTTTCTTTTTAAAAGTCTGGTCACCACATTCTTCTTTTTCCAAGCTGCATCTTTCTACCTCCAGTAACATCTGTGCAGCAGTAATGTTTACTATTCTGTTTTAGCCCACGTGGGTCTGTGATTTTAAGCCTCTCTCCTGTTACTGAGACCTAGTGCCAAAGATCCAAATTAGCTTATTTAAATCCAGTTACAAAAAGGTATTAGTTCTTGAATTTGTCCTGCTGATTTAGTATGCACATGTAGGCTTTTACTTGAAGGTGATGTAATGAAAGGCTTGTTTGCTGTGATTGTTTGTTTGGTTGGAGTTCATGAGGTCCTTTAATGCAGCAATATTCTGCAGTTATTAAAGGTGTGAAAGGCTTTCAAGGGTAGTGTTGCTAACAGCCTTAACAGGGTGTTGCTTAAGCTTTAAAATGTTTTGAAGAAACTGAAGCTTAGGCAGTTATTTTTAAGTTATTGCATCTTAAATAAACAAATCTTCAAATAACTGTTAAATAGGCTACTAAGACTTATCTGGCCTTCACCATGTTTATGCTATAAATAGATCTAAAGCCAGTCCCTGGCAGCAGGCCCCTTAACAGGCTTGGGAGTGCTTTTACAGCCCGACCTGTGTGTGTCTGGGGGACCCACCTGGTGAGTAAGCTCACTTTTTAAATGGACCTTTTTTCAGTCGTGAAAGTAAGAAAGAAAAGAAGTAAAATTTTTAGTCATGGGAAAATAGAGAGGGGGATGGATCCATCTAGTGATTTTGGCTCTTAAAATCCTCAAGAGTTAGCAGCATGCCTCAGTAATTAGTTGGATAAATTCATTGTCAAATATCCAGGGAGTGTTCAGCTCTTCTCTGAGTATACCATGCTTCACCCATCACAATTGATATAATTTATAATTTCCTCAATGATCAAAAAAGACATAAGCTTAAATTGATATGTAAAAGAGAATGCTCCAAACTTGCAGCTCTAGAAGAGTAAATGTAAAATGCTTTTTCCATAGTTAAATTATACTTGAACTTGTGTGGTAATTGGAAAAAATGTCCTCAAAATTTACTGCATAAGGATGGGAGACCAGAGATCACCTGAACTGTTTATATATATATAATTTAAATTTTTAGAGAAATGTTAAGGTGATAGGGGAGTTGTCAGAAATAATTTTCTTGCAAAGAGAAAGAATTTTAAAATCCTTTTCAAGAAAGCATAGTGCTATTTCTCTCATTTAAATGACTTTGTAGGCATTTGATGAGTAACTAGGTCTTTAAAGAAGGGTTTTTTAAATTAATTTCTGAATCTGTTTTAAATGGTTAAACACACAGAGTGGCTGAAGTGCACCAGAATTGTTGTCTATTATTTCTTATCCATAAAAAATGTATTTGTGATGATATGCTATGCACTGTAATTGTTTTATGCAGAGCAGCATGTCTTGGTTTCTGTACAGTACAGTGACACACGGAGGAATTTCATGAGGGGCAAAGCAGTTTCTTCATTAACAGGACCAAGATTTGTGTTTAGCTGCTAGTAGTATTGAAAGTTGTGTCTGTCACGAAGTGTCTGTCAGTTATGTGCTGTCTGTAGGCTGGTTTTGCTTAACAGTGGAGTTAGTTGTAGTAGTCACTTGCTTGGAAGTCTTGACCGCTTAGCAGATTAAGACATGTTTCTGATTTGCAGCCCAGTCACAGAGAAATTAATTTCTGAGACTAACAGCTGGGAAACTAATAATATCTCATTATGTTTGTGAGCTGAAAAATAGTATGGCAGCAAATTAAAATTTGGGATAAGTTGGAGTTTTTTAATCTGTGCTCCTTTGTGCAGTGAGTGTTATTAATGTGTGCTTGCATTTCCACTGAACGTAATTTGTTTGGGGCTTAAGTACATGGTTATAGCCTTAGTGCTGGCCATGATGTAGAAAATACTGCTATTCTGTGACAAAACTGTTTTGTTACTTACATATGGCAAATACTTGTAATATCAGTACATAAAGATGATTAATTTCAGGAGCACATTCCCCCACCAATTCTGGCAAGTCCTGCTCTGGCAAGTACAGAGGGAAATAAAATAATTTCACTAATAACTGGAGAATGTATTATTTTGGCATTTTATTCAGAACTCTTTTTTTTTTTTCTAGTATAAGCGAGAAATAGAAAGATAGTTTTCTCAGTTCCCCATTGATATCTTCAAGCGCAGTATTCTGGAGCTGGGTTTGTCATGAGTACTGTGTATGCATGTAAACATAATTTATAGGATATCGAATCTGTCTCTCTGAAAAATATATATAAATTTGTCAGAAGGTTCATCTTATTATGGAGAGAAATTACCATTTGTCATTGCATTCCTGCGTGGTCTTGGGAGGTCTGTGTACCTCTGTGTCTAAGAGGTTCTTGACAAGAAGCATCACTAGCAGAGGCAAATGAGTGTTACAATTAATCAGATTCTGTTGTTTTGGAGATAGTGTAACTTATTAATATGGGCACTGTTTAAGTGGGTTTGTCCTGCTTGTGGTAATGCCTTACAGCATTGTCCTTGGGCAGTAATTTAAGTGGTTTAATTTCTTGTGTTTAAGGTTCTCTAAACCCAAAGTTGTGGCCTGAGCAGATGCTACTTATGAATGGTGAGATCGTTTTCAATTAAATGGAAACAGAAATAAAATATTTTCCAATTCAGCTACCAGTAAGCAGTGACTCTTTAATATATACCAACAGTGCTACTGGTTTTGATTGCAAGCACAATGGTGTAAGTTAGACACAATGACAACTTTCTTACAACTTCCGTAACTCTGAATTTTTCGTCTTTATAACCTTTGCTGTAACTGCTTTTCTTATATTCTTTATGGATCTGTTAATCTTTATGTTCAAAACTGAAGAATAATTTGTGATACTGTATAAAGCTAGATGTGAATAAGTACCAAAGAGCTAATGATCATTAAAGTGCCTGTGGAATTCCTCTACAATTTCCAGGTAACTTTATTGCATGCTGTAAAAGTTTCTCTACTACTACTGTTTATTAAAATAAACGGATCTCCATACATCATCTTCAATGGCTAAAATACATCTCAAAGTAATACTAAAATTTTTTTCTGAAAGCAAGAAATGTTTGTCCTGTGCACAAACTGTGACCAAACAGAAACCATTTTAAAACACAACAAAACTGAACAAAAAAACCAACAACGACAACAAAACAAAACCTCACAAACACACACAACATACAACCCTCCCAAACTAGTCTGCCTTTAGTGTTGAGGAGCCACATTATGTATTTACAGACGGTCTGCAATGATTCAGGAAGGTCTGCAATGATTCAGGTAATGAAATAACATAAAGTGAATTAGGTGACCATAAGGAATATGTGCAGAATTTAGTTCTGTGTATTTAGTTTTCAGTGTGTCTCAAATTAAAATACACAGCTCTACAAGGAGCTTTATTTTGTTGTGACTGTTAAGAGTAGCATCTTGTTTTCTGTTAGATCTGCAGACTCCTGTTCTCTAAACTCCTCTTTTGTGTGTGGCTTTTCTAGCACGTCCATGCCGTGACAGATGGTTCAAACTGGACCAGAGGAGAGAGTGCCCCTCTTTGTGTCATTTAATGTAATCATTCCTGTCTATGAAATTTTGTGAATGAGAGCTACTTAATTTTGTTTCTGAGACGAAACTACTGCTTTCCTGGCATATTTAATACTTGGAACCAGGATTTTGGCTTTAGACTTTGTATGTGTTTTGGGAGTTGAATATTGTCAGAATTACTGCTCGTTCATGCTGAAATATTTTAACAGAACTGGAATGCAATCAGTAAAATGCATGTTGTTATGGGATTAGAGTTACTTTAAACTCTGTTGTCAGAGCTCATTAGAGGAAGTATTGGCTACATGATTTTTCAACCTGTATGAGTAAAATTTGCATAACTTCTTCCTACAAGCACTGTTCTTCCATAGCTTTTATGGCCTGGACATATTACAGTATTGCTAGAAGTATTTGCTTTATTTCTTTAATATTGGTAATGCTAAATCTGTCATTCAGATAAGCAGTAGGACTGTGATTCAGGTATATGGACATTTAAGAGGTTTCATTATTTCTGGACTGTGGCTTGCTTTATACATGCAGTTCATATTCTTTGAGTAAATTGAGTTGCATCTTGCTCAAATAGAATTCTGTGTTGTCTCTTCTAAATACAAAGAAGTAAATATCATTTATCTCAAAGTTGTTTGACTATAACTTAGGGTGGACAATTTCATTATAAAAAATTCTTTCAATGAGTTGCATTGTTTTAAATAAAAACTGTGCCCTGCCAGTACTAATAAATTGAAAAATGCTATATCTAGGAAGCTTGGCTTATTGATTTTACTTGCAAAACAGATCTGTGTTTTAAATTTCTAACCTCTAACATTATTCTGTTTCTAGTATAATCTGTACATAGTTCTGCAGTTCAGAGCTGATCAAGCATTCAGTGCAATACCTTTTGTTCTGAGCACTGGTTACAGCAACTTGCTCTTTGCTTTTGAGCCTGACTTTTCAAATTGAAGAACAGAATGAATTGTGTGCTGATTTTGTTGGTTTTGTGGCACATACTGAAGTTGCTTTCTAGCTGAAACATCTCTTTTGTTAGCATATTCTTACATCCTGATGTTAACTGAGGGGAGAAAAAAAGCACATCAAGTCTGTAACTTGAGCAGCAGTGCCTGGGACCAAAACTTCTACAAACTTCTGCAGTGTACAGCTAAATAAATCCCCCTTTCTAGAGTGTCGTTTTTGGAAAACTTCTTTCTGCATTAGTCACTGTCCTTGTTTCAGCTGGGATAATTTTCTTCCCTGTGGCTGGTACAGTGCAGATTTTGGATTTGGGATGTTGGTGTTGTTGCCGAGCAGCACTTACAGAGAGTCAAGTCCTTTTTGCCCCTCAGTCCATCCCAGCAGTGAGAGGCTGGGGCTGGGAGGAGACACAGCCA